>NC_069417.1:43989342-43995344 GCF_026875155.1 Cherax quadricarinatus
TATTCGGCACGACATATATATATATAATATATATATATATATATATATATATATATATATATATATATATATATATATATATATATATATGTGTGTGTGTGTGTGGTATACATGTCGTGCCGAATATGTAAATCTGGTCAATTAGCAAGAACTCGTTTAATATTAAGTCCTTTCTAAATTTTCTCTTATACGTTTTAAGATATATTTTTTTCATTAATGTTAATGTAAAAAATTTTAATTTTCCCACCAAAAGGAACTTAAAAAAACTTACCTAACCTTATATAACAAAAAACAATTTATTTTACCCTAACCCAGCTAAATATATTTTAGATTTGTTTACAGTAATTTAATACTAAACAAACACAGTGAAATTATATTTTTTTCGATAGGTTCAGAATGATTTTGGCGAAATTATTGCATACACAAATTTTCACTTTCCTATATGGCAAGATGAGCGTTGTATTTAACCCAAGATGGCAAGTTCTGCTTATTCGGCACGACATATATATATAATATATATTTATGTCGTGCCGAATAGGCAGAACTTGGGATCTTGGCTTAAATAGCAACGCTCATCTTGCCATATAGGGCAAGCGAAAATTTGTGTATGAAATAATTTCGCCAAAATCATTCTGAACCTAAGGAAAAATATATATTTCACTGTGTTTGTTTATTATTAAATTATTGTAAACAAACCTAAAATATATATGGTTGGGTTAGGCTAAAATAAATTGTTCTTGTTATAATAAGGTTAGGTAAGTTTTCTAAGATTCTTTTGGTGCAAAATTAAAAATTTTTACATTAACATTAATGAAAAAAATATATCTTTAAACGTATAAGAGAAAATTTGAAACCGCGGTCAGAGTCTCAAAACTCCAGACCTTCGCGGGTTCAAATCCCGCCCGTGGTATGGTTGTTTGCAATCGTGTCATTACGATTTCGTGAGTCATGTTGACGGCAGTGAGGAGACTTGAGCTAGAGTTCGTCACTGCCACGCTAGCTGGAGATTCGTCTGTAAAAACTTGCATTTGTGGTCACAGTGGTGCCTATGCTAACCTTCCTATAGCGTAGAAATATACCTAGTTGGACGAATCTTTTTGTGGCTAGCTGGTCCAGTGGCTAACGCGACGGTCTGGAGTTTTGAGATTCTCTGACCGCGGGTTCAAATCCCGCCCGTGGTATGGTCTGATGTTGCATCTGTATTGTCATTTGTCTCTCTAATCTCTCTCTAATCTCTTCTAAGCACTGTATCCTAGCTTCTGCTGCTAAGACTTGTAGTCCCCACTTTCTGCTTTCTTCAGCTCTCCTCACCTCCATTATCTTGCCAAGTTCTATCTTCGTTCCCCACTCTTCCTCCCTTTTTTTGAGCTCTAACTCCCAATCTTTCCTCCCAGGTTCATCCACCAGATTTCTGGTTTTCTGCCCTCTTTTGTGTGTACTCACCTAATTGCGATTGCAGGGGTCGATTCATAGCTCCTGGCCCCGCCTCTTCACTGGTCGCTACTAGGTTCACTCTCTCCCTACTCCATGAGCTTCATCATACCTCTACTTAAAGCAGTGTCTGGATCTTGTGTCCACTACATCACTCTCCAGACTATTCCAATTCCTGAGAACTCTATGACTTAAGAAATACTTCTTAACATCCCTGTGATTCATCTGAGTCTTCAACTTCCTATTGTGACCCCTTGCTGCTGTGTCCCATCTTTGAAGCATCCTGTCCCTATCCACCTTGACAATTCCTCTCAGTATTTTATATGTCATTATGTCCCCCTATCCCTCCTGTCCTCCAGTGTAGTCAGGTCAATTTCTCTTAACCTCTCCTCGTAGGACATGCCTCTTGGCCCCGGGACTAGTCTTGTTGCAAACCTTTGCACTTTCTGTAATTTCTTGTCAAGCTTGACCAAGTGGGGTTTCCAAACTGGTGCTGCATACTCCAATATAGGCCTGACGTACACGGTGTACAGTCTTGAATGAACGATTCCTTAGTGAGGTGTCGGAACGCTATTCTTAGGTCTGGCAGCCGCCCATATGCTGCAGCAGTTATTTGGTTGATGTGCGCCTCAGATGTGCTCGGTATTATACTTACTCCAAGGTCCTTTTGCTTGAATGAGGTTTGTAGTCTTTGGCGACCTAGCCTGTACTCTGTGGTCTTCTTTGCCCTTCCCCAATCTTCATGACTTTACACTTGTGGCGGCGGCGGTTTTTTTTTTTTTTTTTTTTTTTTTGTGTGTTGTGTGTGTGTGTGTGTGTGTGTGTTGTGTGTGTGTGTGTGTGTGGTGTGTGTGTGTGTGTGTGTGTGTGTGTGTGTGTGTGGGTGTGTGTGTGTGTACTCACCTAATTGTGGTTGCAGGGTCGAGACTCAGCTCTGGCCCTGCCCCTTCACCGACCGCTACTAGTTCCTCTCTCCCCCTGCTCCATGAGCTTTATCATACTTCGTCTTAAAACTATGTATAGTTCCTGCCTCCACTACATCGCTTGCCAGACTATTCCACTTCCTAACTACTCTATGATTGAAGATATACTTCCTAACATCCCTTTGACTCATCTGAGTCTTCAGCTTCCAATTGTGACCCCTTGTTTCTGTGTCCCATCTCTGGAACATCCTGTCTGTCCACCTTGTCTATTCCATGCAGTATTTTGTATGTCGTTATCATGTCTCCCCTGACCCTCCTGTCCTTCAGTGTTGTCAGACCGATTTCCCTTACCCTTTCATAGGACATTCCCCTTAGCTCTGGAACTAGCCTTGTTGCAAACCTTTGCACTTTCTCTAATTTCTTGACGTGTATAAATGGAAAACAGGAATAAATAAAGGGGATGTAAATAGCGTGCTGAAAATTTCCAGCCAAGACAGGACTCGCAGCAATGGTTTCAAGTTGGAAAAATTCAGATTCAGAAAGGATATAGGAAAGCACTGGTTTGGTAATAGAGTTGTGGATGAGCGGAACTCCCGAGTACAGTTTTCAGGCTAAAACGTTGTGTACTTTTAAAAATAGGTTAGATAAATACATGAGTGGGTATGGGTGGGTGAGAGTTGGACCTGACTAGCTTGTGCTGCTGGGTCTGGTGCAGTGCTCCATCCTTGAGTGGAGATGATCAGACTGGATGGGTCATTGGGCTAATCCGGGGGGGGGGGGTCATTGGTCTAATCCGTGGGGGGGGGGACATGGACCTGCTCCGCATGGGTCAGAAGGCCTGTTGCAGTGTTCCTTTTTTCTTATGTTCTTATGAGAGTAAGACACATGTGCAACATCTGGGTATCTTTATTGTAGACGTTTCGCCATCCAATGGCTTTATCAATACAAATTCCAGGACATAACTTGAAGACAGTAGAACTATGTACAGAAGATGAGGTAATCAGTCCCTCAACCTAGGAGTAGGTGCGAACAGCACCATAGTCGTGGAGATTCTTATGTTGACCAGGTGTGGGTTCCAAACTGGTGCTGCATACTCCAGTATGGGCCTGACGTACACAGTGTATAAAGTCTTGAACGATTCCTTACTGAGGTACTGGAATGCTATTCTCAGGTTTGCCAAGCGCCCATATCTATGATACTCCAATATAGACACTTTGTATTGTGCTAAAACAAAAGCATTCACACTGCTAAACTCACAAATTATAATGTAGTCACCTAGCCTTAATACCATAATCTATAAGGATTTAATGTTAAGAATTAATCTAAGTCTGCCCGAAATGCCTAGCCATGCTAGGTGTCCTAGTGGCCCCCTCTGTAATTAGTATTTTATAACATGTAAACCACACAATATCCAAATCCTGTAAACCCCACATTGTAACCCTTATAGAGAATAAACTTGATTTGATTTGATATGCCGCAGCAGTTATCTGGTTAATGTGTGCTTCTGGCGATGTATTCGGTATTATACTCACTCCTAGGTCTTTCTCCTTGAGTGAGGTTTGCAGCCTTTGGCCTCCTAGCCTATACTCTGTCTGCGGTCTTCTTGCCCTCCTCCGATCTTCATGACTTTGCATTTGGCGGGGTTAAATTCTAGGAGCCAGTTTCTGGACCACACATCCAGCCTGTCCAGGTCTCTTTGCAGACCTGTCTGGAATGCGTCTGATTTAATTCTCCTCATTAACTTCAGGTCATCTGCAAACAAGGACACTTCTGTGTCTATCCATTCCGTCATGTCGTTCACATACATCAAGAATAGCACAGATCCCAGGACTGACCCCTGTGGGGCCCCGCTCGTCACTGGCGCCCACTGTGATACCTCATCACGGACCATGACTCGCTGTTGCCTCCCTGTTAGGTATTCTCTGGTCCATTGCAGTGTCCTTCCTGTTATACGCGCCTGTTCCTCTAGCTTCTGTACTAATCTCTTGTGAGGAACTGTGTCGAAGGCCTTCTTGCAGTCCAAGAAAATGCAATCAACCCACCCCTCCCTCTCATTTCTTGCTTCAGTTACCTTGTCATAAAACTCTAGTAGGTTTGTGACACAGAATTTGCCTTCCATGAATCCATGCCGGCTGTCGTTTATAATCTTGTTCCGCTCCAAGTGCTCCACCACTCTCCTCCTGATAATCTTTTCCAAGACATTGCATACTATACATGTCAGTGACACTGGTCTATAATTTAGTGCTTCATTTCTGCCTCCTTAAAGATGGGGACTACATTTGCCTTCTTCCATACTTCAGGTAGTTGCCCAGTTTCAAGGGAAGTGTTGAAGATTTTGGTTAGTGGCACACGTAGTGTCCCTGTTCCCTCTCTAAGGACCCACGGAGAGATGTCCGGTCCCACCGCCTTTGAGGTATCAAGGTCACTTAGGAGCTTCTCCACCTCCTCCTCAGTTGTGTGTAATTCATCCAACACTTGTTGGTATATCCCTTGTTGCTGTACCCCACTGTTTTGTCTTCCTGTTGTCCCTTCAGCCTCCACTGTAAATACTTCCTGAAATCTCATGTTGAGCTCCTCACATACCTCCTGATCGTTTCATGTGAGCTCCCCACCTTCTTTCCTCAGCCTGATTACCTGGTCCTTGACTGTTGTCTCCTCCTGATGTGGCTGTAGAGTAGTTTCAGGTCAGACTTGACTTTCGATGCTATGTCATTTTCATACTGCCGCTGCGCCTCCCTCCTTATCTGTGCATACTCGTTTCTGACTTGTCGACTAATCTCTTTATTCTCGTGAGTCCTTTACCTTCTGTACCTTTTCCATTCTCTAGAGCACTTAGTTTTTGCCTCCCTGCACCTTCGGGTAAACCAAGGGCTCGTTCTGTCCTTCCCTTATTTCTGTTACCCTTGGGAACAACCTTTTCCCCGCCTCCTTGCATTTTGTTGTTACAAAGTCCATCATTTCGTTTACTGATTTTCCTTCCAACTCCTGTTCCCACTGAACCTCCTGCAGTAAGGTCCTCATTCCCGTGTAGTCCCCCCTTTTATAGTTTAGTTTTTCTCTTTCTAGTCCTGTTACCCTCTCCACTTTTAGCTCCCCGATGTATTCAAAGCTCATAACTATGTGGTCACTAGCTCCAAGGGGCCTTTCATATGTGATGTGCTCAATGTCTGAGCTACTCAGGGTGAACACAAGGTCCAGTCTTGCTGGTTCATCCTCCCCTCTCTCTCTGGTAGTATCCCTAACATGTTGGTGCATGAGATTTGCCAGCACCACATCCATCATCTTGGCTCTCCATGTTTCGGGACCCCCATGTGTGTGTGTGTGTGTGTGTGTGTGTGTGTGTGTGTGTGTGTGTGTGTGTGTGTGTGTGTGTGTGTGTGTGTGTGTGTGTGTGTGTGTGTGTGTGTGCAGACAATTTCATTTCATAAGAAGAAAGGCGACAACAGTAAAAGAAGATAAATGGAACACATATGCTTCTGACATTTTTTTTTTATTAAAACAAGATAGCTATTTGTCAAGCGAACCAGAAAATTAAAGACTGCAACACAGTAACATTCTCAAAATTACTACAATATTTCTGGTCTATTGTTTCCTTGTACACATAAATAATTCTCATTTTTCATTAATTTCTCTCTCTTCTCTCCCCTC
>NC_069417.1:43995844-44016972 GCF_026875155.1 Cherax quadricarinatus
TTATTTTTAGTTTTTTCATTTTCTTGGTCTCATTTTTAGAATGGAAGACATATTACAGAAATTGAGATGATTTTGACTGGTTTTACAATGAAAGGTGCCTTGAAATTGAGCTCAAAGTAGCAGAATGTTCGATTTTTACCAAAACTTCAAAAGTAAACAAATCGTGCCAAGCGTGCAATACACGTCAACTGGTGAGTCTAATATTCTTTCACAAGTGCACCAATAATATTTATACCATTTTTTACACTAATGCAGTAGTCTGCATAACAGTAAATCTTATATTTTTTGTGAAAATAAAAATTCAAGTGGAAAGCAAAAGAATATAAGAGGGGCCTTGAGACGTGACTAATGACTAGAGGAAATGTCATTTTAGTGCCAGAATGTCTTTCTTGTTTATTCTGGACCCTATTCGGAAATTGGCATCTTTTGGAATTTGTGTGAAATTGGCAAAATTGCTAAATTCTGACCACTGTACTGGATAGTTGAATTTCATAAATGGGTGGTTTCTTGCACCCATTCGAAAAAAAAATGGAGTTCTAGCGAAATATTCATGTTTTTTGTCGACTAGTACAGTGAAATTGGCCGAAAATGGGGCTCAAAGTGGGCAAAATCGCCGATGCGTAAACATTGCCGAGACCACTAACTTTGCGAGAGCATAATTCTGTAAGTTTTCTATCAAATTTCAAACTTTTGGTGTCTTTATGATCGGGAAAAGATTCTCTATCTTTTCATAAGAGAAAATAATTTTTTTTTTTTTAAATTTGGCCGACCCTGAGAACGAGTTTCGGAGAGGGCCTGTCGACCCTCAAAGGGTTAATAGTTCTTACAGACAACTCTGAGAGAAGATGTGCATTCTTTTCATTCAATTCTCTAACAGTTATCTTAGGTGTACTCTCTAACTGCTGCTTTAACACAGTTAAGGTATGAACAGATGTCTTCTTCGAGGGGCCAGGCCGAGGTTTGGCAGATGGTAACTCAACACAGCCACCAGCCTTGAAATGCTGCACCCAGTTCCTCACTGAACGCTCACACACACCAACATTCTCCTCTATTTCTTTCGTCTGGTGCCCACCTTTGTGAAGCCCTATGATTTGAGCTATAGTTTCAGGTGTTAAAGACTTCCTTTAAAAACAATTAAACATGTATAGCCCCAAAACTAAAGGGAACACCGGACAAAAGGTGGGGCGGATGAGAGACAAAGGGCAACACTTCCTCTCACCACGGCAGCCATGTGAGCACTGAGAAGTCACTGTGGAGTGTGGCAGCAGGCTGTGATGTCATGCTAACGGCTTCTACCTGGCATAATGCACTGACGAAAAAAGACCCCCCTGTATGGTAGGCTTTTGATTTTCATCATGGCATTATGTTGGGGCGCTCACCTGGCATAATGCTGTAACTAGCACTGTATATTCCATTTGCAGTGCAGAGAAATATAAACAAACATAAAGATGCAATAATAATAATAATAATAATAATAATTATTATTATTATTATTCTTATTATTATTAATAGTCCTAGGTAATAGGTTGATAGACAGCAACCGCCCAGGGAGGTACTACCGTCCTGCCAAATGAGTGTAAAACAGAAACCTGTAATTGTTTTACATGATGGTAGGATTGCTGGTGTCTCTTTTCTGCCTCGTAAACATGCAAGATTTCAGGCATGTCTTGCTACTTCTACTTACACTTAGGTCACACTACACATGCATGTACAAGCATGTATATACACACACCCCTCAGGGTTTTCTTCTATTTTCTTGCTAGTTGTTGTTTATTTCTTCTTATCCCCATGGGGAAGTGGAACAGAATTATTCCTCTGGAAGCCTTGTATGTCGTAAGAGGCAACTAAAATGGTGGGCGCAAGGGGCTAGTAACCCCTTCTATATACATTACTAAAGTTAAAAAGAGAAACTTTTGTTTTTCTTTTTTGGGCCACCTGCCTGGTAGGATACGGCTGGTTGTTGAAGAAAGAAGATAATAGTAGCAGGTTGATAGACGAACCACCCAACCTCGTGCATTTCCTTCTTTGTCTTCATGGATAACGTTTTTTTATTTTTTTTTTTGTCTCCACAGACACTCAGCTTTAATATCATGACAGCTAGAAACTTGCATTTCAAGGCCCATTCTTTAAATTGTACATTGGACCTCTCAGGGACACCAGATTAGTACTGACAAACAGAGACTGTGACATCTTCCACTGTCGTATATCTCCTGGGGAACGTAGGATCTGCCATATCCCTGTTATAATACAACTACAAACTTCTCCATTAGAATACCTGTACCTCCTAAAACCCAATCTTAACACCTGGATTTGACCCCTTCAGGGCATATCTGGTGAGGATGAATTGTGTCATTGGAAAATCTACCTTCCAATGCAATTGATGATGCAATCAGGTCCCTGCATAATCGAATAATTGAAGCTACTAATGCAACTTGTCAATTTAGCTTCCACAAAGATATACCAACAATATAAACCTACTAGGGAAATTAGAGACATTTAAGAAATTATCAGCAGAATGTTGAAGGCATCTTCAAACGCGACAACCACCAGCAGCTACACTGCACGGAATTAATTAACATGATTAGTCATCACAAACGGGACATATGGAAATTTCTAGTTCTTCAAGCTAATAAGTATAAAAAGGAACCAGCAAAATTTTGGAGTAAGATCCGGCACTTTTAGGGGCAAAGCACAAGGCTCCTAACCACTAGTCATACCTTCACTGATGAGGATGATGAAGATGTTGAAATTAAACTTGACGATCCACAGGACCAGGCTAATTTGATGGGTGATGTATGGGAGAAAATTCTCTCCCACAATAACAGTCGTCAATTTAATAATAATCATTATCAGTTGGTCAATGAATGGAGAGATGAGAACTTGGATGATCTACAACCACTACCTTCCATCGATACTTCAACTCTTGAAAGATACCCACCCGCTTACTAGCCTATTACATTACTAGAGATAAGTCAGGTTACTGGAAGAATGAGAAATAGAGCCTGGCCTCTCTGGAATAACAATGAAACAAATAAAGTACCTACCTAGAAATTGTAAACAGTCTTTGGTAAATATCTTTAATGCCATCTTGGCCTCAGGACATTTCCAGCTATGATGATCTTTCTTGGTAAGCCCAATAAAGACATCCACCAACCTGGGGAACTATCGACCTATATCTTTACTTGAAGTCATGGAAAAGTTCTTGAGAAAGTCATTTCCACAGATTGAACTACTATTGGAGTTTAATCACTTTTTTATGAAAAACAATTTGGCTTTAGAACACATAGAGGTACCAATCATGCAATAAATGTTATTTTCGATACTGTAGCAAGTCTAAAACATCAGGGCAATCTTGCTTAATTGCCACAGAGATGTTCTAAGCTTTTGATAGCTTATGGCATGATGGCCTTATATACAAACTCATTGACCTACCAGACCATAACTGGACTTTTTCAGATTATATATAATTTCTTAACTCAACGAAAAATCATTCCCCCTTTCATGGCAAGTCGACAGACCCTTTATACCAACAGTGGTGTCCCACAAGGTTCTTGTCTAAGTCCAATTCTGTTCAACTTTATGTGAATAACCTTCCTCAACCAGAGTTTAATGATACATTGTGACAAGTTTGCAGATGATGTTATTCATGTCGTTCATCAACTCTGGTAACAGGAAAATACAAGTATGAGAGAGTCATAGAAAAATGAATATTGAACTTCGTAGAACATCTATTGGGAAAAGAAATGGAGAATTACGACTAATCCTGACAAGGTCGTTGTTAGCACGATAGGATGTTTTGCATCAACAATTGAAGATAAAGGGGGTATCTCCATCAGAGGTACACCTGTAGCCATTAGAAACCCTAACAAGATTTTGGGATATGAAATAGACAGGCTGCTCCACTCAACATCTCATGTAACTAAAAAGATCAATATAGCCAAAGCCGGTCTTAGCAGTCTCTTTCGATTCAATCAAGCCCCTCAACATGTTAAAAAACAACTGTATAAAATGATAATAAGACCAGTACTCGAATACCCTTGTGTCCCAATGTCCTTAACAACAAAGACCAACATGCTACGGTTACAAAGGGTCCAGAATAGAGCTCTTCGCTTTATTACCGATACCAGGAGGAGAGACAGAGTTAAAATGGCAGATTTACACATACAACAAGATATTACTGCCATAAATGTATGCCTTGACACCCTAAAAAAGAAACAACTTTATACAATGCAAGAACTATACATGCCAGATAGAGAACATCCTATACAAGTGGTAAATACCACAGATTATACAATCAATACTCCTCCTCACAGGACTCAAAGAATGACTCTCCCACAGAGGGTCAGTCGTTTTATTCATAAAGATGATTACCCTCGACCCATGATATTGAGCAACCTCCCTGATGAAGAAGATTGGGTACCACCAGAACCCTTCTATGTATACTGAGAAAATCATCGCCCCCAATTAGGGAGACATCTTATATAACTTTCTAATGTAAAAATTTTGCTATTTACTATGGCTGGACACCACCTATAAGAAGCCATTGTCACAAAATTATAAACTGGCCGGAAAATTATTGCCCCTTCATTGTCGCATAAATATCCGTTGTGCAATCGCAAAAAAAAAAAAAAAAAAAAAAAAAAAAAAAAAAAAGCAATTGCAACTTGTATAATTACTACCAATTCAGAGTCATGTACTTATATACCTATTATATCTATGTGACTCTGATGGGTTAGTATTATACCCCTTAAAGAATATCTTATCATTTCACATACACTTTTTAAATTACACCAAAGTGGTTGGGCCACTTACCTTTTATATCCTACCTCTCCCCCCCCTCCCACCCTTTTCCAATATTTCCATCCTTACCCATCATTCTTCCTTACCATCTTACCAAAGCTCTGGTCATAAGAAGAAGAAGAAGAACACCTCAGCACACCACTCACCTTTTTTCCTTCATTAGTTCTTTGGTTAACCTTCTCCTTCATTAACCCATCTGCTGTCACATCTACTCTCATATATCTGAACACATCCACTTCTTCCATACCTAAATCATTTGATACCCTCATCACCTTACTCTTATCCGTATTCATTTTCAACTTTCTTTCTTTACACACCCTCCCAAACTCTTCCTCTAACCTTTGCAACTTCTCATTAGAATCTCTCAAGAGCACAGTATCATCAGCAAAAAGTATCTGTGAGAACATCCATTTTGTATTTGATTTCCCATAATTTAATCCCACCCCTCTCCCCAACATCCTAGCATTTACTTCTTTTACAACTCCATCTTTAAATATGTTAAACAACCATGCTGATATTACACACCCCTGTCAAGTGTAGTTGCTGTAATTTATTGTTTTCTCTTATTTACAGATGTGAATTCCCAAGTGCCTGATAAGAAGTCAATCATGATGTATGTTATGTGCTTGTTCCAAGCTCTTCCTCATGGATCTTTCACCATGGATAGTCTTGATGTTTCTCTACAGTCAGATTCTTCCTTCTCTATTGAAGTAAGTTTTCCCCATAAGAAATAATGGAAATCAAATTAATCCATGCAAGACACCCAAAAGTATTGAAAAAAAAATTTTTTTACCACATGAAATATTAATTTTAATACACACAAAGTGAAGAAGACATGTACAATTACAGATCTGGTGATGATTGATGGGATGGGAGGAGGGGAGACTGTGGATGGTGTTAGTGTTTAGAAGGGGAATCCCCTTCCATTAGGACTTGAGGTGTCAAGTCCTTTTCCGGGGTTACTTCCCTTCTTCTTTTAATGCCACTAAGACCAGCTTGAGAGTCACTGGACCTCTGTCGCACAACATATCTGTCCATAGAGGCCTGTACCTCCCGTTCCTTTATGACATTCCTAAAGTGTTTCACAACATTGTCAGTGTCACAATTAAACACTTGTTCAGGTTTCAGTTCTTCACTGTCTATGTACTCCTTGAATTCCTGCACATATTTTTCCAGGCTGGAGGCAGTGGAGATGTCATGTCTGAGAGCAATGTGTGGTGTGAATATAATGCAGATAATTCGTAGTTTGGAAGTTAGGAGGAGGTGCGGGATTACCAAAACTGTTGTCCAGAGGGCTGAGGAAGGGTTGTTGAGGTGGTTCGGACATGTGGAGAGAATGGAGCGAAACAGAATAACTTCAAGAGTGTATCAGTCTGTAGTGGAAGGAAGGCGGGGTAGGGGTCGGCCTAGGAAAGGTTGGAGGGAGGGGGTAAAGGAGGTTTTGTGTGCAAGGGGCTTGGACTTCCAGCAGGCATGCGTGAGCGTGTTTGATAGGAGTGAATGGAGACAAATGGTTTTTAATACTTGACGTGCTGTTGGAGTGTGAGCAAAGTAACATTTATGAAGGGATTCAGGGAAACCGGCAGGCCGGACTTGAGTCCTGGAGATGGGAAGTACAGTGCCTGCACTCTGAAGGAGGGGTGTTAATGTTGCAGTTTAAAAACTGTAGTGTAAAGCACCCTTCTGGCAAGACAGTGATGGAGTGAATGATGGTGAAAGTTTTTCTTCTTCGGGCCACCCTGCCTTGGTGGGAATCGGCCAGTGTGATAATAATAAAATAATAAATTTTTCAGCTGCTTTTTGGTCTAAACTGGCAGCCTCACCATGCCTTATCACACTATGTATGCCACTACGATTCTTAAATCTCTCAAACCAACCTTTGCTGGCCTTAAATTCACTCACATCACCACTAGTTGCAGGCATTTTTCTAATTAAATCCTCATGCAACTTCCTAGTCTTTTCACATATGATCGCTTGAGAGATGCTATCTCCTGCTATCTGTTTTTCGTTTATCCACACCAATAACAGTCTCTCAACATCTTTTATCACTTGCGATCTTAGTTTCGAAAACATAGTTGCACCTTTGGCAAGAACAGCTTCCTTGATTGCCGTTTTTGTGGCCACAATAGTAGCGATGGTTGATTGGGGTTTTGTGTACAACCTGGCCAGCTCGGAGACACACACTCCACTTTCATACTTATCAATGATGTCTTTCTTCATTTTTTTTTTTTTTTTTTCAACAAGTCGGTCGTCTCCCACCGAGGCAGGGTGACCCAAAAAAAAAAAGAAAGAAAATCCCCAAAAAGAAAATACTTTCATCATCATTCAACACTTTCACCACACTCACACATTATCACTGCTTTTGCAGAGGTGCTCAGGATATAACAGTTTAGAAGCATATACGTATAGAGATACACAACATATCCCTCCAAACTCCCAAATACCCCAAAACCCCCCCTTTAAAGTGCAGGCATTGTACTTCCCATTTCCAGGACTCAAGCCCGACTATATGAAAAATAACCGGTTTCCCTGAATCCCTTCACTAAATATCCCCTGCTCACACTCCAACAGATCGTCAGGTCCCAAGTATCATTGTCTCCATTCACTCCTAACACGCTCGTGCACGCTTGCTGAAGTCCAAGCCCCTCACCCACAAAACCTCCTTTACCCTCTTTCCAACCCTTTCGAGGACGACCCCTACCCTCTTTCCTTCCCCTATAGATTTATATGCTTTCCATGTCATTCTACTTTGATCCATTCTCTCTAAATGACCAAACCACCTCAACAACCCTCTTCTGCCCTCTGACTAATGCTTTTATTAACTCCACACCTTCTCCTAATTTCCACACTCCGAATTTTCTGCATAATATTTAACACACATTGCCTTAGACAGGACATCTCCACTGCCTCCAACCGTCTCCTCGCTGCTGCATTTACCACCAAGCTTCACATCCATATAAGAGTGTTGGTACTACTATACTTTCATACATTCCCTTCTTTGCCTCCATAGATAACGTTTTTTGACTCCACATATACCTCAATGCACCACTCACCTTTTTTCCTCATCAATTCTATGATTAACCTCATCCTTCATAAATCCATCCGCCGACACGTCAATCCCAAGTATCTGAAAACATTCACTTCTTCCATACTCCTCCTCCCAATTTGATATCCAATTTTTCTTTATCTAAATCATTTGATACCCTCATCACCTTACTCTTTTCTATGTTCACTTTCAACTTTCTACCTTTACACACATTCTCAAACTCATCCACTAACCTTGCAATTTTTCTTTAGAATCTCCCATAAGCACAGTTTCATCAGCAAAAAGTAACTGTGTCAATTCCCATTTTAAATTTGATTCCCATAATTTAATCCCACCCCTCTCCGAACACCCTAGCATTTACTTCTTTTACAACCCATCTATAAATATATTAAAAACCATGGTGACATTACACCATCCCTGTCTAAGACCTACTTTTACCGGGAAGTATTCTCCCTCTCTTCTACACACCCTAACCTGAGCCTCACTATCCTTATAAAAGCTCTTTACAGCATTTAGTAACTTACCACCTATTCCATATACTTGCAACATCTCCCACATTGCTCCTCTATCCACTCTATCATATGCCTTTCTAAATCCATAAATGCAATAAAAACTTCCCTACCTTTATCTAAATACTGTTCACATATATGCTTCAATGTAAACACTTGATCTACATCATCCCCTACCCACTCTGAAACCTCCTTGCTCGTCCACAATTCTACATTCTGTCTTACCTCTAATTCTTTCAATTATAACCCTACCGTATACTTTTCCTGGTATACTCAGTAAACTTATTCCTCTATAATTTTTACAATCTCTTTTGTCCCCTTTCCCTTTATATAAAGGGACTATACATGCTCTCCGCCAATCCCTAGGTACCTTCCCCTCTTTCATACATTTATTAAACAAAAGTACCAACCACTCCAACACTATACCCCCCCCTGCTTTTAACATTTCTGTCATGATCCCATCAGTTCCAGCTGCTTTACCCCCTTTCATTCTACGTAATGCCTCACGTACCTCCACCACACTTACATTCTGCTCTTCTTCACTCCTAAAAAATGGTATACCTCCCTGGCCAGTGCATGAAATTACTGCCTCCCTTTCTTCCTTAACATTTAAAAGTTCCTCAAAATATTCTCGCCATCTACCTAATACCTCCCTCTCCCCATCTACTAACTCCCCTACTCTGTTTTTAACTGACAAATCCATACTTTCCCTAGGCTTTCTTAACTTGTTTAACTCCCTCCAAAATTTTTTCTTATTTTCATTAAAATTTCTTGACAGTGCCTCTCCCACTCTTTCATCTGCTCTCCTTTTGCACTCTCTCACCACTCTCTTCACCTTTCTTTTACTCTCCATATACTCTGCTCTTCTTATAACACTTCTGCTTTGTAAAAACCTCTCGTAAGCTACCTTTTTCTCTTTTATCACACCCTTTACTTCATCATTCCACCAATCACTCCTCTTTCCTCCTGCCCCCACCCTCCTATAACCACAAACTTCTGCCCCACATTCTAATACTGCATTTTTAAAACTATTCCAACCCTCTTCAACCCCCCCACTACTCATCTTTGCACTAGCCCACCTTTCTGCCAATAGTCGCTTATATCTCGCCCAAACTTCCTCCTCCCTTAGTTTATACACTTTCACCTCCCTCTTACTTGTTGTTGCCACCTTCCTCTTTTCCCATCTACCTCTTACTCTAACTGTAGCTACAACTAAATAATGATCCGATATATCAGTTGCCCCTCTATAAACATGTACATCCTGGAGCCTACCCATCAACCTTTTATCCACCAATACATAATCTAACAAACTACTTTCATTACGTGCTACATCATACCTTGTATATTTATTTATCCTCTTTTTCATAAAATATGTATTACTTATTACCAAATTTCTTTCTACACATAGCTCAATTAAAGGCTCCCCATTTACATTTACCCCTGGCACCCCAAAATTACCTACTACTCCCTCCATAACATTTTTACCCACTTTAGCATTGAAATCCCCAACCACCATTACTCTCACACTTGATTCAAAACTCCCCACGCATTCACTCAACATTTCCCAGAATCTCTCTCTCTCCTCTACACTTCTCTCTTCTCCAGTGCATACACGCTTACTATAACCCACTTTTCACATCCAATCTTTATTTTACTCACATAATCCTTGAATTTATACATTTGTAGTCCCTCTTTTCCTGCCATAGCTTATCCTTCAACATTATTGCTACTCCTTCTTTAGCTGTAACTCTATTTGAAACCCCTGACCTAATCCCATTTATGCCTCTCCATTGAAACTCTCCCACCCCCTTCAGCTTTGTTTCACTTAAAGCCAGGACATCCAGTTTCTTCTCATTCATAACATCCACAATCATCTCTTTCTTATCTTTTGCACAACATCCACGCACATTCAGACTTCCCACTTTGACAATTTTCTTCTTCTTATTCTTTTTAGTAATCTTTACAGGAAAAGGGGTTACTAGCCCATTGTTCCCGGAATTTTAGTTGACTTTTACAACACGCATGGCTTACGGAGGAAAGATTCTTATTCCACTTCCCCATGGATATAAAAGGAAAAGTAATAAGACCAAGAACTATTAAGATAAAATCAAAGAAAACTCAGATGAGTGTGTATAAATAAACGTGTACATGTATGTGTAGTGTGACCTAAGTGTAAGTAGAAGTAGCAAGACGTACCTGTAATCTTGCATATTTATGAGACAGACAAAAGACACCAGCAATCCTACCATCATGTAAGACAATTACAGGCTTTCGTTTTACACTCACTTGGCAGGACGGTAGTACCTCCCTGGGTGGTTGCTGTCTACCAACCTACTGCCTACAATAATACCTATAGTAATTCTCACCCTTTTTGTTGTAGGGTTGGCACTAGAAGCTTTCTTGGGGCCCATGGTGACTTATTTTGCAGGTGCAATCACTAAAAACGCTGTGATAATATGAAATGTTCCGATTGTATGTTTGGATGGGACCGCGGTGGCTGGCTGGCTTGTAAACACTGGCCACATGTGGACGCGTCTCAGACGGAACGAATCGTGTTGGTCGAGTTTTTTAGCGCTAGTCGAGGCAAAATTTTTTGCTTTAAAATGTATTGCTAGTCGGATTTAACGTTAGACGATGCCATCGTTGGTCGAGGGTCCACTGTATTTTGTAGCCTAAATATTATTTAAAGGAATTTATACATCAACAGACCACAGACCAAATATGACTGCTGAATGGAAGACATATGGTGGCTCAAATAATGTAATATAGGATATATGATGTTCAGTGCAGAGTAATGGATTTGCAATTAAACCTTGATTTTAGTTTGGCACTGTGATTAATTGGCAACCTTGTTTTGTGTGATTTTGCTCCTTTACCGTAACCTTTAACAGTGAATATAAAATTTCATATTAATAGTGTATTTCTTGTATTAAAATTGAGTTAAATGGTAAACAAGTACAACATAGAATTACTACATAGGGAGTAAAATTAAAAGTAATGTAAATTTTTTTTTTTTTACCTTTACAGGGTTTGTCAAAAATTCTTTATATGAATAAAACCATGCAAGTTTACTCCAAAAGCATTTTTCTACCTTTTACTGATGCACTAACCAACCGTTAATTACTCATAAAAAAATAATTTTATTATTTGCAGGGCAGCGTTGAGATAACTCTTGCATTTCTGCTAAGGCCCCGCACCACTTTCTACAGCCAGTATTGGTTTGATGAATACCAGCGTACTCTAGAGGAAGTGTTGACATGGTTGTTTTGGCGGGGCAAGAGGATCGATTGGCTGCCATGCCCCCAATTGCTGAAACAACTGAAGCAGTGAAAGGAACAATTTCTGATTATTAGAGGTACAGAATACGTTAGTTTATACTTATTAGTTCATAAATAGTAAATGTCTAATTTATGGTGTGATATGATAATGCACAATTTTTTTTTTCCTAGCCACATTTGTCCCCACAGAAAAAAAAAAAAAGAGAGAAGCAGTATCCTGACTGTATCTCTTTCATGTAAACCTCTAATAAGCCAAGCATATCCCGTCTTGTTTACATTTCTTCTAAATTAATAAAATTGTTTTAAAGGATTAATGTTGGAGCTGACGCCGAAGCAGGGCGGCATTGTGATGTACTTGTGTGGAAGAGGTTCACAGGCTGATGAGAGACAGGGGTGATGGAGGAAAGGGTGAAGAAGAGGAAAGTGTGAGAGTGCAGATGAGAAGCTACCTCAACAAACGCTGGGAAGAGCTACGAGTCAAAGCTATGGACCGGGCAGTCAAGGTATGTAATTACAACCAGCACAATAAGGCCTGTTATCCTGTGGTGTAAAGGGCACAAGGAGCAGAAAAACACAGCTGAATACTTCGAAATAAATTTTTCCTTCCAAGAAAAATAGCAATGTAATGACAAGTTATGTACACTATATACAGTTAGAAATGTATATGTACACAGGGGGGGCGGTTAATCAAATGCGAAGGGAGACCGATGGGGGACACCATATTAGTTGAAGACAAACCTGGGAACATTGGGACAACCGTGCTCAAACCAGCTCTAGAATGGAAATGACAAGGGTGGACAAGTGAAGTGGTAGAACCACGTCACATCCACAATTGCCCAGACACAACTTTCTCATTGGCTGAAACCTAGAGGTAATGATCGGACGATGGGCTTCCATCATCCGACTCGTATACTGGTTTGCTGGTAGGTGAGGTAGCCTTTCAATGATGGGTGTGTACAAGCGCCAAATAAAGGTTACATACTCTTTTGCTGCACAGTATGTAAAGTCAAAATACACAAATAACCTGCACATAAAAGAGAGAAGCTTACGACGACGTTCGGTCCGACTTGGACCATTGACAAAGTCACACTAACCTCCAGAGGTGGAGCAGGATGGCTATATATAGAGGCAGGGAAGAGGTGGTGGGTAGTAGTGTAAAAAAAAAAAAGTAGTACAATGAATTGTATATAATACCGACAAGATGAAACTAAGACACATGCAACAACACCCGGCATACCCCATCGTAGACGTTTAGCCATCAGCCACCACTTGATGCGAAACGTCCACAAACAAAGACAACCGAGATGCCGCACAAGTGTCTTAATTCATCAGTAGTTGTAAGAGTAGTAGTAGAAAGATAGTGTAGTGGTAGGGGCGAGTGGGAATAAGGAAGACGAGCCAGTCCCAAAATACACGAAGGGGAGCACTGCAGACAGAGCTAGATGCCCACGGTATTATATACAATTCCTTGTACTACTACTACTACTACTACTACCCAACCACGCTCTTTCCTGCCTATATATAGCCGTCCTGCTCCACTCTGGTTAGTGTGACTTTGTCCAATGGTCCAAGTCCGGACCGAAACGTCGTCGTAAGCTTCTCTCTTTTATTATTTTTTTTTTTCAAGCAAGTCTGCCGTCATTTGTGTATCGTTCCGTACACGGTATTTGTGCTTTTTTCTGTTATAAGTCAAAATAATATTTAAAATAATTTGAAATTGTTAGGGACGCAGCCCGCCCCCGCCGATTGGAGCTTGGGGAGTTGGAAGGGGGCTTTTGAATGTTTGTAAGGCATTATTGTACTGTATGTAAATCTTACATAAAGTATTTAATAATACATAAATAGAAAAGATATTTAAAATAATTTGAATTATAATTGTATTTGTATTTTAGGAGTTTTGGAATGTTTGGTATAGCATTATATACTGTACGGTAAACTTACAACAGAATTTAATATAATAAATATATATTTCTTATCTTTTTCATTAAAAGTTTAAACTTTGTCTTTGTAAATCTGGATTATAATATATTGTACCTGCAAACTATCAAAAAAAATTGTAAAAGAAATATTTCATAGACCCAGTACAAAAAAGAATTTTAAAATATTTACTAGTTAAATTAAATTGTTCATAATCTGTGACAGTAATATACACTAAAGTATTACTGTTACACATTTTGTCTTAAAAGTCAGTACAGTTGTTATAGGCCTGTAACATTCATGAAGCTTTATGAGTGTTTCTTGCACTGAAATGAAAGAATTTGTCCAAAGTATGAAGCATTGCCTTTAGACGATCTTCACACATCAAGCTTTCTTTAAGCCCTTTTGCTGTCGAGACCTCTGATGCATAAACCTCCTCCAGTGTCGAAAAATATTTGAAATTTTTTTTTTTTTCTTAACCGAAATCTTAAGAATATTTTTCTGATGTTTTAAAAGAAAAGAAAAAATTTGGTTGTCATATTCTATCCAAGATATAAAGGTATTAAGTTGACAAAGTGAACCGCTTACGGCAACTCGCTGACTAGCCGCTCACTCGTATATTATTTTATTTTTATTACTTTTATTCTTTTCAAATATTTTATTTTTCTCAAGTACTTTTTTGTGGCCTTGAGACCAAATATAACGCATATGTAATATATAGTGTGGGTGTGGGGGGTCCAACAATATCCGCACAATAGCCATTTATTATACAAAGCCTGTTACTCAACCCATGTTGCCATTCCCCACCCATAACTGTCTTCCCACCACCAGCCGACCCATGCTGGAAATAATCACTTTGGACTTTTTTTTTGGGGTTTTATCCTAGGTTTCTCTAAAAGCACATGCTGCTGTGTATGATAATCTGGCGTAACTGTATTTGTGTATACCCGATAAACTTACTTACACCCCGTCTTCCCAACCACCCATCTGTCTTCCCACCCACGACCATCACCCCACCACCATGCTGCCTTTCCCCACTCCACACCCATCACCCCCCACCATCCAACATTCCGTGCCACGAGTCACACTGCTGGCTTTCTCACAACCAGTTCACTGACTGTTTTCTTTTTTCGCAGCCGTCCCGTTCCCCACCTCCTACCCCTCCCTCCCCCGCCCCCCACAACCATGCTGCCTTCTCCTCCCCATGGCCAACGCAAGCCTTCAGCCCGTCCGACACACTGTCTTCCCACCACTGCCCCTCCTGAAATAAGTCACATTTGACTTTCTGGGTATCCTAGTTCTCTACACATCAGCTGTGTGTGATAATCCTGTACAGTAGATCCCTGGTTTTTCGTAATTAATCCGTTCCAGAAGGTTGGCTTAAAATCCGAAATGGTCGGAAAACCAAAAGTAATATTTCCCGTAAGAAATAATGGTAGATCCAATTAATCATTACAGACACCCAAATAATTAACAAAAAGATATTTTATAGAGAATAACTATAGGTTTACATACAGAAAATCAATGAAAAATACATAATAAATGATTAATTTTAATGATAAATGTAACATTTCATACCTTTATTAAAGACTCTTGTTGGTGATAGTATTTTATAGTCCCCACAGGGACTACATCCCCAGTGTAATACCCACCAGCTACATACACTGTCGGCCTTACAGCCATATTATTACCAATCGACATACCATGTTTCATTGAGTTTTTAATCCGTTTTCTAGCAAACAACTACTTTAGATCCATCATAAAACCTACTCACAAACAAAGTTGGGGTGGTGGGGGAAAGAAAGAATAATCACGCCTAGAAGTGAGTGAGATCAACCAAAGCGCGCGAGATCTCCTCCGCTACCACGACTATTGAAGGGGCGGTTACTAGAGACAATGCAGATTCATGCAAACGTTTTCTCTGAAACTGGACCCCGAGAAAACGTAATGTTTACCCTACACCTGACCCCACCGCCCTCGAACACATTAAACATTGCACCTGTTTTTATATGCTATAGTAACCGTTGTTTCCTTATAGTATAATTTGGAAGAAATATCATAGATGAATTAATGAAATGCTCAAGAGTGATTATTATTAAACATACATCACATATAACATTGCATTTTATAATGAGCATGGTAAACATGTTTTCCTTACATAATTTTGAAGAAAATATATCATAGTTGGATTAATGATAAATGCCTATATTAACTTTAAATAAGACATTTAATGTGTCCAAGAATGAGTTCACAAATGTGTTGAGTGGGCCCAAGTGGACACTCTGGTACCGTGAATTTCCGAGCGACGTACGAAACCTAGGGGGAAATTTTGCCCCGAAAAAAGTAAACTATGAAATCTGTAAATTGTAATGATTTCCTCACCAGCTGAAAACTGGGCGTCCACTGTAACAGTATTCGTGTATACCTGAATAAACTTACACACTGTCTCCAACCACCCACACACCATCTTACCCCCACATCCCTATCACTGCCTCCCCAACACCCAAGCTGTCTTCCCCACCACCCTAGCTGCCTTCTCCTTTTTCAATATCTGTAATCTGTAACCCAGGCATTTCTCTTTTCATCACAAACTCCTCAATAGTCATGAAATTCATCTCACTGACACTTCCATCTGTGTTAGAACTGATCACTTGGGAAGAGACGATCCCAGATCGCCAGGAGTCAGATATTTCTTACTGCTAGCATGCTGAACAAGGACTATACTGGAAATGGCAATTCCCCACAATGTACCAACTTGGCTTCCCTGATTTTTTTTGATACTTTGCACACTGACCACGCAATCCATTCTCATCTGCATGTAGGCCTACCAGCTTTCTCCGCAGATTTGAAGCCACTAGAATTTTGGCATAGTACTTACGGGCACCCCACATTGGCTGATAAGCAGTAGTACTAACGGCACCAAACAGTCGAAAGGGTTTAAATCAGGGAAAATTCCACCCTCCTCAAAAGTTGTGATGGTTGTAATTGGTTAAAGTATAATTATTCTTTTCATTTTTTAATTAAAGAGCTTGGTCAATTTGGTATGAATTTTTTGTACAAGCCTACATGAAGAAGTTGATGAGTCTTCAGCAAAGCAGCTAGAAGTCTAAAACAATGGTTGACCGACACTGAAGATCGCATTGCCAATATGAGTCAGGTATATACATTTGAAGATTTATAATGGTACAGTAGTTCAATTAATAATATTAAACAACAAACTATTTTTGTTTTAAAGGTATGTGCAGTAAACCTCATAAGTCCATGCATCCATTTACTTTTTCAATTACCATTAAGGCATGCAAGGGTGGCATTATGTTGTACATTATCATTTATGGGAGCATTCCCTCCCTTAGGTCAAGCCATGTGTTTTGGTGTGGGGGAGGCGTCATACATCACTGCTGTGTGTCAACAAAACTACATGACCATACAATAGTCTCTCACTGAGTTATTGATCTCTATTTTGATTCATTTCATCACAACTTCGATTGATCGTGGATAATAATCATGGCCCTTACAAAAGAAATAAAAGTGATGCTGAGGAAAGCCAAGAAGGACAATTAGGCATGAAAAACTCTTATAATTACTAAGAAAGCGTTTGGTTATGAAATTGTAGTCTAGAGTATGGGTGGGAGGTGTGGTGGTGGTTGGTTGTGACTGTAGTTACTCACAATGGTAGTGTAATACATAATTAACATTCTTGTGCCTTAAACAGTCATTTACCTACCCTAGCTGCATTGTATCATTGTTGAATATGTTGGTGATTATGATAACTAAGTGTGAAAAAGTTATAAAAGAGAAAATATAGTGTAGAATTCAGTAACTCAGTGAAGTACAGAGGGCGCACAAGTGGAGGGCCATGTGTGTTTACCATTTGGACAGTAAAGTGCCATTCAGAGGACAAGAGTTCCAGAAGAACAAGGATATTTGTGACTGATGCTAAGGTGAGATGAGAAGTCCCACACTGAGACAAAGTTGGCAGAAGTCCTAAGTGCCACATCATCATATCTTTCACACTTCTGTATGAATTTGTTTGTGACTGTTAGTGATTTTGAAGGTCATACATGCTCACACTTCCAGCATTCTGTGAACAATGAGCTTGCATTGAATTGAAAATGCACTGATTGGTAAAACAATCTTCAAATTTTAGATATTGAGGTGTTGCATATGTACCCAGTTCATCAACTTGTATTCTATTCCAGTAATGTTAATTGAAGAAATACCAGTAAAAATTTCTTAAACCCGAGTCTACAACTTGACTTCCCCCCAAGGCTTAGAAAATGGAGGCGAATGAATGCAAACCCAGTTTTTCCTGTTTTTTCACTCCAAAAGTAGTAGGTTTGTAGACAGCAACCAACACCCCCCCCCACTGGAGATACCACTGTCCTGCCAATGAATTATAAATGGAAACCTGTATATTGGTTTTGTTTGATGGTAGAGTGCCTGATGACCTTTTTCTGAGTCGCACAACACACAAGATATGCTGGTATATCTTGCTACTTTTACTTACAGTTAAGGTCCATACTACACATAGCATGTACACATCGATGTATACACACACTCACATGAGTTTTTATTTCCTTCAATTTCCTTAAAAGTTTGCTTGTTCTTATTATTTTCCTTTTTTTTTTATTTTTTTTTTTTTTTTTTTTTTTTTTTTTTTGGGGGGGGGGGTTTGGGGGGTTTATATATCCCATGAGGAAGTGGAATAAGAATTTGTCCTCTGTAAGCCACCTGTTGTAAAAGTCAACTAAAATGCCAGAGCATATGGGTCTAGTAACTTCTTTCCCATACAGCTTAATAAAAATAAAGAAAAAGAAAACCTTTAAGTTGAAACATTTGAATGTGTGGATGGATGTAGTGCAGATTAAAAGAGATGATAGTGATGTATGAATGAAAAGAAGCTTGGATGTCCTGGCTTTGTAGTGAAGCAAAAGCTGAAGGGGGTAGGAAAACTTAAGATGGGGAAAATAAATGAGATTAGGTCAGGGGTTTTTCTAATGAGTTTAGGAGCTACGGAGGGATAGCAATAATGTTGTGAAGAGACAAGTTTTATGGCAAGAAAAGAGGGAAATATAAAATGATAAATCAAAATTAGTGTGATAATCAAAAGGGTGGGAAGTGAAAAGTGGTTTAGAAAAGTGTTTTATGGCACATGGAGAGAGAGAAGCTGTAGAGGAGGAGCCGAGAAAGATTTTTGGGAAATGTTGAATGAGTGCCTGGGAGTTTTTGAAACCAAGTGGAGAGAGTGCTGGGTGGTGGGGAATGTAAATGGGTAAAACTGTTGTGGAGTGGAGTAGTAGGTAAGTTTAGGTGGCCAGTGGGACAATGAAAATGGGGGGGGGGTCTTTAGTTTGAACTTTGGTACAGAAGAAGGTTTGGTAATAATAATAACATATTTTTTTAAGAAAAGAGCATAGGTGTAAGCAAGACATGATATATCATGTAATGAAAATAGGTTTGGCTAGGTATGTATTGTTTGGATTAAAAGGTTGCATGGTAGACGTTCAGAATGCGCATGCTTATAGAAGGCAACAGATATATTGGGTCCATTAATTAGTATGTTGCTAACATTTAGAAGTAAGAGGTAGATGTGAGCGATCAGGAAAATGACATAGCAAATAAGAGAGAGGTAAAATTTTATAAACGTAAAGGAGGAGTTGGGGTGAGATTGTACAGCAACTACTGGAGAAGCGTGGGCAATTGAGAGTATAAGTATGTGGGGGTTTAAGATGGTGGGAATATTGTTAAAAAGGCAAGAGATGTATAATTCCTTTTATAAAGGGAAGGGGAAAAAAGATTGTAAAAAAAGAGGAATAAGTTTACTGAGATCCGGGAAAAATGTACGGTAGGTTATAATTGAAAGAATGGGGTAAACAGAATTAGGATTGCGAGAAAAGGATTTTTCGAGGGGGTAGGGATGTGTAATCAAGTTTTTAAAATTGAAGCAATATGTAACGATTTGAAAAAAGGTGGGAAGTTTTTATTGCATTTATGGATTTAGAAAAGGCATGATAGAGGGGATAGAGGAGCAATGTTGGGGGAAATGTTGCAAGTATAGGGAAAATAGGTGGTAAGTTACTAAATGCTGTAAAAGGTTTTTATGAGGATAGTGGGCTCGGGCTAGGGGTGTAAAGAGAGGGAGACTACTTCCCGGTAAAAGTAGGTCTTAGACAGGGATGTGAAAATGTCACCATGGTTTTTTAATATATTTATAGATGGGGTTGAAAAAAAGTAAATGCTAGGGTGTTTTGGGAGAGGATAGGATTAAATTATGGGAAATCAAATAAAAAATGAAATTGACACAGTTGCTTTTTGCTGATGATACGTGCTTATGGGAATTCTAAAGAAAAAATTGCAAAGGTTTAGTGGACGAGTTTGGGAGTGTGGTTAAAGGTAGAAAGTTGAAAGTGAACATAAAAAAAGAGAAAAGGTGATGAGGGAAATCAAATGATTTAGATAAAAAAAAATTTTGATATCAAATTGGGGAGGAGGAGTATGGAAGAAGTGAATGTTTTCAGATATGTACTTGGAGTTGACGTGTCGGCGGATGGATTTTAGAAGGATGAGGTCAATCACAGAATTGATGAGGGAAAAAAGGTGAGTGGTACGTGAGGTATATGTGGAAGACAAAAAACGTATCTATGGAGGCAAAGAAGGGAGTGTAAACAAAGTATAGTAGTACCAACACCTTATATGGGTGTGAAGCTTGAGTTTGTGAATGCAGCATGAGGAGGGGGTTTGGAGGCAGTGGAGATGTCCTGTCTAAGGGCAATGTGTGGTGTAAATATTATGCAGAAAATTCGTAGTGTGGAAATTAGAAGGTGTAGAGTTAATAAAAGTATAAATCAAAGGGCTGAAGAGGGTTTGTTGAGGTGGTTTGGTCATTTAGAGAGAATGGATCAAAATAGAACGACATGGAGACCATTTAAATCTGTAGAAGGAAGGGTGGGTAGGGGTCAAACCTCGAAAAGGTTGGAAGGAAGGGGTAAGGGAGGTTTTGTGGGCAAGGGGCTTGGGGCTTCCAGCAGGCGTGCGTGAGCTTTTTCAATAGGAGTGAATGGAGACGAATGGCATTTGGACCTGACGATCTTTGGAGTGTGAAACAGGGTAATATTTAGTGAAGGGATTCAGGGGAAAAAGGTTATTTTTAAATAGCCGGACTTGAGTCCCGGAAATGGGAAGTACAATGCCTGCACTCTAAGGGGGTTCGGGATATTGGCAGTGTGGAATGATATTTTATGTATCTTTATACGTAAATGCTTCTAAAAATGGTTTTTGTTTCTGAGCATCTCTGCAAAAACAGTGATTGTGTGAAAAGAGGTGAAAGAGTTTGAATGATGATGAAAGTATTTCTTTCTTTTTTGGGGTCACCCGCCTTCGTTGGAGATGGCTGACTCATAAAAAAAAAAAAAAACGTTACTGATATACCGGTAAAAGTGTAAAGGTAAGGGTATTATTGGAAGAATTGGAGATAAGACAGAGAGCAAAGGATTGCAGATGAACAAGGAGGCTTTAGAAATGGGTAGGGGATGTGTAGATCAAGTGTTTACATTGAAAATAAACGAACAATATTTTAGA
>NC_069417.1:44017472-44033397 GCF_026875155.1 Cherax quadricarinatus
TATAAAGGATGAGGTAATCATAGAATTGATGAGGGAAAAAAGGTGGTGGTGCATTGAGGAAATTTTTGGGAGTCAAAAAACTTATCTAGGGAGCAAAAAAAGGGAATTTATAAGTATAGTAGTACCAACACCCAATATGGATTGAAGCTTGGGGGGAAAGCACAGCGGGGAGAGGGTTGGGAGGCAGTGGAGATTTCCCCTTTTAAGGCAATGTGTGGTGTAAAATTATGCAGAAAATTCGGAGTGTGGAAATTAGGAAAGGGTGTGGAGTTAAAAAAAAACATTAGCCCAGGGGGGCAGAAGAGGGTTGTTGAGGTTTTTTGGTCTTTAAAGAGAATGGAAAAAGTAGAATGACAGGGAAAGCATATAAATCTATAGGGAAGGAAAGAGGGTGGGGGGTCGTCCTCGAAAGGGTTTGGAAAGGGGGGGTAAAGGAGGTTTTGTGGTGAGGGTTTTGGACTTCCAGAAAGCATGCAGGGCGGTTAGAAAAGGAGGAATGGAGACAAGATACGGGGACCTGACTATCGTTGGAGTGTAAAGCGGGGTAATATTTATAAGGGATTCGGGGAAACCCCGTTATTTTCATATAGTCGGACTTGAGTCCGGGAAAAGGGGAAGACAATGCCTGCCTTTAAAAAGGGGGGGTTTTGGGATATTGGCAGTTTGGGGGGATATGTTTTGTACTTTATATGTATAGTTTCAAGCTGTTGTATTCTGACACCTCTGCAAAAGCAGGATAATGTGTGAGTGTGGTGATGTTGAAGAGATGAAAGTTTTTCTTTTTTGGGGATTTTCTTTTTTTTTTTTTGGGTCACCCTGTTTTTGGTGGGAGACGCCGACTTGTTGAAAAAAAATAATATATATAATATATAATATTTTATTTATTTATTTATTTTTTTATTTTCATTAAAACAGCCATTATTTAAAACGGTAGTTACATTGCTAAATTATGTTAGGTAAAATCGTGTAAGATGAACAAAGAACTTAGAGAAAATAGGGGTTACTTCCAGAGAGCGCCAAAAAAGCCAAACAACTTTTTTTAGGCCTCCACATCTTACAAAAATAAAGTGAATTGTAATTGTAGTTTTTTTGTAATGATTTGTTTTTTTTCTGCTTAAGACTACAATTGTAACAAAAAATAGTATTTCAAACCAAAAACCTTTTTGACTGTTTTCATCGTAAAAATACGTCTTACGACCCAACTTTTCTGACGATATATCTAATAACTAGCGCTTCAAATAAAAACGGGAGAAAGCAAAGGGCCCCACATGTAGAGAATGGTCTGTGGGGTCAGTGTGCACCACAAAAAAAAACCCTGCAGCAACTTTTGCGTAATGAAAAAAAAAACTGATCGTTTTTTTTGGAATAAAACCCGATTTTGAGGTGTTTTTTTCGTATAGTATTTATCGTTTTATTCGCGTTTTTATGGTCTTAGGTGATAAAAGGAAACATTTTACAAAAATAGAATGATTTTCATTACTTTGGATGAAAACACCTTGAAACGACCCAAAAAATAGCGGAAATTTTCGTTTTTCCCAATGTTCGGGATAAATAAATCAAAAACCACACCCAATACACGTCCAACGGGGGGAGTCTAATATTCTTTCACTATGCACTGATTTATTTATACCATTTTTACAATAATCAGTAGCTGAAAAACAGTAAATTTTGGGGGTATTTTTTGTATGAAAAAAAAAAATCAAAATAAAGCAATAAAAATAAAGAGGGGCCTGAGATGTGAAAAATGAACAAAGCATATGTTTTTTTTAGTGCCACAAATTCACCTTGTTTTTTTGGACCCTTTTTTGAAATTGGCATCTTTTTTTATTTGTTGAAATTGGCCAATTGGGGGGGGGGCCAATTTTCAAACCCCCATATTGGGGTAGTCCAAATAGTAAATGGAGGGTTTTTTTTGTACTCAGCTGATAGATAAAATGGAGTTTTATAAAATACTATGATTTTTGGGCAAATGGAACAATGAAATTGGGTGAAAGTAGGGTTTAAAGTCGGCTAAATCGCCGATACGCATAGGGCCCGCCGAGACTGCTAACTTCACGGGAGCATAATTCCATGGGGTTTTCTACCAAATTTCAAAGTTTTGGTGTCATTACCATCGGGAAAAGATTCTCTATCATTTCATAAGAAAAAATAATTTTTTTTATTCAAAAATTGAGCGACATAGAATGACAGTTTCAGAAAGGGGGCCTGAAACAGTCAAAGGGTTAAATTGTGGGTGCTGGTGTTTGTGGATGATTGTGAAGAAAGTGCTGAGCTATGCTGTGGCCCTACTGGGCTGATGTGGATGGTAGAGGTTCTGGTACTGAAGTTGATGGTTGTACTGGAGTGTCTAACTTTAAGTCATTCAGTCTATCAAGTCATTCATTAAGTCAGTCAAATCATTCAGTAAGTCAGTCAAGTCATTCAGTAAGTCAGTCAAGTTCTTCAGTAAGTCAGTCAGGTCATTCAGTAAGTCAGTCAGATCATTCAGTAAGTCAGTCAGTCACACAAACTTATGTTTACCTCTTTTCTAAGTGTACAAAGTAACACTTTGTGTACGAATGGTATATAATACCGACAAGATGAGATTAAGACACATGTGCAACATCTGGGTATCTTTATTGTAGACATTTCGCCATCCAGTGGCTTTATCAATACAAATTCTAGGACATAACTTGAAGACAGTAGAACTATGTACAGAAGATGAGGTAATCAGTCCCTCAACCTAGGAGTAGGTGCGAAGAGCACCATAGTCGTGAAAATTCTTCAGAATCTCCACGACTATGGTGCTCTTCGCACCTACTCCTGGGTTGAGGGACTGATTACCTCATCTTCTGTACATAGTTCTACTGTCTTAAAGTTTTTGTCCTAAAATTTTGTATTGATAAAGCCACTGATGGCGAAACGTCTACAATAAAGAAACCCAGATTTTTGCACATGTGTCTTAATCTCATCAAAGTAACACTTCATTATGGCCACAGGATGTCTTGTCTGATATCTTTTGTTTCCTTTGTTAATTCTAAGACTTAAATGCTTACAACCTTTTTTTGCCATTTTTGAGCAACACTGGAAATGCCTACTGGGTGTCATGATTGCTTGGCAGATACAAGATATAGAAATTTAAAAAAGATCAAATCACAATCCACAAGCTTGTAGCAGAGAATTTTGGGACTAGACACGTAGAAGTATGAATGCTGGATGGGGGGGGTGGTCGGGGGGGGGGGGAGAGGTCCTCCCCAGCTGAACCACAACAAGGCAGGGCGCTTGAGGAAAAGGGAAGTTTTTTCCCCTTCCCGCAAACTGAATCGTGTTAAATTCATTATACAACGTGTTACATAAAATTGTGCCGCAATTCTTCAATTGTGCTATACACAAATCGTGCCAAATAAACTCGTACTAAATGATGGTCTACTGTATATATTTGCACGCTTACTGAGGTTTTAATACTTTGTACTGCGTCCTTTATGCTTAATCATGTCCCTCAGCCATGTAGGAAAAGACTCACAAAAATTTCCCTTGAAAGTTTGGGGAGGTACATTATTCCATACCTCATGTAGAGAAAACCTCCAGCCGTGAGATGAAACTGATGTCCTTGCCCAGTAAACTTCTCAATAGGGTTTAGGTCGAGAATTACCTGGCCAGTCATTAAAGAACTTCACTTCACAGTCCTGAAGCCACTGAACTACAGATTTGGTGGTATGACATGGTGTACTGCCCCTGCCTGAAAACCGTAGCTCCCCATTTGCCCAAACAACTTGGGTTTAAATTTTGTCACACAGTAACTCCATGTAATTATACTGGTTCATATACTTTTTTTTAGGGAAGCACAATGAGTTCACCAACACTCTGAGCACTGAAACACCCCCAAACCACGAGTGAGTCTGGGTGTTTGGTGGTCCCACAGGTGTAGCGTGGGTCTAGTGGGTCACTACCTCTGGGCCGGTACACATGTCCTCCACGGTTACAGGTGATGGTGAAAGTTGCTTCATCACTCCAGAGTAATTCATACCACTGTGGAGGATTCCACTGAAGATATTTCTTTGCATAATCCAGCCTACGTTTCTTCTGTTCTTCCATGCTTGGAAAAGGATCGGGTTTTTTAACTGACAGTGACTACTGTAGCCCAGTTCTGACATGTCTGTTTAATAGTTCTTACAGACAACTCTGAGAGAAGATGTGCATTCTTTTCATTCAATTCTCTAACAGTTATCTTAGGTGTACTCTCTAACTGCTGCTTTAACACAGTTAAGGTATGAACCCGATGTCTTCTTCGAGGGCCAGGCCGAGGTTTGGCAGATGGTAACTCAAAACAGCCACCAGCCTTGAAATGCTGCCAACCCCGTTCCTCACTGAACGCTCCAAAAACAAAACCAACATTCTCCTCTATTTCTTTCATCTGGTGGCCCACCTTTGTGAAGCCCTATGATTTGAGCTATAGTTTTCAGGTGTTAAAGATTTCCCCTTTTAAAAACAATTAAACATTATAGCCCCCAAACTAAAGGGAACACCGACAAAAGGTGGGGCGGATGAGAGACAAAGGGGAACACTTCCTCTCACCACGGCAGCCATGTGACACTGAGAAGGGCACTGGGAGTGTGGCAGCAGGCTGTGATGTCATGCTAACGGCTTTCCCACCTGGGATAATACACTGACGAAAAAAGAACCCCCCTGTAAAGGTAGCTTTTTATTTTTCATCATGGCATTATGTTGGGGCGCTCACCTGGCATAATGCTGTAACTAGCACTGTAAATTCCATTTGCAGTGCAGAGAAATATAAACAAACATAAAGATGCAATAATAATAATAATAATAATAATAATATTATTATTATTATTATTATTATTAATTATTAAATTTTTATTATTATTAATAGTCCTAGGTAATAGGTTGATAGACAGCAACCACCCAGGGGGGTACTACCGTCCTGCCAAATGAGTGTAAAACAGAAACCTGTAATTGTTTTACATGATGGTAGGATTGCTGGTGTCTCTTTTCTGCCTCGTAAACATGCAAGATTTCAGGCATGTCTTGCTACTTCTACTTACACTTAGGTCACACTACACATGCATGTACAAGCATGTATATACACACACCCCTCAGGGTTTTCTTCTATTTTCTTGCTAGTTGTTGTTTATTTCCTCTTATCCCCATGGGGAAGTGGAACAGAATTATTCCTCTGGAAGCCTTGTATGTCGTAAGAGGCGACTAAAATGGTGGGCGCAAGGGGCTAGTAACCCCTTCTATATACATTACTAAAGTTAAAAAGAGAAACTTTTGTTTTTCTTTTTTGGGCCACCCTGCCTTGGTAGGATACGGCTGGTTTGTTGGAAGAAAGAAGAATAATAGTAGCAGGTTGATAGACAGCAACCACCCAACCTCGTGCATTTCCTTCTTTGTCTTCATGGATAACGTTTTTTTATTTTTTGTTTTGTCTCCACAGACACCTCAGCTTTAATATCATGACAGCTAGAAACTTGTCATTTCAAGGCCCATTCTTTAAATCGTACATTGGACCTCATCCAGGGACACCAGATATAGTACTGACAAACAGAGACTGTGACATCTTCCACTGTCGTATATCTCCTGGTGGAAACGTAGGATCTGACCATATCCCTGTTATAATACAACTACAAACTTCTCCATTTAGAATACCTGTACCTCCTAAACCCAATCTTAACATCCTAGGATTTGACCCCTTCAGGGCATATCTGGGTGAGGATGAAATTGTGTCATTGGAAAATCTACCTTCCAATGCAATTGATAATGCAATCAGGTCCCTGCATAATCGAATAATTGAAGCTACTAATGCAACTTGTCAATTAGCTTCCACAAAGATATACCAACAATATAAACCTACTAGGGAAATTAGAGACAATTTAAGAAATTATCAAGCAGAATGTCGAAGGCATCTTCAAACGCGACAACCACCAGCAGCTACACTGCACCGATTAAGGCAAGAATTAATTAACATGATTAGTCATTACAAATGGGACATATGGAAATTTCTAGTTCTTCAAGCTAATAAGTATAAACAGGAACCAGCAAAATTTTGGAGTAAGATCCGGCAACTTTTAGGTGGCAAAGCACAAGGCTCCTAACAAACCTAGTTCATACCTTCACTGATGAGGATGATGAAGATGTTGAAATTAAACTTGACGATCCACAGGACCAGGCTAATTTGATGGTGATGTATGGGAGAAAATTCTCTTCCCACAATAACAGTCGTCAATTTAATAATAATTTCATTATCAGTTGGTCAATGAATGGAGAGATGAGAACTTGGATGATCTGCAACCACTACCTTCCATCGATACTTCAACTCTTGAAGATACCCACCCGCTTACTAGACCTATTACATTACTAGAGATAAGTCAGGTTATTGGAAGAATGAGAAATAGAGCCCCTGGCCTCTCTGGAATAACAATGAAACAAATAAAGTACCTACCTAGAAATTGTAAACAGTCTTTGGTAAATATCTTTAATGCCATCTTGGCCTCAGGACATTTTCCAGCTTTGATGATCTTTCTTGGTAAGCCCAATAAAGACATCCACCAACCTGGGAACTATCGACCTATATCTTTCCTTGAAGTCACTGGAAAAGTTCTTGAGAAAGTCATTTCCAACAGATTGAACTACTATATGGAGTTTAATCACTTTTTTACTGAAAAACAATTTGGCTTTAGAACACATAGAGGTACCAATCATGCAATAAATGTTATTTTCGATACTGTAGCAAGTCTAAAACATCAGGGCAATCTTGCCTTAATTGCCACCAGAGATGTTCATAAAGCTTTTGATAGCTTATGGCATGATGGCCTTATATACAAACTCATTGACCTACCAGACCATAACTGGACTTTTCTCAGTTTAAATATATAATTTCTTAACTCAACGAAAAATCATTCCCACCTTTCATGGCAAGTCGACAGAGCCTTTTATACCAACAGCTGGTGTCCCACAAGGTTCTTGTCTAAGTCCAATTCTGTTCAACATTTATGTGAATAACCTTCCTCAACCAGAGTTTAATGATAACAATTGTGACACAGTTTTGCAGATGATGTTATTCATGTCGTCTCATCAACTCCGGTAACAGGAAAATACAAGTATGAGAGAGTCATAGAAAAAATGAATATTGAACTTCGTAGAACATCTAATTGGGAAAAGAAATGGAGAATTACGACTAATCCTGACAAGGTCCCCTTTTTAGCACGATAGGATGTTTTGCATCAACAATTGAAGATAAAGGGGTATCTCCATCAGAGGTACACCTGTAGCCATTAGAAACCCTAACAAGATTTTGGGATATGAAATAGACAGGCTGCTCCACTCAACATCTCATGTAACTAAAAAGATCAATATAGCCAAAGCCGGTCTTAGCAGTCTCTTTCGATTCAATCAAGCCCCTCAACATGTTAAAAAACATCTGTATAAAATGATAATAAGACCAGTACTCGAATACCCTTGTGTCCCAATGTCCTTAACAACAAAGACCAACATGCTAAAGGTTACAAAGGGTCCAGAATAGAGCTCTTCGCTTTATTACCGATACCAGGAGGAGAGACAGAGTTAAAATGGCAGATTTACACATACAACAAGATATTACTGCCATAAATGTATGCCTTGACACCCTAAAAAAGAAACAACTTTATACAATGCAAGAAACTATACATCCAGATAGAGAACATCCTATACAAGTGGTAAATACCACAGATTATATACAATCAATACTCCTCCTCACAGGACTCAAAGAATGACTCTCCCACAGAGGGTCCGTCGTTTTATTTTATAAAGATGATTACCCTCGACCCATGATATTGAGCAACCTCCCTGATGAAGAAGATTGGGTACCACCAGAACCCTTCTATGTATACTGAGAAAATCATCGCCCCCAATTAGGGAGACATCTTATATAACTTTCTAATGTAAAAATTTTGCTATTTACTATGGCTGGACACCACCTATAAGAAGCCATTGTCATGAAAATTATAAACTGGCCAGAAAATTATTGCCCCTTCATTGTCGCATAAATATCCGTTGTGCAATCGCAAAAAAAAAAAAAAAAAAAAAAAAAAAAAAAGCAATTGCAACTTGTATAATTACTACCAATTCAGAGTCATGTACTTATATACCTATTATAAACTATGTGACTCTGATGGGTTTAGTATTATACCCCTTAAAGAATATCTTATCATTTCACATACACTTTTTAAATTACAACCAAAGTGGTTGGCCACTTAACCTTTTATATCCTACCTCTCCCCCCCTCCCACCCTTTTCCAATATTTCCATCCTTACCCATCCTTCTTCGTTACCCATCTTACCAAAGCTCTGGTCATAAGAAGAAGAAGAAGAAGACCTCAGCACAACCACTCACCTTTTTTCCTTCATTAGTTCTTTGGTTAACCTTCTCCTTCATTACCCATCTGCTGTCACATCTACTCTCATATATCTGAACACATCCACTTCTTCCATACCTAAATCATTTGATACCCTCATCACCTTACTCTTATCCGTATTCATTTTCAACTTTCTTTCTTTACACACCCTCCCAAACTCTTCCTCTAACCTTTGCAACTTCTCATTAGAATCTCTCAAGAGCACAGTATCATCAGCAAAAAGTATCTGTGAGAACATCCATTTTGTATTTGATTTCCCATAATTTAATCCCACCCCTCTCCCCAACATCCTAGCATTTACTTCTTTTACAACTCCATCTTTAACCCTTTGAGGGTTTTCGTCGTACTAGTACGTCTTACGCGTAGGGGTTTTTGACGTACTAGTACTCATAAATTCTAGCGGCCTCAAATCTAGTGGGAGAAAGCTGGTAGGCCTTCATATGAAAGAATGGGTCTATGTGGTCAGTGTGCACAGTCTAAAAAAAATCCTGCAGCACACAGTGCATAATGAGAAAAAAAAACTTTGACCATTTTTTTTTAATAAATCAGCGACTTTGCAGTGTATTTTCGTATGGTATTTATTGTTGTATTCTAGTTTTCTTGGTATCATTTTATAGAATGGAAGACATATTACTGAAATTGAGATGATTTTGACTGGTTTTTACAATGAAAGGTGCCTTGAAATTGAGCTCAAAGTAGCAGAAATGTTCGATTTTTACCAAATTTCAAAAGTAAACAAATCGTGCCAAGCGTGCAATACACGTCAACTGGTGAGTCTAATATTCTTTCACAAGTGCACCAATAATATTTATACCATTTTTTACACAAATGCAGTAGTCTGTATAACAGTAAATCTTATATTTTTTGTGAGAATAAAAATTCAAAGTGGAAAGCAAAAGAATATAAGAGGGGCCTTGAGACGTGACTAATGACTAGAGGAAATGTCATTTTAGTGCCAGGAATGTCTATCTTGTTTATTCTGGACGCTATTCGGAAATTGGCATCTTTTGAAATTTGTGTGAAATTGGCAAAATTGGTAAATTCTGACCACTGTACTGGATAGTTGAATTTATAAATGGGTGGTTTCTTGCAACCATTCGATAGAAAAAATGGAGTTCTAGCGAAATATTCATTTTTTTTGTCGACTAGTACAGTGAAATTGGCTGAAAATGGGGCTCAAAGTGGGCAAAATCGCCGATGCATAAACATCGCCGAGAACCGCTAACTTTGCGAGAGCATAATTCGTAAGTTTTCTATCAAATTTCAAACTTTTGGTGTCGTTATGATCGGGAAAAGATTCTCTATCTTTTCATAAGAGAAAATAATTTTTTTTTTTTTAAATTTGGCCGACCCTGAGAACGAGTTTCGGAGAGGGCCTGTCGACCCTCAAAGGGTTAAATATGTTAAACAACCATGCTGATATTACACACCCCTGTCAAGTGTAGTTGCTGTAATTTATTGTTTTCTCTTATTTACAGATGTGAATTCCCAAGTGCCTGATAAGAAGTCAATCATGAGTATGTTATGTGCTTGTTCCAAGCTCTTCCTCATGGATCTTTCACCATGGATAGTCTTGATGTTTCTCTACAGTCAGATTCTTCCTTCTCTATTGAAGTAAGTTTTTCCCCATAAGAAATAATGGAAATCAAATTAATCCATGCAAGACACCCAAAAGTATTGAAAAAAAAAATTTTTTTACCACATGAAATATTAATTTTAATACACACAAAGGAAGAAGACATGTACAATTACAGATCTGGTGATGATTGATGGGATGGAGGAGGGGGAGACTGTGGATGGTGTTAGTGTTTAGAAGGGGAATCCCCTCCATAGGACTTGAGGTGTCAAGTCCTTTTTTCCGGGTTTACTTCCCTTCTTCTTTTAATGCCACTAAGACCAGCTGAGAGTCACTGGACCTCTGTCGCACAACATATCTGTCCATAGAGGCCTGTACCTCCCGTTCCTTTATGACATTCCTAAAGTGTTTCACAACATTGTCAGTGTCACAATTAAACACTTGTTCAGGTTTCAGTTCTTCACTGTCTATGTACTCCTTGAATTCCTGCACATATTTTCCAGGCTGGAGGCAGTGGAGATGTCCATGTCTGAGAGCAATGTGTGGTGTGAATATAATGCAGATAATTCGTAGTTTGGAAGTTAGGAGGAGGTGCGGGATTACCAAAAACTGTTGTCCAGAGGGCTGAGGAAGGGTTGTTTGAGGTGGTTTCGGACATGTGGAGAGAATGGAGCGAAACAGAATAACTTCAAGAGTGTATCAGTCTGTAATGGAAGGAAGGCGGGTAGGGGTCAGCCTAGGAAAGGTTGGAGGGAGGGGGTAAAGGAGGTTTTGTGTGCAAGGGCTTGGACTTCCAGCAGCATGCGTGAGCGTGTTTGATAGAGTGAATGGAGACAAATGGTTTTTAATACTTGACGTGCTGTTGGAGTGTGAGCAAAGTAACATTTATGAAGGGATTCAGGGAAACCGGCAGGCCGAGGACTTGAGTCCTGGAGATGGAAGTACAGTGCCTGCACTCTGAAGGAGGGGTGTTAATGTTGCAGTTAAAAAACTGTAGTGTAAAACACCCTTCTGGCAAGACAGTGATGGAGTGAATGATGGTGAAAGTTTTTCTTTTTCGGGCCACCCTGGCTTGGGGGAATCGGCCATGTGATAATAATAAAAATAATAAAATTTTCAGCTGCTTTTTGGTCTAAACTGGCAGCCTCACCATGCCTTATCACACTATGTATGCCACTACGATTCTTAAATCTCTCAAACCAACCTTTGCTGGCCTTAAATTCACTCACATCACCACTAGTTGCAGGCATTTTTCTAATTAAATCTTCATGCAACTTCCTAGTCTTTTCACATATGATCGCTTGAGAGATGCTATCTCCTGCTATCTGTTTTTCGTTTATCCACACCAATAACAGTCTCTCAACATCTTTTATCACTTGCGATCTTAGTTTCGAAAACATAGTTGCACCTTTGGCAAGAACAGCTTCCTTGATTGCCGTTTTTGTGGCCACAATAGTAGCGATGGTTGATTGGGGTTTTGTGTACAACCTGGCCAGCTCGGAGACACACACTCCACTTTCATACTTATCAATGATGTCTTTCTTCATATCCATAGTAATTCTCACCCTTTTTGTTGTAGGGTTGGCACTAGAAGCTTTCTTGGGGCCCATGGTGACTTATTTTGCAGGTGCAATCACTAAAAACGCTGTGATAATATGAAATGTTCCGATTGTATGTTTGGATGGGACCGCGGTGGCTGGCTGGCTTGTAAACACTGGCCACATGTGGACGCGTCTCGGATGGAACGAATCGTGTTGGTCGAGTTTTTTAGCGCTAGTCGAGGCAAAATTTTTTGCTTTAAAATGTATTGCTAGTCGGATTTAACGTTAGACGATGCCATCGTTGGTCGAGGGTCCACTGTATTTTGTAGCCTAAATATTATTTAAAGGAATTTATACATCAACAGACCAAATATGACTGCTGAATGGAAGACATATGGTGGCTCAAATAATGTAATATATGGATATATGATGTTCAGTGCAGAGTAATGAATTCATTAAACTTTGATTTTAGTTTGGCACTGGAGTAATTGGCAACCTTGTTTTTGGTGGTGATTTTGCTCCTTTTCCATACCTTTAACAGTAATATAAATTTCATATTAATAGCGTATTTTCTTGTATTAAAATGTTAAATGGTAAACAATTACAGCATAGAATTACTACATAGGGAGTAAAATTTAAAAGTAATGTATTTTTTTTTTTTTTACCTTACAGGGTTTTGTCAAATTTGATATGATAAATCCATGCAAGTTTACTCCAAAAGCATTTTCTACTTTACTGATGCACTAACCATCGATTATTACTCAGTAAAAAAATAATTTTATTATTTGCAGGGCAGCGTTGAGGATACGTCTTGCATTTCTGCTAAGGCCCGCCCACTTTCTACAGCCAGTATTGGTTTGAGTGAATACCAGCGTACTCTAGAGGAAGTGTTGACATGGTTGTTGGGGGCAGAGGATCGATTGGCTGCCATGCCCCCAATTGCTGAAACAACTGAAGCAGTGAAAGAACAATTTCATGATTTAGAGGTACAGTATAGTAGTTATACTTATTAGTTCATAAATAGTAAATGTCTAATTTATGTTGTGGTATGAAATCATTTTTTTTTTCCTGCCACATTTCCCCACAGAAAAAGAAAAGAGAGAGAAGCAGTATCTGCTGTATCTCTTTCATGATACCTCTAATAATGCTCAAGCATATCCAGTCTTGTTTACTATTTCTTTTAAATTATAAAATTGTTTTAAGGAATTAATGTTGGAGCTGACGTCGAAGCAGGGCGGCATTGGTGATGTACTTGGTGAAGGTTCACGGCTGATGAGAGAAGGGGTGATGGAGGAAGAGGAAGAAGAGGAAGTGAGAGTGCAGATGAAGCTCCTCAACACACGCTGGGAAGAGCTACGAGTCAAAGCTATGGACCGGCAGTCAAGGTATGTATTACAACCCAGCACAATAAGGCCTGTTATCCTGGGTGTAAAGGGGCACAAGGAGCAGAAGAAACACAGCTGAATGACTTCGAAATATATTTTCCTTCAAGAAAAATAGCAAGTATTGACAAGTATGTACACTATATACAGTTAGAAATGTATGTGTACGACACGGTTAATCAAATGCAAAGACAAAGCCTGGAGACATTGGACAACCGTGCTCAACCAGCTCTAGAATGGAAATGACAAGGGTGGACAAGTGAGTGGTGACCACGTCACATCCACAATTGCCAGACACACTTTCTCATTGGCTGAACCTAGGTACTGATCGGACGATGGGGCTCCATCATCCGACTCTTAGTACTGGTTTGCTGGTTGGTGAGGTAGCCTTTCAATGATGGTGTGTACATGCGCCAAATAAAGGTTACATACTCTTTGCATGCCACAGTATGTAAAGTCAGAATACACAAATAACCTGCACATAAAAGAGAGAAGCTTACGACGACGTTTCGGTCCGACTTGGACCATTGACAAAGTCACACTAACCAGAGGTGGAGCAGGATGGCTATATATAGGCAGGAAGAGGTGGTGGTAGTAGTAGTAGTAGTACAAGAATTGTATATAATACCGACAAGATGAAACTAAGACACATGCACAACACCCGGGCATCCCCATCGTAGACGTTTCGCCATCCAGCCAGCCACTGGATGGCGAAACGTCCACAACAAAGACAACCAGATGCCGCACATGTGTCTTAATTTCATCAGTAGTTGTAGTAGTAGTAGAAGAAGAAGAGGTAGTGGTAGAAGTGGGAAATAAGGAAGACGAGCCAGTCAAATACAAAGGAAGGGGAGCACTGCAAGAGAGCTAGATGCCCACGGTATTATATACAATTCTTGTACTACTACTACTACTACTACTACTACTACTACTACTACTACTACCACCACCTCTTCCTGCCTATATATAGCCGTCCTGCTCCACCTCTGGTTAGTGTGACTTTGTCAATGGTCCAAGTCGGACCGAAACGTCGTCGTAAGCTTCTCTCTTTTATTTATTTTTTTTTTCAACAAGTCGGCCGTCATTTGTGTATCGTTCCAGTCACGGTATTGTGCCTTTTTTGTTATTTAAAGTCAAAATATATTTAAAATAATTTGAATTGTAGTTGCATTTGTATTTTAGGAGTTTTGAATGTTGTAAGCATTATATACTGTATGTAAATCTTACATAAAGTATTTAATACATAAATAAAAAGATATTTAAAATAATTTGAATTATAATTGTATTTGTATTTTAGGAGTTTTGAATGTTGTAAGCATTATATATTGTACGTAAATCTTACATGCAGTATTTAATATATAAATATATATTTCTTATCTTTTCATTAAAAGTTTTAAACTTTGTCTTTTGTAAATCTGAATTATATTATTGTACATCAAACTACAAAAATTGTAAAGATAATATTAGAGACCAGTATAAAAAATGTATTTTAAATTTTACTAGTTAAATTAAATTGTTCATAATCTGTGACTAGTAATTTACACTAATACACTAATAGTATTACTTGTAAACATTTGTCTTAAAAGTCAGTACAGTTTTTAGGCTGTAACATTCATGAAGCATTTGAGTGTTTCTTGCACTGAAATGAAAGAATTTGTCAGAAGTATGAAGCATTGTTCTTTAGACGATTCTTCACACATTCACTTCTTTAACCCTTTTGCTGTCGAGACCTCTGATCATAAACCTGCCCTCAGTGTCGAAAAATATTTGAAATTTTTTTTTTTTTCTTAACGAAATCTTAAGAATATTTTTCTGAGTGTTTTAAAAGAAAAGAAAAAATTTGTGATCAGTATCTACCAAGATATAAAGGTATGAAGTTGACAAAGTGAACCGCTTACGGCAACATCGCTGACTGCCGCTCACTCGGTAATATTATTTTATTTTTATTCCTTTTTTTTTCTTTTCTAATATTTTATTTTCTCAAGTAACTTTTGTGGCCTGTGAGACCAATATAACGCATAATGTATATATATATCCACAATAACCGCACAATAGCCATTTATTTACAAAGCCTGTTTACTCAAACCCATGTTGCCTTCCCCACCCATACTGTATTCCCCACCACCCATGCTGGAAATAAGTCACTTTGACTTTTTTGGGTTATCCTAGGTTCTCTACACATGCTGCTGTGTATGATAATCTGCGTAACTGTATTTGTGTATACCCGAATAAACTTACTTACACCCCGTCTTCCCAACCACCCATGCTGTCTTCCCCACCCACACCATCATCCCCACCATCCATGCTGCCTTCCCCACCCACACCATCATCCCCACCATCCACGCTGCCTTCTCCACCATTCACACTGTTTTCCCCACACCCATGCTGCCTTCCCCACAGCCACACTGTCTTCCCCACCACCCACTCTGGAAATAAGTCACTTTGACTTTCTTGGGTTATCCTAGGTTCTCTACACATGCTGCTGTGTGTGATAATCCTGTACAGTAGATCCCTGGTTTTCGTAATTAATCCGTTCCAGAAGGTTGGCTGAAATCCGAAATGGTCGAAAACCAAAGTAATATTTCCCGTAAGAAATAATGTAAGATCCAATTAATCAGTTTCAGACACCCAAATATATTAACAAAAAGATATTTTATAGAGAATAACTATAGGTTTACATACAGAAAACAATGAAAAATACATATAAATGATTAATTTTAATGATAAACGAACATTTCATACCTTTATTAAAAGACTCTTGTTGGTGAGTAGTATTTATAGTCCCACAGGGACTACATCCCAGTGTATACCCACCCAGCTACATACACTGCGGCCTACAGCCATATTATTACCATCGACATACCATGTTCATTGAGTTTAATCGTTTCTAACAACTACCTTTAATGCCATCATAAACAAAGGGGGAAAGTAATGAATAATTCACGCCGAGAATTGTAAACCAAAGCCTTACGTAATATTAAAAGGGGGGTTACTAGACAATGCAGATTCATGCACGTTTTTTCGAAACGACCC
>NC_069417.1:44033897-44071737 GCF_026875155.1 Cherax quadricarinatus
TATGTTTTTGGTCAACTGGAACAATAAAATTTGGGCTGAAAGTGGGGTTCAAAGTCGGCCTAAATCCCCGATACCAATGCCCGCCGAGATGCTAACTTCACGGGAGCAAAAATTTTCCATGAGTTTTCTACCAAATTTCAAAGTTTGTGTCATTACCATCGGAAAAGATTCTCTATCATTTCATAAGAAAAAATAATTTTTTTATTCAAAAATTGAGCGACATAGAATGACAGTTTCAGAAAGGGGCCCGAAACAGTCAAAGGGTTAAATTGTGGGTGCTGGTGTTTGTGGATGATTGTGAAGAAAGTGCTGAGCTATGCTGTGGCCCTACTGGGCTGATGTGGATGGTAGAGGTTCTGGTACTGAAGTTAAATGGTTGTACTGGAGTGCCCTAACTTTAAGTCATTCATCTATCAAGTCATTCATTAAGTCAGTCAAATCATTCAGTAAGTCAGTCAAGTCATTCAGTAAGTCAGTCAAGTTCTTCAGTAAGTCAGTCAGGTCATTCAGTAAGTCAGTCAGATCATTCAGTAAGTCAGTCAGTCACACAAACTTATGTTACCTCTTTTCTAAGTGTACAAAGTAACACTTTGTGTACGAATGGTATATAATACCGACAAGATGATTTTTAAAGACACATGTGCAACATCTGGTATCTTATTGTAAGACATTTTCGCCATCCAGTGGCTTTATCAATACAAATTCTAGGACATAACTTGAAGACAGTAGAACAAAGTACAAGATGAGTAATCCAGCCTCAACCTAGGAGTAGGTGCGAAGAGCACCATAGTCTTGGAGATTCTTCAGAATCTCCACGACTATGGTGCTCTTCGCACCTACTCCTAGGTTGAGGGACTGATTACCTCATCTTCTGTACATAGTTCTACTGTCTTCAAGTTATGTCCTAGAATTTGTATTGATAAAGCCACTGGATGGCGAAACGTCTACAATAAAGATACCCAGATGTTGCACATGTGTCTTAATCTCATCAAAGTAACACTTCATTATGGCCACAGGATGTCTTGTCTGATATCTTTTTTTCCTTTTGTTAATTCTAAGACTTAAATGCTTACACCTTTTCTTGCCACTTTGAGCAACACTGGTATGCCTACTGGGTGTCATGATTGCTTGGCAGATACAAGATATAGCAATTAAAAGATCAAATCACAATCACAAGCTTGTAGCAGAGAAGTTGGACTAGACACGTATGAAGTATGAATGCTGGGATGGTGGGGGGTGTCGGGGGGGGGGTGGAGAGGTCTCCCCAGCTGAACCACAACAAGGCAGGCGCTTGAGGAAAAGGGAAGTTTTTTCCCCTTCCCGCAAACTGAATCGTGTTAAATTCATTATACAACGTGTTACATAAAATTGTGCCGCAATTCTTCAATTGTGCTATACACAAATCGTGCCAAATAAACTCGTACTAAATGATGGTCTACTGTATATATTTGCACGCTTACTGAGGTTTTAATACTTTGTACTGCGTCCTTTATGCTTAATCATGTCCCTCAGCCATGTAGGAAAAGACTCACACAAATTCTTGAAAGTTTGGGGAGGTACATTATTCCATACCTCATGTAGAGCAACCTCCAGCCGTGAGATGAAACTGATGTCCTTGCCCAGTAAACTTCTCAATAGGGTTTAGGTCGAGAATTACCTGGCCAGTCATTAAAGAACTTCACTTCACAGTCCTGAAGCCACTGAACTACAGATTTGGTGGTATGACATGGTGTACTGTCCTGCCTGAAAACCGTAGCTCCCCATTTGTCAAACAACTTAGGTAAATTGTCACACAGTAACTCCATGTAATTATACTGGTTCATATACTTTTTTTTAGGGAAGCACAATGAGTTCACCAACACTCTGAGCACTGAAACACCCCCAAACCACGAGTGAGTCTGGGTGTTTGGTGGTCCCACAGGTGTAGCGTGGGTCTAGTGGGTCACTACCTCTGGGCCGGTACACATGTCCTCCACGGTTACAGGTGATGGTGAAAGTTGCTTCATCACTCCAGAGTAATTCATACCACTGTGGAGGATTCCACTGAAGATATTTCTTTGCATAATCCAGCCTACGTTTCTTCTGTTCTTCCATGGCTTGGAGAGGATCGGTTTCTTAACTGACAGTGACTACTGTAGCCCAGTTCTGACATGTCTGTTTAATAGTTCTTACAGACAACTCTGAGAGAAGATGTGCATTCTTTTCATTCAATTCTCTAACAGTTATCTTAGGTGTACTCTCTAACTGCTGCTTTAACACAGTTAAGGTATGAACAGATGTCTTCTTCGAGGGGCCAGGCCGAGGTTTGGCAGATGGTAACTCAACACAGCCACCAGCCTTGAAATGCTGCACCCAGTTCCTCACTGAACGCTCACACACACCAACATTCTCCTCTATTTCTTTCATCTGGTGCCCACATTTGGAAGCCCTATGATTTGAGCTATAGTTTCAGGTGTTTAAAAATTTCCTTTTAAAAACAATTAAACATGTATAGCCCCAAAACTAAAGGAACACCGACAAAAGGTTTGGGGGGGATGAGAACAAAGGGGAACACTTCCTCTCACCACGGCAGCCATGTGAGCACTGAGAAGTCACTGTGGAGTGTGGCAGCAGGCTGTGATGTCATGCTAACGGCTTCTACCTGGCATAATACACTGACGAAAAAAGACCCCCCCGTATGGTAGGCTTTTGATTTTCCCTCATGGCATTATGTTGGGGCGCTCACCTGGCATAATGCTGTAACTAGCACTGTATATTCCATTTGCAGTGCAGAGAAATAAAACAAACATAAAAATGCAATAATAATAATAATAATAATAAAATATTATTATTATTATTAATATTATTATTATTATTATTATTATTATTAATAGTCCCCAGTAATAGGTTGAAGACAGCAACCACCCAGGAGGTACTACCGTCCTGCCAAATGATGTAAAACAGAAACCTTAATTTTTTTTACATGATGGTAGGATTGCTGGTGTCTCTTTTCTGCCTCGTAAACATGCAAGATTTCAGGCATGTCTTTGCTACTTCTACTTACACTTAGGTCACACTACACATGCAAAGTACAAGCATGTAAAATACAACACACCCCTCAGGGTTTTCTTCTATTTTCTTGCTAGTTGTTGTTTATTTCCTCTTATCCCCATGGGGAAGTGGGAACAGGGAAATTTTTCCTCTGGAAGCCTTGTATGTCGTAAGAGGCGACTAAAATGGGTGGGCGCAAGGGCTAGTAACCCCTTCTATATAATTACTAAAGTTAAAAAGAGAAACTTTTGTTTTTTCTTTTTTGGGCCACCCTGCCTTGGTAGGATACGGCTGGTTTTTGGAAGAAAGAAGAATAATAGTACAGGTTGAAAAGACAGCAACCACCCAACCTCGTGCATTTCCTTCTTTGTCTTCAGTAACGTTTTTTTTTTTTTTTTGTTTTTGTCCCCCACAGACACCTCAGCTTTAATATCATGACAGCTAGAAACTGTCATTCAAGGCCCATTCTTAAATCGTACATTGGACCTCATCCAGGACACCAGATATAGTACTGACAAACAGAGACTGTGACATCTTCCACTGTCGTATATCTCCTGGTGGAAACGTAGGATCTGACCATATCCCTGTTATAATACAACTAAAAACTTCTCCATTTAGAATACCTGTACCCTCCTAAACCCAACCCTTAACATCCTAGGATTTGACCCCTTCGGGGCAAAATCTGGGTGAGGATGAAATTGTGCCATTGGAAAATCTACCTTCCAATGCAATTGATAATGCAATCAGGTCCCTGCATAATCGAATAATTGAAGCAAACTAATGCAACTTGTCAATTAGCTTCCACAAAGATATACCAACAATATAAACCAACTAGGGAAATTAAGACAATTTAAGAAATTATCAAGCAGAATGTCAAAGGGCCTCTTCAAACGCACAACCACCAGCAGCTAAAACTGCACCGATTAAGGCAAGAATTAATTAAAAATGATTAGTCATTACAAATGGGACATAGGGAAAATTTCTAGTTCTTAAAGCTAATAATATAAACAGGAACCATCAAAATTTTGGAGTAAGATCCGCAACTTTTAGGGCAAAGAAACAAGGCTCCTAACTACCTAGTTCATACCTTCACTGATGAGGATAATGAAGATGTTGAAATTAAACTTGACGATCCACAGGACCAGCTAATTTGATGGGTGATGTATGGGAGAAAATTCCTCCCCACAATAACAGTCGTCAATTTAAAATAATCATTATCAGTTGGTCAATGAATGAGAGATGAAACTTGGATGATCTGCAACCACTACCTTCCACGATACTTCAACTCTTGAAGATCCCCACCCGCTTACTAGACCTTTTAACATTACTAGAGATAAGTCAGGTTATTGGAAGAATGAGAAATAGAGCCCCTGGCCTCTCTGGAATAACAATGAAACAAATAAAGTACCTACCTAGAAATTTGAAAACAGTCTTGGTAAATATCTTTAATGCCATCTTGGCCTCAGGACATTTTCCAGCTTTGATGAATCTTTCTTGTAAGCCCAATAAAGACATCCACCAACCTGGGAACTATCGACCTATATTTTTCCCTTTGAAGTCACTGGAAAAGTTCTTGAGAAAGTCATTCCAACAGATTGAACTACATATGAGTTTAAATCACTTTTTTACTGAAAAACAATTTGGCTTTAGAACACATAGAGGTACCAATCATGCAATAAATGTTATTTTCGATACTGTAGCAAGTCTAAAACATCAGGGCAATTTTTGCCTTAATTGCCACCAGAGATGTTCATAAAGCTTATTGATAGCTTATGGCATGTTTGGCCTTATATACAACTCATTGACCTACCAGACCATAATTTGACTTTTCTCAGATTAATATATAATTTCTTAACTCAACGAAAAATCATTCCCACCTTTCATGGCAATTTCGACAGAGCCTTTTATACCAACAGCTGGTGTCCCACAAGGTTCTTGTCTAAGTCCAATTCTGTTCAACATTAATGTGAATAACCTTCCTCAACCAAAAGTTTAATGATACAATTGTGACACAGTTTGCAGATGATGTTATTCATGTCGTCTCATCAACTCCGGTAACAGGAAAATAACAAGTAGAGAAGTCAAAGAAAAAATGAATATTGAACTTCGTAGAACATCTAATTGGGAAAAGAAATGGAAAATTACGACTAATCCGAAAAGGGTCCTTGTTAGCACATAGGATGTTTGCATCAAAAATTTGAAGATAAAGGGGAAATCCCATCAGAGGTACACCTGAGCCATTAGAAACCCTAACAAATTTTGGGAAAGAAATAGACAGGCTGCTCCACTCAACATCTCATGTAACTAAAAAGATCAAAAATAGCCAAAGCCGGTCTTAGCAGTCTCTTTCGTTTCAATCAAGCCCCTCAACATGTTAAAAAACATCTGTATAAAATGATAATAAGACCAGTACTCGAATACCCTTGTGTCCCCAATGTCCTTAACAACAAAGCCCAACATGCAAACGGTTAAAAAAGGGTCCAGAATAGAGCTCTTTCGTTTTATTACCGATACCAGGAGGAGAGACAGAGTTAAAATGGCAGATTTACACATACAACAAGAATTACTGCCATAAATGTATGCCTTGACACCCTAAAAAAGAAACAACTTTATACAATGCAAGAACTATACAGCCAGATAGAGAACATCCTATACAAGTGGTAAATACCACAGATTATACAATCAATACTCCTCCTCACAGGACTCAAAGAATGACTCTCCCACAGAGGGTCCGTCGTTTTTTTTCATAAAGAATGATTACCCTCGACCCATGATATTGAGCAACCTCCCTGATAAGAAGATTGGGTACCACCAGAACCCTTCTATGTATACTGAGAAAATCATCCCCCCCAAATTAGGAGACATCTTATATAACTTTCTAATGAAAAAAAATTTTGCTATTTACTTATGGCTGGCCCACCACCTATAAGAAGCCATTGTCATGAAATTATAAACTGGCCAGAAAATTATTGCCCCTTCATTGTCGCATAAATATCCGTGTGCAATCGCAAAAAAAAAAAAAAAAAAAAAAAAAAGCAATTGCAACTTGTAATAATACTACCAATCAGAGTCATGTACTAATATACCTATTATATCATGTGACTCTGATGGTTTAGTATTATACCCCTTAAAGAATATCTTATCATTTCACATACACTTTTTAAATTAAACCAAAGTGGTTGGGCCCCCTTACCTTTTTTATTAACCTACCTCCCCCCCCTCCCACCCTTTCCAAAATTTCCATCCTTACCCATCCTTTTTCGTTTCCCATCTTACCAAAGCTCTGGGGCATAAGAAGAAGAAGAAAAAGACCTCAGCACACCACTCACCTTTTTTCCTTCATTAGTTCTTTGGTTAACCTTCTCCTTCATTAACCCATCTGCTGTCACATCTACTCTCATATATCTGAACACATCCACTTCTTCCATACCTAAATCATTTGATACCCTCATCACCTTACTCTATCCGTATTCATTTTCAACTTTCTTTCTTTACCACACCCTCCCAAACTCTTCCTCTAACCTTTGCAACTTCTCATTAGAATCTCTCAAGAGCACAGTAATCATCAGCAAAAAATATCTGTGAGAACATCCATTTTGTATTTGATTTCCCCCTAATTTAATCCCACCCCCTCCCCCCCAACATCCTAGCATTTACTTCTTTTACAACTCCCCTCTTTAACCCTTTAAAGGGGTTTTTGTCGTACTAGTACGTCTTACGCGTAGGGGTTTTTGACGTACAAATAAATCATAAATTCTAGCGGCCTCAAATCTAGTGGAGAAAGCTGGTAGGCCTTCAATGAAAAAAAATGGGTCTATGTGGTCAGTGTGCACAGTCTAAAAAAAATCCTGCAGCACACAGTGCATAATGAGAAAAAAAAAACTTTGACCATTTTTTTTTAATAAATCAGCGACTTTAGCAGTGTATTTTCGTATGGTATTTATTTTTGTAATTCTAGTTTTCTTGGTATCAAATTTTTTAGAATGGAAGACATATTTCTGAAATTGAGATGAATTTTGACTGGTTTTACAATGAAAGGTGCCTTGAAATTGAGCTCAAAGTAGCAGAAATGTTCGATTTTTACCAAATTTCAAAAGTAAACAAATCGTGCCAAGCGGCAATACACGTCAACTGGTGAATCCCATATTCTTTCACAATGCACCAAAAAATTTATACCATTTTTTTACACAAATGCAGTAGTCTGTATAACATAAATCCCTTATATTTTTGTGAGAATAAAAATTCAAAGTGGAAAGCAAAAGAATATAAGAGGGGCCTTGAGACGTGACTAATGACTAGAGGAAATGTCATTTTAGTGGGCCCGGAATGTCTATCTTGTTTATTCTGGACGCTATTCGGAAATTGGCATCTTTGAAATTTGTTTTGAAATTGGCAAAATTGGTAAATTCTGACCACTGTTGAGGATGTTTAATTTTAAAATGGGTGATCTTGCAACCATTCGATAGAAAAAATGGAGTTCTAGCGAAATATTCATGTTTTTTTTGTCGACTATACAGTGAAATTGGCTGAAAATGGGGCTCAAAGTGGGCAAAATCGCCGATGCATAAACATCGCCGAGACCGCTAACTTTGCGAGAGCATAATTCTGTAAGTTTTCTAATCAAATTTCAAACTTTTGGTGTCGTTATGATCGGGAAAGATTTTCTATCTTTTTATAAGAGAAAATAAAATTTTTTTTTTTTTAAATTTGGCCGACCCTGAGAAACGAGTTTCGGAGAGGGCCTGTCCGACCCTCAAAGGGTTTAAAATTAAACAACCATGCTGATATTAAAACACCCCTGTCAAGTGTAGTTGCTGTAATTTATTGTTTTCTCTTATTTACAGATGTGAATTCCCAAGTGCCTGAAAGAAGTCAATCCCTGAGTATGTTATGTGCTTGTTTCCAAGCTCTTCCTCATGGATCTTTCACCATGGAAAGTCTTGATGTTTCTCTACATTCAGATTCCCTTCCTTCTCTATGAAGTAAGTTTTCCCCATAAGAAATAATGGAAATCAAATTAATCCATGCAAGACAAACCCCAAAAATAATTTAAAAAAAAAATTTTTTTACCACATGAAATATTAATTTTAATACACACAAAGTGAAGAAGACATGTACAAATTTCAGATCTGGTGATGATTGATGGGATGGGAGGAGGGGAGACTGTGGATGGGTGTTATGTTTAGAAGGGGAATCCCCTTTCCCTTAGGACTTGAGGTGTCAAGCCTTTTCCGGGGTTACTTTCCCTTCTTCTTTTAATGCCACTAAGACCAGCTTGAGAGTCACTGGACCTCTGTCGCACAACATATCTGTCCATAGAGGCCTGTACCTCCCGTTCCTTTATGACATTCCTAAAGTTTTCACAACATTGTCAGTGTCACAATTAAACACTTGTTCAGGTTTCAGTTCTTCACTGTCTATGTACTCCTTGAATTCCTGCACATATTTTTCCAGGCTGGAGGCAGTGGAGATGTCATGTCTGAGAGCAATGTGTGGTGTGAATATAATGCAGATAATTCTTAGTTTGGAAGTTAGGAGGAGGTGCGGGATTACCAAAACTGTTGTCCAAGGGCTGGGAAGGGTTGTTGAGGTGGTTCGGACATGTGGAGAGAATGGAGCGAAACAGAATAACTTCAAGAGTGTATCAGTCTGTAATGAAGGAAGGCGGGTAGGGGTCAGCCTAGGAAAGGTTGGAGGGAGGGGTAAAGGAGGTTTTGTGTGCAAGGGGCTTGGACTTCCAGCAGGCATGCGTGAGCGTGTTTGATAGGAGTGAATGGAGACAAATGGTTTTTAAATACTTGACGTGCTGTTGGAGTGTGAGCAAAGTAACATTTATGAAGGGATTCAGGGAAACCGGCAGGCCGGACTTGAGTCCTGGAGATGGGAAGTACAGTGCCTGCACTCTGAAGGAGGGGTGTTAATGTTGCAGTTAAAAACTGTAGTGTAAAACACCCTTCTGGCAAGACATGATGGAGTGAATGATGGTGAAAGTTTTTCTTTTTCGGGCCACCCTGGCTTGGTGGGAATCGGCCAGTGTGATAATAATAAAATAATAAAATTTTCAGCTGCTTTTTGGTCTAAACTGGCAGCCTCACCATGCCTTATCACACTATGTATGCCATTTCCGATTCTTAAATCCCCTAAAACCAACCTTTGCTGGCCTTAAATTCACTCACAATCACCACTAGTTGCGGGCCCATTTTTCTAATTAAATCTTCATGCAACTTCCTAGTCTTTTCACATATGATCGCTTGAGAGATGCTACTCCTGCATCTTTTTTTTCGTTTATCCACACCAATAACAGTCCCCTCAACATCTTTTATCACTTGCGATTTTAGTTTCGAAAACATGTTGCACCTTTGGCAAGAACAGCTTCCTTGATTGCCGTTTTTGTGGCCACAATAGTAGCGAGGGTTTTGATTGGGTTTTTTTGTGTACAACCTGGCCAGCCCCGGAGACACCCCAAAACCCACTTTCATACTTATCAATGATGTCTTTCTTCATATCCATAGAAAATTCTCACCCTTTTTGTTGAAAGGGTTGGCACTAGAAGCTTTTTTGGGGCCCATGGGACTTATTTTGCAGGTGCAATCACTAAAAACGCTGTGATAATATGAAATGTTCCGATTGAAATGTTTGGGTTTGGGACCGGGGTGGCTGGCGGGCTTGTAAACCTGGCCACATGGGGACGCGTCTGGGATGGAACGAATCGTTTTGGGTCGAGTTTTTTAGCGCTAGTCGAGGAAAATTTTTTGCTTTAAAATGTATTGCTAGCCCGGATTTAACGTTAGACGATCCCAAACGTTGGTCGAGGGCCACTGTTTTTTGTAGCCTAAATTTTAAATTTAAAAGGATTTATACATCAACAGACCAAATATGACTGCTGAATGGAAGACATATGGTGGCTCAAATAATGTAATATATGGATATATGATGTTCAGTGCAGAGTAATGGATTCATTAAACTTTGATTTTAGTTTGGCACTGGAGTAATTGGCAACCTTGTTTTTGGTGGTGATTTTGCTCCTTTACCGTACCTTTAACAGTAATATAAATTTCATATTAATAGCGTATTTTCCTTTGTATTAAAATGTTAAATGGTAAACAATTACAGCATAGAATTACTACATAGGGAGTAAAATTTAAAAGTAATGTAATTTTTTTTTTTTACCTTACAGGGTTTTGTCAAATTTGATATGATAAATCCATGCAAGTTTACTCCAAAAGCATTTTCTACTTTACTGATCACTAACCATCGATTATTACTCAGTAAAAAAAATAATTTATTTTTTTGCGGGGCAGCGTTGAGGAACGTCTTGCATTTCTGCTAAGGCCCGCCCACTTCTACAGCCAGTATTGGGTTTTTGAGTGAATACCAGCGTACTCTAAGGAAGTGTTGACATGGTTGTTGGGGGCAGGGGATCGATTGGCTGCCATGCCCCCAATTGCTGAAACAACTGAAGCAGTGAAAGAACAATTTCATGATTTAGAGGTACAGAAATAGTAGTTATACTTATTAGTTCATAAATAGAAAAATGTCTAATTTATGTTGTGGATGAAATCATTTTTTTTTTCCTGCCACATTTCCCCACAGAAAAAAAAAAGAGAGAGAACAGTATCTGCTGTATCTCTTTCATGATACCTCTAATAATGCTCAAGCATACCAGTCTTTTTTTACAATTTCTTTTAAATTATAAAATTGTTTTAAGGAATTAATGTTGGAGCTGACGTCGAAGCAGGGCGGCATTGGTGATGTACTTGGTGAAGGTTCACGGCTGATGAGAGAAGGGGTGATGGAGGAAGAGGAAGAAGAGGAAGTGAGAGTGCAGATGAAGCTCCTCAACACACGCTGGGAAGAGCTACGAGTCAAAGCTATGGACCGGCAGTCAAGGTATGTATTACAACCCAGCACAATAAGGCCTGTTATCCTGGGTGTAAAGGGGCACAAGGAGCAGAAGAAACACAGCTGAATGACTTCGAAATATATTTTCCTTCAAGAAAAATAGCAAGTATTGACAAGTATGTACACTATATACAGTTAGAAATGTATGTGTACGACACGGTTAATCAAATGCAAAGACAAAGCCTGGAGACATTGGACAACCGTGCTCAACCAGCTCTAGAATGGAAATGACAAGGGTGGACAAGTGAGGGGTTGACCACGTCACATCCACAATTGCCAGACACACTTTCTCATTGGCTGAACCAAGGTACTGATCGGACGATGGGGCTCCATCATCCGACTCTTAGTACTGGTTTGCTGGTTGGTGAGGTAGCCTTTCAATGATGGTGTGTACATGCGCCAAATAAAGGTTACATACTCTTTGCATGCCACAGTATGTAAAGTCAGAATACACAAATAACCTGCACATAAAAAGAGAAGCTTACGACGACGTTTCGGTCCGACTTGGACCATTGACAAAGTCACACTAACCAGAGGTGGACAGGATGGGTATATATAGGGAGGAAGAGGTGGGGGTAGTAGTAGTAGTAGTAGTACAAGAATTGTAATATAATACCGACAAGATTAAACTAAACACATGCACAACACCCGGTCATCCCCATCGTAACGTTTCGCCATCCAGCCAGCCACTGATGGGGAAACTCCACAACAAAGACAACCAAGATCCGCACATGTGTCTTAATTTCATCAGTAGTTGTAGTAGTAGTAAAGAAGAAGAGGTATGGTAGAAGTGGGAAATAAGAAGACGAGCCAGTCAAATACAAAGGAAGGGGGGCACTGCAAGAGAGCTAATGCCCACGGGATTATATACAATTCTTGTACTACTACTACTACTACTACTCCTCTACTACTACTACTACTACCACCACCTCTTCCTGCCCATATAAGCCGTCCTGCTCCACCTCTGGTTAGTGTGACTTTGTCAATGGTCCAAGTCGGACCGAAACGTCGTCGTAAGCTTCTCTCTTTTATTTATTTTTTTTTTCAACAAGTCGGCCGTCATTTGTGTATCGTTCCAGTCACGGTATTGTGCCTTTTTTGTTATTTAAAGTCAAAAAATATTTAAAATAATTTGAATTGTATTGCATTTGTATTTTAGGAGTTTTGAATGTTGAAGCAATTTTATACTGTATGTAAATCTTTCATAAAGTATTTAATACATAAATAAAAAGATATTTAAAATAATTTGAATTATAATTGTATTTGTATTTTAGGAGTTTTGAATGTTGTAAGCATTATATATTGTACGTAAATCTTACATGCAGTATTTAATATAAAATATATATTTCTTTACTTTTCAAATTTAAAAATTTTAAACTTTGTCTTTTGTAAATCTGAATTATATTATTGTACATCAAACTACAAAAATTGTAAAGATAATATTAGAGACCAGTAAAAAATGTAATTTTAAATTTTACTAGTTAAATTAAATTGTTCAAATCTGTGACTAGTATTTACACTAATACACTAAAGTATTACTTTGTAAACATTTGTCTTAAAAGTCAGTACAGTTTTTAGGCTGTAACATTCATGAAGCATTTGAGTGTTTCTTGCACTGAAATAAAGAATTTGTCAGAAGTATGAAGCTTGTTTCTTTAGAAAGATTCTTTACACATTCACTTTTTTAACCCTTTGCTGTCGAGACCTCTGATCACAAACCTGCTCTCAGTGTCGAAAAATATTCGAAATTTTTTTTTTTCTTAACGAAATCTTAAGAATATTTTTCTGAGTGTTTTAAAAGAAAAGAAAAAATTTGTGATCAGTATCTACCAAGATATAAAGGTATGAAGTTGACAAAGTGAACCGCTTACGGCAACATCGCTGACTGCCGCTCACTCGGTAATATTATTTTATTTTTTATTCCTTTTTTTTTCTTTTCTAATAATTTATTTTCTCAAGTAACTTTTGTGGCCTGTTTAGACCAATATAACGCATAATGTATATATATAACCACAATAACCGCACAATAGCCATTTATTTACAAAGCCTGTTTACTCAAACCCATGTTTTCCTTCCCCACCCATACGTATTCCCCCCCACCCATGCTGGAAATAAGTCACTTTGACTTTTTTTGGGTTATCCTAGGTTTCCTAAAACATGCTGCTGTGTATGATAATCGCGTAACTGTATTTGTGTATACCCGAATAAACTTTCTTACACCCCGTCTTCCCAACCACCCATGCTGTCTTCCCCACCCACACCATCATCCCCACCATCCATGCTGCCTTCCCCACCCACACCATCATCCCCACCATCCACGCTGCCTTCTCCACCATTCACACTGTTTTCCCCACACCCATGCTGCCTTCCCCACAGCCACACTGTCTTCCCCACCACCCACTCTGGAAATAAGTCACTTTGACTTTCTTGGGTTATCCTAGGTTCTCTACACATGCTGCTGTGTGTGATAATCCTGTACAGTAGATCCCTGGTTTTCGTAATTAATCCGTTCCAGAAGGTTGGCTGAAATCCGAAATGGTCGAAAACCAAAGTAATATTTCCCGTAAGAAATAATGTAGATCCAATTAATCAGTTTCAGACACCCAAATATATTAACAAAAAGATATTTTATAGAGAATAACTATAGGTTTACATACAGAAAACAATGAAAAATACATATAAATGATTAATTTTAATGATAAACGAACATTTCATACCTTTATTAAAGACTCTTGTTGGTGAGTAGTATTTATAGTCCCACAGGGACTACATCCCAGTGTATACCCACCAGCTACATACACTGCGGCCTACAGCCATATTATTACCATCGACATACCATGTTCATTGAGTTTAATCGTTTCTAACAACTACCTTTAGATGCCATCATAAACAAAGGGGGAAAGTAATGAATAATTCACGCCGAGAATTGTAAACCAAAGCCTTACGTACTATTAAGGGCGGTTACTAGGACAATGCAGATTCATGCACGTTTTCTCTGAAACTGGACCCCAGAGAAAACGTAATGTTTACCCTCCACCTGACCCCACCCCTCGATAGCACATAAACATTGCATGTTTATATGCTATGTAACGTGTTTCTTATAGTATAATTTGGAAGAAAATATCATAGATGATTAATGAAATGCTCAAGAGTGATTATTATTAAACATACATCACATATAAACATTGCATGTTTATATGCTATGTAACATGTTTCTTACATAATTTTGAAGAAAATATATCATAGTTGGATTAATGAAAATGCCTATATTAACTTTAAATAAGACATTTAATGTGTCCAAGAATGAGTCACAAATGTGTGAGTGGCCCAAGTGGACACGTCTGGTACCGTTAATTTCCGAGCCGATGTACGAAACCTAGGGGGAAATTTCGCCGAAAAAAGTACTTGAAATCTGAATTGTATGATTTCCTCACCAGCTGAAAACTGGGGGTCCACTGTAACTGTATTCGTGTATACCTGAATAAACTTAAACACCGTCTTCCCAACCACCCACACCATCTTCCCCACCATCCATCCTGCCTTCCCCAACACCCAAGCTGTCTTCCCCACCACCCAAGCTGCCTTCCCTTTTCACTATCTGTATCTGGTATCCCAGGCATTTCTTTCAGTCACAAACTCCTCAAAGTCATGAAATTCATCTTCACTGACACTTCCATCTGTGTTAGAACTATCACTTGGGAAGAGAAGAGTCCCAGATTCGCCAGGGAGTCAGATATTTCTTACTGCTAGGCATGCTGAACAAGGACTACTGAAATGGCATTCCCACAATGTACCACTGGCTCCCTGATTTTTTTTTTATACTTTGCACACTGACCACGCAGATCCATTCTCTCGCATGTAGGCCTACCAGCTTTCTCCCGCTAGATTTGAAGCCACTAGAATTTTGGCATAGTACTACGGCACCAACATTGGCTGATAAGCAGTAGTACTACGGCACCAACAGTGAAAGGGTTAAATCAGGAAAATTCCACCCTCCTCAAAAGTTGTGATGGTTGTAGATTGGTTAAAGTATAATTATTCTTTTCATTTTTTCATTAAGAGCTTTGGTCAATTTGTATAATTTTTTGTTACAGCCTACATGAGAAGTTGATGAGTCTTCAGCAGAAGCAGCTAGAAAGTCTAAAAAAATGGTTGACCGACACTGAAGATCGCATTGCCAATATGAGTCAGGTATATACATTGAAGATTTATAATGGTACAGTAGTTCATTAATAATATTAAACAACAAACTATTTTTTTTTATAGTATGTGCAGTAAACCCTCATAAGTCATGCAGTCATTTACTTTTTCATTACCATTAAGGCATGCAAGGGTGGCATTAATGTTGTACATTATCATTATGGAGCATTCCCTACTCCTTAGGTCAAGCCATTGTTTTGGTGTGGGGAGGTCATACATCACTGCTGGTGTCAACAAACTACATACCATACAATAGTCTCTCACTGGTTATTGATCTCTATTTTGATTCATTTCATCACTTTGATTGATCTGTGGATAATAATCATGGCACTCAAAAGAAATAAAAGTGATGCTGGAGATGCCAAGAAGACAATTAGGCATGAAACTCTTATAATTACTAAGAAAATTTGGGTTGAAATTGTAGTTAGAGTATGGGTGGGAGGTGGTGGTGGTGGTTGGTTGTGACTGTAGTTACTCACATGGGTAGTGTAATACATAATTACACATTCTTGTGCCTTAAACAGTCATTTACCTACCCTAGCTGCATTGGTATCATTGTTGAATATGTTGGTGATTGATAACTAAGTGTGAAAAAGTTATTAAAAGAGAAAATAGTGTAGAATTCGTAACTCAGTGAAGACAGAGGCCACAAGTGGAGGCCATGTGTTACCATTTTGGACAGTAAGTGCCCATGTCAAGAGGACAAGAGTTCCAGAGAGAACAGAGGATATTTGTGACTGATGCTAAGGTGAGAATGAGAAGTCCACACTTGACAAAGGTTGGCAAAGAAGTTCCTAAGTGCCACATCATCTATATCTTCACACTTCTGTATGAAGTTGTTGTGACTGTTAGTGATTTTGAAGGTCATACATGCTCACACTTCCTGCATTCTGTGGAACGATGAGCTGCATTGAATTGAAAATGGCACTGATTGGTAAAACATCTTCAAATTTTAGATATTGAGGTGTTGCATATGTACCCAGTTCATCAACTTGTATTCTATTCCAGTAATGTTATGAAAGAAATACCAGTAAATTCTTAAACCGAGTCAACAACTTGCTTCCCCCAGGCCTTAGAAATGGAGGTCGAATGAATGCAACCCAGTTTTTCCTGTTTTTTCACTCCAAAAGTAGTAGGTTGGTAGACAGCAACCACCCACGGAGATACTACTGTCCTGCCAAATGAATATAAGATGGAAACCTGTATTTGTTTTAGTTGATGGTAGGAGTGCTGATGACCTTTTTCTGTCGCACAAACACACAAGATAGCTGGTATATCTTGCTACTTTTACTTACAGTTAGGTCATACTACACATGCATGTACACATTGATGTATACACACACTCACATGAGTTTTTCCTTCAATTTCCTTAATAGTTCTTGTTCTTATTATTTTCCTTTTATATCCATGAGGAAGTGGAATAAGAATTTGTCCTCTGTAAGCCATGCGTGTTGTAAAAGTCAACTAAAATGCCAGGAGCAATGGGCTAGTAACTTCTTTTCCCATACAGCTTAATAAAAATAAAGAAAAGAAAACCTTTAAGTTGAAACATTTGAATGTGTGTGGATGTAGTGCAGATTAGAAAGAGATGATAGTGGATGTTATGAATGAAAAGAAGCTGGATGTCCTGGCATTTAGTGAAGCAAAGCTGAAGGGGGTAGGAAAACTTAAGTGGGAAGAAATAAATGAGATTAGGTCAGGGGTTTCTAATGGACTTAGAGCTACGGAGGGAGTAGCAATAATGTTGAAGAATCAGTTATGGCAAGAAAAGAGGGAATATAAATGTATAAATTCAAAGATTATGTGGAGTAATAAAAGGGTGGGATGTGAAAAGTGGGTTATAGAAAGTGTTTATGCACATGGAGAAGAGAGAAGCGTAGAGGAGAGCGAGAAAGATTTTGGGAGATGTTGAATGAGTGCCTGGGGAGTTTTGAACCAAGTGAGAGAGTGCTTGTGGTGGGGGATGTAAATGGGTAAAACTGTTGTGGAGGGAGTAGTAGGTAAGTTTAGGTGCCAGGGGACAATGAAAATGGGGGGGGTCTTTAGTTGAACTTTGTACAGAAGAAGGTTTGGTAATAAGTAATACATATTTTTAAGAAAAAGAGCATAGGTGTACAAGACATGATATATCATGTAATGAAAATAGTTTGCTAGGTTATGTATTGTTGGATAAAAGGTTGATGGGTAGACTTCAGAATGCGCATGCTTATAGAAGGGCAACAGATATATTGGGTCATTATTTAGTTGTTGCTACATTTAGAGTAAGAGGTAGATGGAGCGAAAGGAAAATGACAATAGCAAATAAGAGAGAGGTAAAAGTTTATAAACTAAAGGAGGAAGTTGGGGTGAGATATAAGCAACTACTGGGAGAAAGGTGGGCAATTGAGAGTATAAGTAGTGGGGGGGTTTAAGAATGGTGGGATAGTTTTAAAAAGGCAGTGTTAGAATGTGGAGCAGAAGTTTGTGGCTATAGGAGGGTGGGTGCAGGAGGAAAGAGGAGTGATTGGTGGAATGATGAGGTAAAGGGTGTGATAATAGAGAAAAAGGTTGCTTATGAGAAGTTTTTACAGAGCAGAAGTGATATAAGAAGGTGGAGTATATGGAGAGGTGAAGAGAAAGGTGAGGGAATGCAAAAGGAGAGCAAATGATAAAGTGGGTGAGGTGCTGTCAACAAATATTGCTGAGAATAAGAAAAATTTTTGGAGATCAGTATGTTGAAGAAAGCTTAGGGAATGAATGGATTTGATAGTTAAGAACAGAATAGAGAAGTTAGTAGATGGGGAGTTGGAGGTATTGGGAAGATACCTGGAGAGGGTTTTGGGGGTCAATGCCCCCACAACCCAGTCTGAAACCAGGCCTCATGGCCTGGGAATATTTTGAGGAACTGTTAAATGTTGATGAAAAGAGGGAGGCATTAATTCCATGCATTGGCCAGGGAGGTATAACATCTTATAGGAGTGAAGAAGAGCCAGATGTTAGTGTGGGGGAGTTGCTTGAGTCATTAGGTAGAATACAAGGGGGTAAAGCAGATAGAACTGATGGGATCATGGCAGAATTGTTAAAAGCAGGGGGGATATAGTTTTGGAGTGGCTGGTACTTTTGTTAAATAAATGTATGAAAGAGGGAAGGTACCTAGGGATTGGCAGAGAGCATGTATAATTCCTTTATATAAAGGGAAGGGAGACAAAAGAGATTGTAAAAATTATAGAGGAATAAGTTTACTGAGTATACCAGGAAAAGTGTACGGTAGGGTTATAATTGAAAGAATTAGAGGTAAGACAGAATGTAGGATTGCGGATGAGCAAGGAGGTTTCAGAGTGGGTAGGGGATGTGTAGATCAAGTGTTTACATTGAAGCATATATGTGAACAGTATTTAGATAAAGGTAGGGAAGTTTTTATTGCATTTATGGATTTAGAAAAGGCATATGATAGAGTGGATAGAGGAGCAATGTTGCGGATGTTGCAAGTATATGGAATAGGTGGTAAGTTACTAAATGCTGTAGTAGGGTGTGTAGAAGAGAGGGAGACTACTTCCCGGTAAAAGTAGGTCTTAGACAGGGATGTGTAATGTCACCATGGTTGTTTAATATATTTATAGATGGGGTTGTAAAAGAAGTAAATGCTAGGGTGTTTGGGAGAGGGATAGGATTAAATTATGGGGAATCAAATACAAAATGGGAATTGACACAGTTGCTTTTTGCTGATGATACTGTGCTTATGGGAGATTCTAAAGAAAAATTGCAAAGGTTAGTGGACGAGTTTGGGAGTGTGTGTAAAGGTAGAAAGTTGAAAGTGAACATAGAAAAGAGTAAGGTGATGAGGGTATCAAATGATTTAGATAAAGAAAAATTGGATATCAAATTGGGGAGGAGGAGTATGGAAGAAGTGAATGTTTTCAGATATGTACTTGGGAGTTGACGTGTCGGCGGATGGATTTATGAAGGATGAGGTTAATCACAGAATTGATGAGGGAAAAAAGGTGAGTGGTACGTTGAGGTATATGTGGAGACAAAAAACGTTATCTATGGAGGCAAAGAAGGGAGTGTATGAAAGTATAGTAGTACCAACACTCTTATATGGGTGTGAAGCTTGAGTTGTGAATGCAGCAGCGAGGAGGCGGTTGGAGGCAGTGGAGATGTCCTGTCTAAGGGCAGTGTGTGGTGTAAATATTATGCAGAAAATTCGTAGTGTGGAAATTAGGAGAAGGTGTAGAGTTAATAAAAGTATTAATCAAAGGGCTGAAGAGGGTTTGTTGAGGTGGTTTGGTCATTTAGAGAGAATGGATCAAAATAGAACGACATGGAGACCATTTAAATCTGTAGAAGGAAGGCTGGGTAGGGGTCATCCTCGAAAAGGTTGGAAGGAAGGGGTAAGGGAGGTTTTGTGGGCAAGGGGCTTGGACTTCCAGCAGGCGTGCGTGAGCGTGTTCAATAGGAGTGAATGGAGACGAATGGCATTTGGGACCTGACGATCTGTTGGAGTGTGAGCAGGGTAATATTTAGTGAAGGGATTCAGGGAAACGGTTATTTTTAAATAGCCGGACTTGAGTCCTGGAAATGGGAAGTACAATGCCTGCACTCTAAAGGAGGGGTTCGGGATATTGGCAGTGTGGAATGATATGTTTATGTATCTTTATACGTAAATGCTTCTAAACTGTTGTGTTTCTGAGCATCTCTGCAAAAACAGTGATTGTGTGAATGAGGTGAAAGAGTTGAATGATGATGAAAGTATTTTCTTTCTTTTTGGGGTCACCCTGCCTTGGTTGGAGATGGCTGACTCGTAAAAAAAAAAAAAGTTTACTGAGTATACCGGTAAAGTGTATGGTAAGGGTATTATTGGAAGAATTGGAGATAAGACAGAGAGCAGGATTGCAGATGAACAAGGAGGCTTTAGAATGGGTAGGGGATGTGTAGATCAAGTGTTTACATTGAAGAATATAAACGAACAATATTTAGATAAAGGTAGGGATGTTTTCATTGTATATACGGATTTAGAAAAGGCATATGATAGAGTGGATAGGGAAGCGATGTTGCAGGTGTATGGAAGGGGTAGTAAGTTACTAAATGCTGTAGAGTTTTTATGAGGGGAGTGAGGGTCAGATTAGGGTGTGTAGGAGAGAGGGATATAGCTTTCCAGTAAAAGTAGACCTTAGACAGGGATGTGTATTGTCACCATGGTGGTTTAACATATTTAGAGATGGAGTTGTGAAAGAAGTAAATGCTAGGGTGTTGGGGAGAGGGGTGGGATTAAATTATGGGGAATCAAATACAAAATGGGAGTTGACAGTTATTTTTTTGTTGATGATACTGTGCTTTTGAGAGATTATACAGAGAAGTTGCAAAGGTTAGTTGACGAGTTTAGGAGGATGTATAAAGTTGAAAGTGAATACAGATAAGTAAGGTGATGAGGGTATCAAATGAGTTAGATAAAGAAGAATTGGATATCTCAGTGGAGGGAAGGAGTATGGAAGAAGTGAATGTGTTCAGATATTTTGGAGTAGATTTGTCAGCAGATGGGTTTATGAAGAATGAGGTAAATCATAGAATTATTGAAGTAAAAAAGGTGAGTGGTGCATTGAAGTATCTGTGGAGACATAAAACTATCCATGGAGGCAAAGAAGGGAATGTACGAGAGTATAGTGGTACCAACACTTATATGGGTGTGAAGCATGGGTTGTAAATGCTGCAGTGAGGAGGCAGCTGGAGGCAGTGGAGATGTTGTGCCTAAGGGCAATGTGTGGTGTAAATATTATGCAGAGAATTCGTAGTGTGGAAATTAGGAAGAGGTGTTAAGTTACTAAAAGTATTGTTCAGAGGGCTGAAGAAGGGTTATTGAGGTGGTTTGGTCATTTAGAACAGATAGAGAAAATAGGTTGACTTGGAGGGTGTATAAATCTGTAGGGTAGGGGAGGAGGGGTAGAGGTCTACCTAGGAAAGGATGGAGGGAAGGGGTAAAAGAGATTTTGTGTGCAAGGGGCCTGGACATGCAGGAGGCATATGTGAGCATGTTAGATAGGAGTGAATGGAGTCGAGTGGTTTTTGGGATCTTACGAGCTGTTGGAGTGTGAAGGGATTCAGGGAAACCGGTTAGCCGGACTTGAGTTCTGGAGGTGAGAAGTACAGGGGTCTAGGATATTGGCTGTTTGGAGTGATCAAAATTGCATTATAATTTAAACTAGTGCAGCAGATATCAGTTCATTCACTGGACATTCAGTATACCTGGAGAGGGTTTCAGGAATCAAAGCCCCCATGGCCTGGTCTGTAACCAGGCCTCAACTGAGAATAATTAATTAAAACTTTTTGTTTCTTAGAGAGTTGCAATATTTTGGTCTTAAAAATTTGATAAAAAAAATAAAAATCTTTGGTATATATCTTAAAGCATGTACAGTACAATACTGAAAGGTAAATATTATATTAACATTAACCTCCTTCAGGTTGGACCAACAGCAGAAGCCCTAAGAGAACAAATTTTGGCTCATCAAAACCTTCAACAAGATTTAGAAAATGAACAGTCAAACATTAATTCACTCTCCAATATGGTAGTGGTTGTAGATGAAACTAGCTCAGAAAGTGGTGAGTATGTACTAGTGTATTGAAAGAGAAATCAGTCTTATAGACAGATCTTTAATAAAATAACATTTAGTGCTTCAGATGAAGTGTGTGTTCTGCATATTGGCTCCATATTCTTATTGTTTAATATTAAAACATTGTTGTTATTAAAATGTTTCATATATTATATATTTATGCTTAGGGGTCACATGCTCTTTTTTTTTTTTTTCCTCAACGCTTCGGCTGTCTCCCACTGAGGCAGGGTGACCCCCAAAAGAAAAAATCCCCAAAAAGAAAATACTTTCATCATCATTCAACACTTTCACCTCACTCACACATAATCACTGTTTTTGCAGAGGTGCCCAGAATACAACAGTTTAGAAGTATATACATATAAAAATACACAATATATCCCTCCAAACTGCCAATATCTCAAACCCCTCCTTTAGAGTGCAGGCATTGTACTTCCCATTTCCAGGACTCAAGTCCCGTTATATAAAATAACCGGTTTCCATGAATCCCTTCACTAAATATTACCCTGTTCACACTCAACAGATTGTCAGGTCCCAAATACCATTTGTCTCCATTCACTCCTATCTAACATGCTCACGCACACTTACTGGAAGTCCAAACCCGTTGCCCACAACACCTCCTTTACCCCCTCCCTCCAACCTTTTCAAGGATGACCCCTACCCCGCCTTCCTTCTCCTACAGATTTATACACTCTCCATGTCATTTACTTTGCTCCATTCTCTCAAATGACCAAACCCCTCAACAACGCTCTTAAACCCTCTGACTAATACTTTTATTAACTCCACACTTTTCTTTCTTTCAACACACCAGCCGTATCCCACCGAGGGGGGGTGGCCCAAAAGGAAAAACGAAAGTTTCTCCTTTTACATTTAGTAATATATACAGGAGAAGGGGGTTACTAGCCCCTTGCTCCCGGCATTTTTTGTCGCCTCTTACAACACGCATGGCTTACGGAGGAAGAATTCTGTTCCACTTCCCCCTGGAGATAAGAGAAATAAACAAGATATAAGAACTAGAAAGAAAATAGAGAAAACCCAGAGGGGTTTGCATATTGTGCTTGTACATGTATGTGTAGTGTGACCTAAGTGTAAGTAGAAGTAGCAAGACGTACCTGAAATCTTGCCATGTTCATGAGACAGAAAAAAGGACACCAGCAATCCTACCATCATGTAAAACAATTACAGGCTTTCGTTTTACACTCACTTGGCAGGACGGTAGTACCTCCCTGGGCGGTTGCTGTCTACCAACACCTTCTCCTAATTTCAACACTCCGAATTTTCTGCATAATATTTACACCACACATTGCCCTTAGACAGGACGTCTCCACTGCCTCCAACCGCCTCCTCGCTGCAGCATTTACAACCCAAGCTTCACACCCATATAAGAGTGTTCTTACTACTATACTTTCATACATTCCCTTCTTTGCCTCCATAGATAACATTTTTTGCCTCCACATATACCTCAATGCACCACTCACGTTTTTTCCTTCATCAATTCTATGATTAACCTCATCCTTCATAAATCCATCCGCTGACACGTCAACTCCCAAATATCTGAAAACATTCACTTCTTCCATACTCCTCTTCCCCAATTTGATATCCAATTTTTCTTTATCTAAATCATTTGATGCTCTCATCACCTTACTCTTTTCTATTTGCATATTACTTTATTTTAACTATTCTCTAGTGTCCTGATGATATTTTTAAAATGCCAGAAAGTATTGACTGGTAGCACTAAGACATTGTGTTCCAAAGAATTGAAATTCATTCACCACTCATTTCCTGGCTGTCATTCCAGAAGTGCATGCACATCATAATTCAAATGATGTGTCAAACTGCAACATCCTCACCCATCCTTCATTACCTCTGTATACAGTGGAACCTCAAAATTCGAACTTAATCCGTTCCAGGAGCTAGTTCTAAATTCGAAAAGTCTGAAATTCGAAGCAATATTTCCCATAAGAAATAATGGAAATACAATTAATCCGTTCCAGAAACCCAAAAATATTCACACAAAAAATACATTTTATAGAGATTAATTACAGTTTTACATTCAACAAATACTATATGTTTTAATTATGTATAGTAATTTTTTTTTATTTTTTTTTATTATCACACTGGCCGATTCCCACCAAGGCAGGATGGCCCGAAAAAGAAAAACTTTCACCATCATTCGCTCCATCACTGTCTTGCCAGAAGGGTGCTTTACACTACAGTTTTTAAACTGCAACATTAATACCCCTCCTTCAGAGTGCAGGCACTGTACTTCCCATCTCCAGGACTCAAGTCCGGCCTGCCGGTTTCCCTGAATCCCTTCATAAATGTTACTTTGCTCACACTCCAACAGCACGTCAAGTATTAAAAACCATTTGTCTCCATTCACTCCTATCAAACACGCTCACGCATGCCTGCTGGAAGTCCAAGCCCCTCGCCCCACAAAACCTCCTTTACCCCCTCCCTCCAACCCTTCCTAGGCCGACCCCTACCCCGCCTTCCTTCCACTACAGACTGATACACTCTTGAAGTCATTCTGTTTCGCTCCATTCTCTCTACATGTCCGAACCACCTCAACAACCCTTCCTCAGCCCTCTGGACAACAGTTTTTGTAATCCCGCACCTCCTCCTAACTTCCAAACTACGAATTCTCTGCATTAAAATTCACACCACACATTGCCCTCAGACATGACATCTCCACTGCCTCCAGCCTTCTCCTCGCTGCAACATTCATCACCCACGCTTCACACCCATATAAGAGCGTTGGTAAAACTATACTCTCATACATTCCCCTCTTTGCCTCCAAGGACAAAGTTTCTTGTCTCCACAGACTCCTAAGTGCACCACTCACTCTTTTTCCCTCATCAATTCTATGATTCACCTCATCTTTCATAGACCCATCCGCTGACACGTCCACTCCCAAATATCTGAATACGTTCACCTCCTCCATACTCTCTCCCTCCAATCTGATATTCAATCTTTCATCACCTAATCTTTTTGGTAAACCTCATAACCTTACTCTTTCCTGTATTCACCTTTAATTTTCTTCTATTGCACACCCTACCAAATTCATCCACCAATCTCTGCAGCTTCTCTTCAAACTCCCAAGAGCACAGTGTCCATCAGCAAAGAGCAGCTGTGACAACTCCCACTTTGTGTGTGATTCTTTATCTTTTAACTCCACGCCTCTTGCCAAGAGACCCTCGCTTTTAAACTTCTCTTAAAACCCCCATCAATAAATATATTAAACAACCACGGTGACATCACACATCCTTGTCTAAGGCCTACTTTTACTGGGAAAAAATTTCCCTCTTTCCTACATAACTCTAACTTGAGCCTCACTATCCTCGTAAAAACTCTTCACTGCTTTCAGTAACCTACCTCCTACACCATACACTTGCAACATCGCCACATTGCCCCCCTATCCACCCTGTATACGCCTTTTCCAAATCCATAAATGCCACAAAGACCTCTTTAGCCTTATCTAAATACTGTTCACTTATAAGTTTCACTGTAAACACCTGGGCCCCCCACCCCCTACCTTTCCTAAAGCCTCCTTGTTCATCTGCTATCCTATTCTCCTCTTACTCTTAATTCTTTCAATTATAACTCTACCATACACTTTAACCAGGTACACTCAACAGACTTACCCCTATAATTTTTGCACTCTCTTTTATCCTCTTTGCCTTTATACAAAGGAACTATCATGCTCTCTCCCAAACCCTAGGTACCTTACCCTCTTCCATACATTTATTAAATAATTGCACCAACCACCCAAAACTATATCCCCACCTGCTTTTAACATTTCTATCTTTATCCCATCAATCCCGGCTGCCTTACCCCCTTTCATTTTACCTACTGCCTCACGAACTTCCCCCACACTCACAACTGGCTCTTCCTCACTCCTACAGATGTTATTCCTCCTTGCCCCATAACACGAAATCACAGCTTCCCTATCTTCCCTCAACATTTAACAATTCCTCAAAATATTCCCTCCATCTTCCCAATACCTCTAACTCTCCATTTAATAACTCTCCCTCCATTTTAACTGAAAAATCCATTTGTTCTCTAGCTTTCTTAACTTGTTAATCTCACTCCAAAATTTTTTTCTTATTTTCAACAAAATTTGTTGAAACACCACCCACTCTCTCATTTCTCTCTTTTTACATTGCTTCACCACTCTTTTAAACCTCTCTTTTTTTCCCATATACTCTTCCCCCTTGCATCACTTCTATTTTGAAAAAATTTCTCATATCTGACTTTTTCTCCCTTACACTCTTTTTACTCTTCATTCCACCAATCACTCCTCTTCCCTCCTGCACCCACTTTTCCCGTAAACCCCAAACTTCGCTGAACACTCTAACACTACATTTTTAAAAACCCACCCCATACCCCTTCGAACCCCATTTCCTATGCTCTCATTAGCCCATCTATCCCCAATGCTGTTTTTTATCTTCCCTAACGCCTCCTCTTTTAGTTTATAAACCTTTACCTCTCTCTTCCCTGATGCTTCTATTCTCCTTGTATCCCATCTACCTTTTACTCTCAGTGTAGCTACAACTAGAAAGTGATCTGATATATCTGTGGCGCCTCTATAAACATGTATAGTAATACATATAAAATAACATTTTTTTTACCTTAATTGAAAATTGGGATGGCATCTGGAAGATAGGGAGGTTAGTGTTCACTCAAGCATAAACAAAGCTAGACTGCTCACGGTGCCTGCGCGGGGACGTGGACAGAGCGGGTGGCAGACAGGTCCTGTACCCAGCGGTCCGAAAATAGGGGCGCGTTTGATAATAGGGACACAGTTTGTCCGAAAAAATGGTCCTATTTTCGAAATGTTCGATATGTGATACGTTCGATTTTTGAGGTTCCACTGTAGTCATAAAATGAAGCATCTATAATGTGTGAGCATGTTAGATAGGAGTGGTGGAGGGAAGTAGTATTTGTGATTTGATGTGCTGTTGGAGTGTGATAAAGTAACATTTATGGGGGATTCAGGAAAATTGGTTAGCTGGACTTGAGTCTTGGAGGTGGGAGATAAAATGACTGCACTCTGAAGGAGGGGTGAGATGTTGCAGTTTGGGGGGTCATCTGATGGTGAAAATGTTTTCTTCTTTGTTGGGTCACTTTATCTTGGTGGGAGATGGCCTGAAAGTTAAAAAAAAAAATCCTTTTCTAAATGCTTTTACCAGTATTAAGTAGTTTGTAAATATGTACTAGTTTTAGCCTGCCTGCCTGAAATGCTTTTCATAACAAAGAGTTTTAAAATATAAATTTTTTTTTTACCTCAATGGCCAGCTTTCAAGGTTAGGATCACCCTAAAAAAAGGAAATATATTCACCATCATTCATTTAATCACAATTTTGCGAGAAGTGTACTGACATCACATTTCAGATTACCCTCCAACTGCAATAATTCCACTCTGTCTTCAAAGTACAGGCTTTCCTCTTCTCACCTTCAGGACTTGAATCTGGTAACTAGTTTCACTGAATCTCTTCATAAGTATTACCCTGCTCACACTTCAATAGCACATCTATTAACCCTTTCAGGGTGCAGAGGCCAAATCTCAGAGTGACAGCCAGGGTCCAAGAATTTAAAAAAAAAAAAAAAAAAAAAAGAAATTGTTATTTTTTCTTGTGAAATGGTAGAGAATCTTTTTCTGAAGGTAATAAAATAAAAAGTATGAAATTTGATGGAAAACTGATGAAGTTATGCTGGCACGAATTTGGATGCGTCAGCAATATTTACGCATTAGCAATTTTGCTGACTTTGACTCCCATTTTAAGCCAATTACAATTTTCCAGTCAACCAAATTCTTAGCTATTTCACAAGTATTACTTCTATTTTATTGGTTGAGCACAAGAAATTGCCCAGTCAGCTGTTTCAATTATCCAATAAAGTAAGTGGAAATTGGTAATTTGGCCAGTTTAACACAAAGTTCAGAATGTATTCCAAAATAGGGTTCAGAATAAACAATGCAGGCATTCCTGGCACTAAACTAACATTTCCTCTGTTCATTAGTTATGTTTTCAGGCTTTACAAATGAATTCCATTTTGATTTTTTATTCACATAATGAATTTTTGTTCACACCAAAAAATAGAAGATTTACTCTTAAGCAATGTTGTAATAATTGTATAAATAATATCAGCACATTTGTGAATGTATATTAGACCCACCAGCTGATATGTATTAGACGCATGACGTCATTTGTTTACTTATGAACATTGGCAAAAATTGAACATTTCTGCTACTTCGAGCTCAGTTTCAAGCCATTTTCAGCATTAAAACTAATCAAATTCATCTCGATTTCTGTAATATATCATCCATTCTATCAAATGAGACCAAGAAATTGTGAATACAACTGTAAAAAACATAGGAAAAAACACCACAAAGTCGCTGTTTTAATCCAAACTTACGGTTGCAGTTTTTTCCTCTCACTATGCACTGCATGCTGCAGGATTTGTTTAATGGTGCACACTTAACACATAGGTGTACTCTCTGATATCTAGGCCCAAATTTACCGCTCACAGGTTATCTGAGTGAGCTGAGCTCATGGCGTATAGATCTGTGGCTTGGACCCTGGCTTCAAAGCCATAGATCTATGGGACAAACTCTGAAAGGGTTAAAGATCACATGTCTCCATTCACTTCTCTCTAACATGCTCACACAAGCTTGCTTGATGCTCAAGCCCCTAAAACTCAAGACCTCCTCTACTTTTTCTTTAAAATCATTCCTAGGATAATTCCAACTCACTCTTTCTACCCCAAATTTATACATCCTTTTCATCATCCTAGTCTTTTCTATCCTTTATAAATGCTCAAACCACCTCAGCAACCCCTTCTGAGCCCTCTCACATATTCTCTTCATGACCTCACTGCCTTTAAATTCCTACACTGAACACTGCATAATATTCATGCCTCACATTGCTCTCAAACATGAATCTGACCTTCCTGCTGTACTGATCAAAGTCTGTGCCTCACATCTATACAAACTTATTGGTACAACTGTACTTTGGTACATTCACATTTTTACCTCTATATATAAACCTCTTTCTTTCTACATGTCTCAACACCACCTACTATACCTTCTTTTTCCCCTCATCTATTCTGTGGCTCACCCTTTTTTCATGGAGCCATATTATTATTATTACACTGAGGCAGCATTATTACTATTATTTTTATTTGTTTAATTATTATATTATTATTATTATTATTATTATTATTATTATTATTATTATTATTATTATGTAAATAAGAATACAGGCATGTATGCATGCCATGTATGTATGAATACAGCAGACATGTGTGAGCTTGTTAGATAGGAGTGAATGGAGATGAATGGTTTTTGGGACTTGATGAGCTGTTGGAGTGTGAGTAGGTTAATATTTTGTGAAGGGATTCAGGGAAACCAATTAGCCAGACTTGAGTCCTGGAGATAGGAAGGTACAATGCCTTCACTTTAAAGAAGGGGTTTGGGATATTTGCTATTTGGAGTGACATCCGAACTGTCATATCTGTGCACCTCTGCAAAGACAGTGATTGTGTGTGAATGATGGTGAAAGTATTTCTTTTTTGGGTCACCCTGCCTCAGTGGGAGACAGCCAATGTGTTGAAAAAGAAATTAAGATCTAGGAGACTTGATCATAACCCTTTGGTAAACTTATTATTGGTTGTCCTCTTAAAGCAGGCACATTATGTATTTAATATATAGTAGGACCCTGCTTTACGTCGTTTTGCCTTACGGCGTTCCGCTAATACGGTGATGTCAAATTATGACCAAAATTTGCTATACGACAAGCGGTCTTTCAAATACGGTGCGTCCCACCTGGTTTGTTTACATTCTCTGTGACCATATCTATTATGTCAGGAAACTTTCCAAAATTTCAAGTGTTTTAAAGTTATTGCATATTTCATATGTACTCTGATAATTGCACTTATGTGTACCTGTACCTAAATATACTTGCACACCGTGCTGGTGTGCAGGTACACATTAAAATCGCTAAGTCTCTCTCTACTCATGACACCAATACTACGTAATAATAATCACTCTTGGGCACATTAAATGTCTTATTTTACATTAATATAGGCATTTTCATTAATCCATCTATTATATTTTCCTCAAAATTATATATGAAACCTGTTACATAGAATAATAAACGTGATGCATACACTCAACGAATAAAAATTGACGTTAATATGAGATTTGTTTACAAAGCAGCTGTCAAACTGGGGGATAACTGTAGAAAAATATTCTTTTCGTATGCCTTCACTCTATATATAGCAATTCACGATTCTTGTGGGTTTAGTGCTTTTTATAATAATAATAATAATAATATCTTCATTAACTCTAAAAGTGGTGTGTTGCTGTTTGTTTATTCTGTACTAACTTGTACAACTTGTACACAGTGTAAGAGTATTTGTATTTTGAAGTAATTACAGTGGACCCCCGCTTAACGATCACCTCCAAATGCGACCAATTATGTAAGTGTATTTATGTAAGTGCGTTTGTACGTGTATGTTTGGGGGTCTGAAATGGACTAATCTACTTCACAATATTCCTTATGGGAAAAAATTCGGTCAGTACTGGCACCTGAACATACTACTGGAATGAAAAAAGTTCGTTAACCGGGGGTCCACTGTATTATTATAATAAAAAAAATTGAGGTAAATGTTTTACAAACTCTTACAAACGTACGTAAATGGACTAAAAGTAGACGCACATTAATACGCATTTATTTCGCCTCAACAAGTGATCGCCCACTACCTGTTCAGTTTGTATTCTTACATTGTCTGAACTCTGTATCTCGTTCTCTCTCTCATTTACTCTTTCGTTAACTTGTTGGCTCTCAGTGACGATGGCATCTAAGCTTAGCTGTGATAAAAAGAGGAGTCGTAAGACTCTTGCTTTAAGTGCCAAGTTAGAGGATGATGGTGTGCCATTCTGATTTTATTCAATAAACATCCTGCCACTCACCTCTCACACATTAATATTAATATTTTAAGGTAAGTAATAAGTGTAATCTGTGTGTATCTTACCTTTTATTGTGTTTTTAATGCCTATTTCTATTGCTACTTAATGTAAGTTAGTGTAAACTTGTTGTCTGGCATTTATTTCATATTTTATATGTTCTTGATAATAATACTTGTGGACGTCTGTGGTAGCCGGGTGGAGGGACAACATTACGTTTTCTCTGCTCAGCCATCAGAGAAAACATGTATGAATCTGCGTTTGGCCCAGCCACTCCCCCACTCTGCTTTTGTTTACAATTTTCGGCATCAATTATTCATTACTTCTCCCTTCGTTTATGATGGCAACTAAAGGTAGTTGTTAGAAACGATTAAATTCAGTGAACAAGGTATGTCTGTTAATAATATGGCTCTGGGCCACAGTATAGGTACCAGTTAGGTGTAGCCCAGGCGGGCTACACCTACCGGCTACCTACACTGACTTCCTACAAATAAATACTACTCATCTCTCTACCTATATTAAGACTACACATATTTTAAGGTAAATAGTGAGTGTACTATATGTGTATTTTAACTCTGTGGGATGTTTTAACCCTTTGAGGGTCGAAAGGCCCTCTCCGAAACTCGTTCTCAGGGTCGGCCAAATTTAAAAAAAAAATATAATTATTTTTTCTTATGAAAAGACAGAGAATCTTTTCCCGATCATAAGGACACCAGAAGTTTGAAATTTGATGGAAAACTTACGGAATTATGCTCTCGCAAAGTTAGCGGTCTCGGCGATGTTTACGCATCGGCGATTTTGCCCACTTTGAGCCCCATTTTCGGCCAATTCCACTGTACTAGTCGACAAAAAACATGAATATTTCGCTAGAACTCCATTTTTTTCTATCGAATGGGTGCAAGAAACCACCCATTTATGAAATTCAACTATCCAGTACAGTGGTCAGAATTTAGCAATTTTGCCAATTTCACACAAATTCAAAAGATGCCAATTTCCAAATAGGGTCCAGAATAAACAAGAAAGACATTCCTGGCCCTAAAATGACATTTCCTCTGGTCATTAGTCACGTCTCAAGGCCCCTTTTATATTCTTTTGCTTTCCACTTTGAATTTTTTATTCTCACAAAAAATATAAAGATTTACTGTTATGCAGACTACTGCATTAGTGTAAAAAATGGTATAAATATTATTGGCGCACTCGTGAAAGAATATTAGACTCACCAGTTGACGTGTATTGCACGCTTGGCACGATTTGTTTACTTTTGAAATTTGGTAAAAATCGAACATTTCTGCTACTTTGAGCTCAATTTCAAGGTATCTTTCATTGTAAAACCAGTCAAAATCATCTCAATTTCTGTAATATGTCTTCCATTCTATAAAATGAGACCAAGAAAACTAGAATACAACAATAAATACCATACGAAAATACAGTGCAAAGTCGCTGTTTTATTCCAAAAAAATGGTCAAAGTTTTTTTTTTCTCATTATGCACTGTGTGCTGCAGGATTTTTTTTAGACTGTGCACACTGACCACATAGATCCATTCTTTCATATGAAGGCCTACCAGCTTTCTCCCACTAGATTTGAGGGCGCTAGAATTTAGGCGTACTAGTACGTCAAAAACCCTGGGTCGTAAGCCGTACTAGTACGTCTGAAACCCTCAAAGGGTTAAATCTTTCTTTCTTTCAACACACCGGCCCGAAAGGAAAAACGAAAGTTTCTCCTTTCAAATTTAATAATATATACAGGAGAAGGGGTTACTAGCCCCTTGCTCCCGGCATTTTAGTTGCCTCTTACAACATGTTGTCTGGCATTTATATGCATTTATAAATGGAAAAAAATGGCATTCTGCCTTCCGGCGATGTCTGCTTTCCGGCGACAGCCTGGAACCTAACCTGCCGTATAAGGGGGGGGGGCCTATGTACAACCCATGAGATATTATTTAGAGAAGTGTTTGTATTTTTTTTAGAAGGTGTCTACACCAAATTGAACTGATGGATCAATAAAAGATTTGTAAAATATCTCAAGCTTTAAGTTATCTGCATGAGAAGAATGGAAGTGGATGATGACCCCATTTTTCTTATCCATCATCCAATTATAGTTAATTGATCTTAATTGATCTCTTTTGTGTGTTAATCAAAATTGTGTTACTACATCTAGTTTTAAAAGTTTTATTGAGTTAGTTTGAGATTGGTAGGCATTAGCGTTTTGACTAAAAGATTTAATAATTTACAATTGGTTGGCATTAGCATTACAACTAAAAGATTTAATAATTTACTTAAATTATATCTTTCCTTATAGCATATTCAACTCTGGAAGATGAATTAAATGCCTTGGGTGAGCGATGGGCACACATTTGCCGATGGTCTGAGTCACGCTGGACAACTTTGCAGGTATGTTACACTGGTTGTGGCTCAAAAAAATGCTCTCAGTCATTTGTCTTTACAGTTAAAAATGTGAAAAATTGACAAAGTTAACAAATATTTACGTGATATTATGTAAATCATATTTTGCAGATACTAAATTTTGATGTAATACAGTATCAGCCTCTTCATAGACTTCTTGAACATATTTGCATTGCAAGAAAAAAATTTGTAAGTGTGTGACAGTGTTATAGGAAATTTTGTTTTATTAAATTCATTACATTTTTGACTTGGAATGGAATTTAACACTTTCACTGCTTTAACCCCCAAAATTGTAAGTTTTGGCAGTGTTGCAATTTAGAAAACTTCTAAAATTGTAGAGAATCTTTTTGTGAATGTAATGACAACATACGTGTGAAATTTGTTGGAAAATTTATGGAATTACACAGGCACAAAGTTAGTAGTCTGGACATAGTTTACACATTGGTGATTGTGCCCACGTTGAGGCCTTTTTAAGCCTAGCAAAATAGTTAGGCATACTAGTTATTTTACTAGTATGCCTTCCTCTCTATCAACTGAACACAAGAAATCACCTGTTTGCCTATTAGAGCTACCCTGTAATATGCACAGAAGTTGGTAATCTCTCTTCATTAATCACATCTCCAGGCCTCTCCTATATAACACTTGTCTTCTGTTTTGAATAAGTTGTCACACAAAATAGTCATTTTTTTACCCTGTTTTATAGATAATAAAATATAACTAAGAATGACAAGTCATGGTTTAGGCCCTCCCAATAAGTGAAGCAAACCTAATAAAAACCCGTGAAGCAAACTGGGGCAAGCCCTGACCTTAGGAAATGCAGTGGTATCTCGAATTATGAACTTATTTTGTTCCAGAAGGCTGTTCGAGTGCTGATATTGAACGAATTTGTTCCCATAAGGAATAATGTAAATTAGATTCGTATGTTTTAGGCCCCCAAAAATACACTTACAAAAATCTTTCTTTCAACAAACCAGCTAGATCCCTCTGAGGCAGGGTGGCCTAAAAAGAAAAACAAAAGTCTCTTTTTAAATATAGTTATGTATACAGGAGAAGGAGTTACTAGCCCCTTGCTCCCTGCATTTTAGTCACCTCTTACAACACGCATGGCTTACGGAGGAAGAATTCTGTTCCACTTCCCCATGGAGGACTTACAAAAATACACTTACATAATTGTTTGAGTTGGAACCTGTTTGAAACTTGAGGTACCACTGTATTAAATCTTCTTTTTCTTTCAACGTACCAGCCGTATCCCATCAAGATGGGGTGGCCCAAAAGGAAAAATGAAAGTTTCTCCTTTTAAATTTAGTAATATATACAGGAGAAGGGGTTACTAGCCCCTTGCTCCTGGCATTTTATTCGCCTCTTACGACACGCATGGCTTACGGAGGAAGAATTCTGTTCCACTTTCCCATGGATACTGTATTAAATATTCCCACTATTTTAATTCCTATTTCAAGCTACTTCTGGTCTGAAACTGACCAAAATCATCTCAATTTCACCATTATGTCTTGCATTCTCTCAGTTGATACCAAGAAACAGCAAGGTAACATTTATGAAGGAGTTCAGGGAAACTGGTTGGCTAGACTTTAGTCCTGGAGGTGGTAAGGGGGAGTGCTTACATTCTGAAGAAAGGGTGTGAGTATTGCAGTTTGAGGGTAATATGATTGTGATGTCAGTACACTTCTGGAAAGATGACAATTGAATGAATGATGGTGAAATTGCTTTCTTTTCTTGGGTCACCCTTCCTTGGTGGGAGATGGTTATTGGGTTAAAAAATAATTAAATTTTACCACACATTTGAATTGTCTTATCAACTTTATTTGTTATAATTAAGACGTGAGAGGAAGTGAGATAGTTACTGCTGCTTGAACATGCTACTCTCACTAACTTAAACTACAGCATGAATGTGAAATTTAAAAATTTTCCTCTCCACTACAATATTTAATAGTTTAGTGCTTTATAGTAATTTTTTTTTTCTCAACAAACCGGCTGTATCCCACCGAGGCAAGGTGGCCCAAAAAGAAAAACAAAAGTTTCTCTCTTTAAATATAGTAATCTATACAGGAGAATGGGTTACTAGCCCTTTGGTCCCGGCATTTTAGTCGCCTCTTGCAACATGCATGGCTTACGGAGGAAGAATTCTGTTCCACTTTCCCATGGAGATAAGAGGAAATAAACAAGAATAAGAACTACAAAGAAAATAGAAGAAAACCCAGAGGGGTGTGTATATATATGCTTATACATGTATGTGTAGTGAGACCTAAGTGTAAGTAGAAGTAGCAAGACATACCCGAAATCTTGCATGTTCATGAGACAGAAAAAAAGGACACCAGCAATCCTACCATCATGTAAAACAATTACAGGCTTTCGTTTTTCACTCACTTGTCAGGACGGTAGTACCTCCCTGGGCGGTTGCTGTCTACCAACCTACTACACACTTTATAGCAAATACAGTATAGTAATCGTGAAGCACACTGGGACACATTTCAGTTGTCCAACTTGTATTTGTTAAGACTGAAAAATATCAAGTGGTTTAGTGAGGGCGTGGGATAGTGCAGGCAAGCTATAGCACCACTGCTACTGCTGCTGTTGTTCCCACACCTTTCTCTGTATTCACTTCATCAATTTCATTTATTTCTTGATAAGGAATAAAGTGGAATAAGTTTGATAATGTCACAATTAATTGACATTAATTAGCTACTTAAATGATTTGTCAGCCTGATTAAAAAAATAATCATTTCCTGTATTCAAGATTCTCTACATTGAGCTAAACCTGATTATTATTTATATGAGATATCAGTGTTAGTGTCTTTAAGACTTCCTTCATTGTACAAGTTACATTATTATTTTTTTTTTCAACATGTCAGCTGTTTCCTACCGAGGCAGGGTGACCCAAAGAGAAAGAAAAAACTTTCATCATCATTCAACACTTTCACCATCACTCATACATAATCACTGTCTTTGCAGAGGTACTCAGATAAGACAATTTAGATGTCCCTCCAAACTGCCATTGTCCTTCCCCTTTCCAGGGACTCAAGTCTAGCTAACCAGTTTCCCTGAATCCCTTCACAAAATATTACCCAGCTCACACTCCAACAGCTCATCAGGTCCCAAAAACCATTCATCTCCATTCACTCCTATTTAACACGCTCATTCATGCTTCCTGGAAGTCCAAGCCCCTCGCCCACAGAACCTCATTTATCCCCTCCCTCCAACCTTTTTGAGGACTACCCCTACCCTGCCTTCCTTTCCCTACAGATTTATATGTTCTTCAAGTCATTCTACTTTGTTTCATTCTCTCTGAATGACCAATCCACCTCAGCAACCCACCCTTCAGCCCTCTGACTAATACTTTTAGTAAATCCACATCTCCTAATTTCCCCACTACAAATTCTATGCATAATATTTACACCACACATTGCCCTTAGACACCTGTCTCCAGCTGCCTTCTTGCTGCAGCATTTACAACCCATGCTTCACACCCATATAAGAGTGTTGGTACCTGTTATATCTTCGAAATTGGTCATCCTGTGTTATTTAACTATTGTAAGAGAATATGTTCATCACTTAATATTATAGCGCGAAGGTCCCCGTTTATAGCTAAAATAGAGACTTTCGGCGTTATATTATTATCTGTTAATATATGAAAAATACCATGGTATTATCACTATTTTGTTATTATCACTATTATTTTAGTATTATTGTTAGGTAGAATTTCTTGTGTATATAGAGTTTAAGTCTCGGAACCATCTGGTGAATTGTTCAATTGTTTATGTCCGGCTGGCTGACGTGGCTCAGCTGATCCAACCTGACGACACGTCAACAGACTGGCAAGTAGTCAGTCTGCTTCCTGCTCTAGCCCTGACAACTGATCGTATATTGGCTCTTACGGTGTACAGTTTGAATGGTTTTTGAGAATTGGACTCTAGAGCTGACTCACCTTGTTCCTCATTACTTTGAAAGACTTTTGATATTTATATTCTTGGTCAGTCCAGTAATCCATAGATATACTTTACGGCCAGATTCAAAGGTCTTGTTAAATCTTGTACCTTTTGTATTTTGAGTTTACAGTCTTGTTAACCCTTTCAGGGTCCGTCCCGTAGATCTACGGCTTTACGTTCAGGGTCCAAGCCGTAGATCTACGCCATGAGCTCAGCTCACTCTGATAAACTGTGAGTGGTACATTTGGGGCCCAGATATGAGAGAATACATCTATGTGGTATGTGTGCACCACATAAAACAGATCCTGCAGCACACTGTGTATAATGAGAGAAAAAAAATGAAATCATGATTTTTCGATTAAAACAGCAACTTTGCAGTGTTTTTTCGTATGTTTTTTATAGTTGTATTTGCGATTTCTTGGTCTCATTGATAGAATTGAAGACATGTTACAGAAAAAAGAGATGATTTTGATTATTTTAGCATTGGAAATGGCTTGAAACTGAGCTCAAAGTAGCGGAAATGTTAAATTTTTGCCGATATTCAAGAGTAAACAAACGACCTCACACATCTAATACACGTCAGCTGGTGGGTCTAATATACATTCACAAATATGGTGATGATATTTATACAAATTTTTACAGTATTCATAAGAGTAAATCTTCTATTTTTTGGTGTGAATAAAAATTCATTATGTGAATAAAAAATCAAAATGGAATTTATTTGTAAAGCCTCAAACATAACTAATGAACAGAGGAAATGTTAGTTTAAATGCCCGGAATGCTACATTGTTCATTCTGGACCCTATTTTGAAATT
>NC_069417.1:44072237-44175147 GCF_026875155.1 Cherax quadricarinatus
GATGATAAAAAGTATTTTCTTTTTGGGGATTTTTTTTTTTGGGGGGGGTCCCCTGCTCAGTGGGAGACAGCCGAAGCGTTGAGGAAAAAAAAAAAAAAGAGATGTGACCCTAAGCATAAATATATAATATATAAAAACATTTTATTAAAAAACAATGTTTTAATATTAAAAAAATAAGAAAAATGGGCCTTTGCAGAACACACATTTTCATCTGAAGCACTAAATTTTTTTTTATTAAAGATTGTCTATAAGCTGATTTCTCTTTCAATACATGTACATATCACCCTTTTGACTGTTCATCAAAAAACCATACCATTTTGGGAGATTTAAAATTTTTTTTTGACTGTTCTTTTTTAAAATCTTGTTAAAGGGTTTTTGATGAGCCAAAATTTGTTCTCTTAGGGCTTCTGTTTGGCCCAACCGAAGGAGGTTAATTTTAAATATAAATTTTACCTTTCGTATTGTAGTACATGCTTTTAAGTATATCCCCAAAGTTTTTTTATTTTTTTATAAAATTTTTTAAAGCCCAAAATATTGCAATCTCTAAAAAACAAAAAGTTTAATTAAATTATTCTTTTGGGCCTGGTTTAAGACCAGGCCATGGGGGTTTGTTTTCCTGAAAAACCCTCCCAGGTATACTGAATGCCAGTAAGAATGATATCTGCTTGCATAGTTTAAATTATATGCAATTTTTGGATCACTCCAAACAGCCAATACCTAGCCCCCTGTACTTTAACCTCCAGAACTAAGCCCGGTAAACCGGTTTTCCTGATCCCTTCACACCCCAAAAGCTGTAAGACCCAAAAAAAACCATCGACTCATTCACTCCTATCTAACTTTGTAATATCCCTCCGTGTCCGGGGCCCTTGACAAAAAAATCTCTTTTCCCCTTCCCTCCACCTTTCCTAGGTAGCCCTTTCCCCTCTTTCCCCTACCCTACAGTTTATACACCCTCCAAGTAACTATTTTTTCTATCTGTTCTAAATGCCCAAAACCCCCTCCAAAAAACCCTCTTCAGCCCTTAACATATTTTTTTTAAAAACAAAACCCCTTTCCCAATTTCCACATACGAATTCTTGCATAATATTTACACCCAACTTTTGCTTAGGCAAAATCCCCAATCCCTCCGCCCCTCCCCCTGCGCATTTACAACCCAGTTTAACCCATTAAAAGTGTTGGTACCACTATACTCTCGAAATTTCCCCTTTTTTTTGCCTCCATGGTATTTTTATGTCTCCAAGTACTTCAATGCCCCCCACTCACCTTTTTTACTTCAAATTTTTCTATGATTTACCTCATTCTTTAAAACCAAATCTGTGCAAATTACTCCAAAATTCTAAAACACATTCACTTTTCCATACTCCTTTTCCCCCACTGGTTTTCCCCAATTCTTCTTTATCTAACTCATTTTATCCCCCATCACCTTATTATCTGTATTCCTTTCAATTTATACACCCTCCTAAATTTGAAAAACAACCTTTGCAACTTCCTGTAAAATCTTCAAAGCACGTATCTCAAAAAAAAAAATAAGGTCAACCCCCCCATTTTGTATTTGATTCCCCATATTTAACCCCCACCCCTCCCCCAACACCTAGCATTTACTCTTTCACAACCACTCTAAATATTTTAAAAACACCTTGGGGGACAATACACCCCCGTCAAAGGGTCTAATTTTACTGGAAGCAAATATCCCTTCTCCTAACACCCTAATTGACCCTCACCCCCCTCAAAAAAAAACCTACAGTTTTTTAGTAACTTTTACCCCTTCCCTTTTACACCTGAAAACATCGCTTCCCCTATCCTTCTTCATATGCCTTTTCTAAACCCGATATACAAGAAAAATCCCTCCCTTTATCAAAAATATTGTTCGTTTATATTTTAAATGAAAAAACACTTGATCTCCCAATTTCCCCTACCCTTTCTAAAGCCCCCCTTTTTCATCTGCAATCCTGCTCTCTGTCTTATCCCCAAATTCTTCCAATAATCCCCTTTCCTACACTTTTACCGGTATACTCAGTAAATTTTTTTTTTTTTTTTTTAGAGTCACCCCATCTCCAACAAGGCGGGTGACCCCAAAAAAAAAAAAAAATATTTTCATATCATTCAAACCCTTTCACCTCTTTTCCACCAATCACTGTTTTTGGAGTGCTCAGAAACACAACGTTTAAAAGATTTACGATAAAGATACAAAAAATATCATTCCACACTGCCAATTCCCAAAACCCCCCTTTTTTAGAGTGCAGGCTTGTATTCCCTTTCCCCGGGACCAAGTCCGGTTTTTAAAAAATAACCTTTTTCCCTGAACCCCTTCACAAAATTATTCCCCTGCTCACACCCAAAGATCGTCAGGTCCAAATCCCATTGTCTCCATTCACTCCTATTAAACCCCGTCACGCACGCCTGCTGGAAGTCCAACCCCCCTTGCCCCAAAAACCTCCCTTCCCCCTTCCTTCCAACCTTTTCGAGGATACCCCTACCCCACCCTTCCTTCTACAGATTTAAATGGTTCCAGTCGTTCTATTTTGATCCATTCTCTCTAAATGCCCAAAAAACCACCTCAAAAAAAACCCTTTTTCGCCCTTTGATTTTCTTTTTTAAAACTTACACCTTTTTAATTTTCCCACATCAAAATTTTCTGCATAATATTTACACCACAACATTCCCCCCTTAGACAGGACATCCCCATGCTCCAAACCCGCTCCCCCCTGCTGCATTCAAAATAAGTTTTTCCACCATAAAAAGGTGTTGGTACTACTTAAACTTTATCACTCCCTTTTTTGCTCCATAGAAAAACGTTTTTTGTCTTCCCATTTCCAAAAACGTCCCCCTCCCCTTTTTTCCCTCACAATTCTGTGATTCCCTCATCCTTCATAAATCCGCCGACACGTCAACTCCCAAGTAATATCTAAAAAACATTCACTTTTTCCCATACTCCCCCTCCCCAATTATATCCAATTTTTCTTTATCAAATATTTATACCCTCATCACCTTACTCTTTTTCTATGTTCACTTTCAACTTTCTCCTTTAACCCCAAAAAACCCCCCCCGTCCACTAACCCTTTTTTTTTTTTTAAAAAACCATAAACCCCCAAAAAGGGAAAAGGAACTTTTTTATTTTTAAAAATTTAATCCATTTTTTTTTCCCCCCCCAAAATTTTTTTTTTAAAACCCCCTTTTAAAAAAATTAACAAAACCCCGGGACTTTAACCCCTTTTCTCCCCCTTTTACCAATTTTTTTCCTTTTAACCAACCCCCAGCACCCCAAATTCCCAAAAAACCCTTTTTTGCTTTTTAAACCAATTTTTAAAAATTTTTTTCCCTTTTCCCCAATTCTCCTATTCTTATCCACCTTTTCTAAATCCCCCAAACAAAAAAACTTTCCCCCCCATCTAAATTTTAAATTATCTTTAATTTTAAAAAACCCTTATTACACTTTCCCCCCCCAACTGAAACCTTTTTCCCCAAATTTTAATTCTTCTTCCCCCCCTTTTTTTTTTAATTTAAACCTTTTCCCCTTTTTTGGTATTCCTCTTTTTTTAAATTTTTCAATTTTTTTTTTCCCCCCCCTTTTTTTAAAAAAGGGTAATTATTTTCTGCCTCCCATTTCCCCCTTTTTTTAAAATTTTTAAAAAATTCCCCACTCCAAAATATACCCCGCTTTTTAAAAAAGTTCCCTTTTTTTATTTTGTTTTCCCCCTTTTTTTTCCCAAAAACCAAGAACCCCCCAAAAAATTTTTGGCCCTTCCAAAACCCCTTAAAATTTTACCTCCCTCCAAAAGGGAAAATTTAAACCCCCCTTTTATAAAAAAATTTTTAATTCCTCAAAAAATTTTTCCCACCAAAAACCTTTTTTAGAAAATTTGTGGGGCATCCCCCAAAACCCCTCCGGGGTTTCCCCTCCTCCCCTCCCCATTACTAAATTTTTTTTTTTTTTAAAAAAAAAATCCTATTCCCCAATTTTTTAACAATTTTCCCAAAAAAACTTTTTTCTCCCAAATTTTGGCACCCCTCCCCACTTTAAAAAATTTTTTTTTTTTCTCCCCCCCTTCTTTTAAAAACCCCCCTTTTATTCCTTTTTTCCCTTTCTATAACCAAAAATTTTTCTTTTTAAACCCTTTCCTTTTCTTTTCAAACCCCTTCCTTTTTCCTCCCCCCCAAACCCCCCTAAGACAAACCTTAAAAAACAAAACCCTTTTCCTTTTTAAAAACCCCCATTCTTAAACCCCCCCCCTTTATCCAAAACCACCTTTTCCCCGGGTTTTTTTTTTACCCCAATTTTTTTCCTTTTATTTTAAAATTTTTTCCCCTTTTTGTTTTAAAAATTTTTTTGCCCCCTTCCCCTTTCCTTTAAAAAAAAACTAAAATTTCCCAATTTTCTTTTTCCCCAAAGCATTCATTTGAAAATTTCCCCCCAACTTTTATTAAACTCTTTGCCCTTTTTTTTTTCTTTTTTTTTTACCCCTTTTTTTTTTTCTTTAAAAAAGGATTTTATTAAAAAAATTTTCTTCCCTTTTTTTTTAAGCCCCCCCTTTTATTGTTCCCCGGACTTTTAACCTTTTCCCCCCCCAAATTTCCCTTTTTCCCCCACCAAAACCCCTTTTCCCTTGGGTTAAAATCCCCCCGGGCCCCTTTTTTTCCCAAAATTTTCTTTTCCCCCTCCCCCCTTTTTATTCATAAAACCCTTTTTTAAAATTTTTTAAAAATTTTTTTCCCTTTTTTTTTTTTTTTAAACCCTTTTTTCGAAAAATTTTTTCCCAAAATTTTTTTTTGCCAAACCCAAAAAAATTTTAAATTTTTTTTTTTTTTCCCCAAAATTAAAATTTTCCCACCCCCCTTAGTTTTTCAAAATCCCCCATTTTTTTTTTTTTAAAAAAACCCCCTTTTTCCCCCAATCATTTCCCAAACCCTTAAATTTTTTACTTGGTTTTCTTTTCTTTTTTTTTTAAAAAAAAGGGGGGAAAAAAGGGTTTTCCATTCCCTATTTTAAAGGGTTTTAAAAAAGGGGTTTGGGAAAAAATTTTTTTTATTCCCTTTAATAAAAAAAAAAAAAATTTAAAAAAAAAAACTAAAAAAAAGAAAAAACCGTGGTTTTATACAAATTTGTTCAGATTGGAGGGCCAATGTAATAAAATACAAAATTTCCCACTTTTTTTTGGGGGGAAAAAAAGGGAAAAACTTCCCTCAAAAACCCAAAAAAAGGTTTTCCCCCTTTTCCTTTTACTTGTTCTCCTGGGTTTGTTTACCCCCTTACTTTTAAAGAAAAAAAGGAAAAAAACTGGGTTGCTTCATTCGACCTCCATTTCAAAGGGCCGGGGGGAAGCAAGTTGTTGACTGGTTTAAGAATTTACTGGTATTTCTTTCAAAACATTACTGGAATAGAATACAATTTGATGATTTGGGTACTATGAAAAACACCTCAAATTTTAAAATTTAAAGGTTTTACCAACGTGCCATTTTAATTCAATGCAGTCATTTTCCCCACAAAATGCAGGAGTTGAGCATGTAGACCTTAAAAATCATTTAACATCACAACAACTTCATACAGAATGTGAAATATAGTTGTGTGGCATTAGAATTTCTTTCCAACCTTTTCAAGTGGGACTTCTCATTCCCCCTTACATCATCACAAATTCCTCTGTTCTCTCGGGGAACTTTGCCCTCTTGACTGGGGAATTTACTGCCCAAAATGGTAACCTGGCCTCCCTTGGGGCCCTCGCTTCACTGATTACGAATTCTCACTATTTTCTTTTTTTAATAACTTTTTCACACTTAGTTATAATCACCAACATATTAAAACAATGAACCAATGCAGCTGGGTAGGTAAATGATGTTTAAGGAAAAAGAATTGTAATTATGTATTAAAACTCCCATGTGATAATTTTCAGTCACAACAACCAACCCCCACCTCCACCCATACCTAACTAAAATTTTAAACCCCAAATTTTCTTAGTAATTATAAGATTTTCTTTGCCTAATTGTCTTCTTGGCATCTCCAGATCACTTTTATTTTTTTTGAGTGCCATGATTTTTATCCACAAAAACATCAAAGTATGAAATGAATCAAAATAGAGATCAATAACCATAGAGACATTGTATGGTATGGTAGTTTTTTGACACCAGATGTGTATGCCTCCCCACCCAAAAAAATTGGCTTGCCCTAAGGATGGGAAGCTCCATAAGATAATGTAAAAACTTAAGCCCCCTTTGATGCCTTAATGGTAAGGGGAAAAAAGTAAAGGCATGACTTAGGGTTTTATGCCCATACTATAAAAAAAAATTTTGTTTTTTAAAATATTTTTAATGAATACTGTACCATTATAAATTTTCAATGAATAACCTGATCTTTTTGGCAAATGCATCTTCAGTGTCGGTCAACCATTTTTTTTGGGGGGGGGCCGCTGCTTCTGCTGAAGACTATAAACCCCCATGTGGCTGTAACAAAAAATTATACAATTGCCCAAAAGCTTTTAAATGAAAAAATGAAAAGAAAAATTTTATTTTAAAAACCTTACAACCATCAAAAACTTTTGAGGGGGGTGGAATTTTCCTGATTTAACCCTTTCATTTTGGGCCGAGTACACTGCTTATCCCCAATGTTGGTCCCGTAGTAACTATGCCAAAATTCTAGTGGTTCAAATCTAGGGGGAGAAAGCTGGTAGGCCACATGGGGGAAGAAGGGAAACTGCGTGGTATTGTGCAAAGTTAAAAAAAAAATGGGGACCCAGGGGTACATTGTGGGAATCCCCATTTCAGTGCCCCTTGTTCACATGCCAGATAAGAAATATCTGACTCCCGGCGAATCGGGGATTTTTTAAGGGATAGTTCCCAACACAATGGAAATTTTTTCAGGAAGTAAATTTTAGGACTTTGGGATTTGTGACTGAAAGAAATGCCTGGGTCCAGATACAGATGTAAAAAAAGGGGAAAGGGGCAGCTTGGGGGTGGGGAAGACAGTTTGGGTTTGGGGAAGGCGGTGGTGGTGGGGAGAGGGTGTGGGTGGTTGGGAAAAAGGTGTTTAAGTTTATTCGGGTTTATACACAATACATTTTACGTGGCCCCCCATTTTTTAGTGGTGAGGAAATCATTTTCAATTCAATTTCAAGTACTTTTTTTTTTTTGGGGGGAAAAATTCCCCCAGGTTTCGTACATCGGTCGGAAAATTAAAAGGTACAACGTGCCCTTGGGCCACTCCCCATTTGTGACCTTCTTTGGACACATTAAATGTCTTAATTTAAAGTTAAATAGGCATTTTTCATTAACCAACTATATATATTTTTTTTTCAAAATTATGTAAGAAACAAAAGTTACATAGCATATAAACATGCAAAGTTTTTTATGGATGAGTTTTTAAAAATAATCACTCTTTAGCATTTCATTAATCCATCTATGATATTTTCTTTTCCAAATTATACTTAAAAAACACTTTTCATAGCATTTAAACATGCAATTTTATGTGCTATCGAGGGGGGGGGTAGGTGGAGGGTAAAAAATTAGTTTTCCTGGGGGTCCCCGTTTCAGAGAAAACGTGCATGAAATTTTTCATTGTCCTAGTAACCGCCCTTAATAGTCGTGGCTTTTGGTTTTTCAATTTTCGGGGTGAATTATTCATTATTTCCCCCCCCCCTTTGTTTATGATGGCATTTAAAAGGTAGTTGTTAGAAACGATTTAAACTCAATGAACAGGATGTCGTGGGAAAAATATGGCGTGGCCCAGGTATGTAGTGGGGGGGTTTTAACATGGGATGTAGTCCCTGTGGGACTATAAATACAAACCCCCAACAAGGTCTTTAATAAAAGGGATGAAATGTTCTTTATCATTAAAAAATTTAAACTTTATATGTATTTTTCATTTTTTTCTGTATGTAAAAACCCATAGTTTTTTTCTCTTAAAAATATCTTTTTTTTTAATTATTTGGGTGTCTGAAACTGATTAATTGGTCTTACATTATTTCTTTTTTCGGGAAATTTTTACTTTGGGGTTTTGACCATTTGGATTAGCCAACCTTCTGGGCCAGTTTTACAAGCCAGCCACCACCGCGGTCCCCCCAAAACATACAATGGGGAAATTTCATATTATCACGCTTTTTTTAGTGTTGCCCCTGCAAAATAAGTCACCATGGCCCCAAAGAAATTTCTAGTGCCAACCCAAACAAAAGGGTGAGAATTACATAGGTATTATGTGGCATAGGTGGAAAGACAGCAACCCCCCGGGGGAGGTACTACCGTCCTGCCAAGGAGTGTAAAACGAAAGCCGTAATTTGTCTTACATGAGGGTGGGTTTGCTGGGTCTTTTGTCTGTTCATAAATATGCAAGATTCGGTCGCTTGCTACTTCTACTTACACTTAGGTCCATACACATAATGTACACGTTTATTTATACACATCATCTGGTTTTTTTTGATTTTATCTTAATAGTTCTTGGTCTTATTACTTTCCTTTTATATCCATGGGGAAGTGGAATAAGAATTTTTTCCTGAAAACTGGTTTGTAAAAGTCAACTAAAATTCCCGGGGAACAATGGGCAAAGAAACCCCCTTTTCCTGAAAGATTCTAAAAAGAATAAGAAGAAAAAAAATTGTCAAAGTGGAAGTCTAAAGTGCGGGGATGTTGTCAATGATAAGAAAGGATGATTGTGGAGTTATGAATGAGAAGAAACGGTTCCCTGGCTTTAAGTGAAACAAAGCTGAAGGGGGGGAGATTTTAAGGGAGGCAAAAAATGGGATTAGGTCAGGGGTTTCAAATGGGTTAAGCAAAAGAAGGAGTAGCAATAATGTTGAAGGATAAGCTAGGGCAGGAAAAGAGGGACAAAAAAATTTAAAATTAAAGGATTTTGTGGAGTAAAATAAGATTGGGATGTGAAAAGTGGGTTTAGTAAGGTGTATGCACCGGGAGAAAGAAAAATGTAGGGGAGAGAGAGATTTTTGGGAAATTTTGAGTGAATGGGGGGGTTTTGAATAAGTTGAGAGAAATGGTGGTTGGGGATTTCAATGCTAAAGGGGGTTAAAAATGTTATGGGGGGAAGTATAGGTAAATTTTGGGGTGCCGGGGGTTAAAGTAAATGGGGAGCCTTTAATTGAGTATGTTAGAAAAAAATTTGGGAAAAAGTAAAACAATTTTATGAAAAAAAGGATAAATAAATATACAAGGTATGATGTACACTAATGAAAGTTTTGTTAGATTTTGTATGGTGGATAAAAGGTGATGGGTAGGCTCCGGGTGTACTTTTATAGGGGGCAACTGTATATCGGGGTCATTATTTATTGTAGTACGTTTGATAAGAGGAGATGGGGGAAAAAGGAGGTGGCAACAACAAATAAGAGGGGTAAAATGTATAAACTAAGGAGGAGGGAAATTTGGGGGAGATAAAAGCGACTATTGGCAGAAAGGTGGGGGGTGCAAAAATGAGAGGGGGGGGTTGAAAAGGGGGTTTGGGAAAATTTTAAAAAGCGTATTAGAATGTGGGGCAGAATTTGTGGAATTTGGGGGTGGGGGGGGAGGAGGAAAGGGGTATTTTGGGGGAATGATGAAGTAAAGGGGTATAAAAAGAAAAAAGGTAGTTAGAGGGTTTTTACAAAGCAGAAGTGTTTAAGAAGAGCAGAGTTATGGAGGAAAAAAAAGGTGAAGAGAGTGGTAGAGAGTGCAAAAGGAGAGCAAGAAAGATGGGGAGGCACTGTCAAAAATTTTAAAGAAAAAAAAAAAAATTTTGGAGGGGGTAAAAGTTAAAAGCTAGGGGGAAAATTGGATTTTTCAGTTAAAAACAGAGTAGGGGAGTTAGTAGATGGGGAAAAGGGGGGGTATTTGGTGATGGCGAGAATATTTGAGGAAATTTTAAATGTTAAGGAAGAAAGGGAGGGAGTAATTTTAGCATGGCCCGGAGGTTACATTTTTTAGGGTGAAAAGAGCAGAATTTTAAATGTGGGGAGGTACGTGAGCATTACGTGAATGAAAGGGGGTTAAAACCTGGAATGATGGGATCATGACAGAAATGTTAAAAACAGGGGGGGTATAGTGTTGGAGTGGGTTTGGACTTTTGTTTAAAAAAAGTATGAAAAGGGGAAGGTACCTAGGGATTGGGGAGGCATGTTACCCTTTATAAAAGGGGAAAGGGGCAAAGAGATTGTAAAAATTATAGAGGAATAATTTACTGGTATACCAGGAAAGTATACGGTAGGGTTATAATTGAAAGAATTTGAGGTAAGACAGAAAAGTAGAATTGTGGACGAGCAAGGGGGTTTCGAGTGGGTAGGGGTGTGTGATCAAGTGTTTTTCTTGAAGCTATATGTGAAAAAGTATTTGATAAAAGGGAGGGGAAATTTTTTTTTCATTTATGGATTTTGAAAAAAGGGATATGATGGTGGGTAAGGGGCAATGTGCGATGTTTTAAATATTGGGAAAGGTGGTAAGTTACTAAATGCGTAAAGAGCTTTTAAGGATAGTGAGGCTAGGTTAGGGTGTGTAGAAAAGAGGGAATACTTCCCGGTAAAAGTAGGTCTTAGACAGGGAGTGTAATTTTCCCATGGTTTTTTAATTTTTATAGATGGGGTTGTAAAAAAAGTAAATCTAGGGGGTTTTGGGAGAGGGGTGGGGTTAAATTATGGGGAATCAAAATTTTAAAAAGGGAATTGCACAGTTACTTTTTGCGGAACTGTGCTTATGGGAGATTCTAAAAAAAAAATTGCAAAGGGTTATGGATGAGTTTGAGAATGTTGGGAAAGGTAGAAAGTTGAAGGAACATAGAAAAAAGTAAAGGGATGAGGGGATCAAAAATTTAGATAAGGAAAATTGGATATCAAATTGGGGAGGAGGAGTATGGAAGAATGAATGTTTTTCGATATTTGGATTTGAGGGGCGGGGTTTGGGATTTATGAGGAGAGGTTAATCATAGAATTGATGAGGGAAAAAAAGGTGAGTGGTCATTGGGGTTTATATGTGGAGTCAAAAAACGTTATCTATGGAGGCAAAGAAGGGAAGTAGAAAGTATAGTAGTCCAACATCTTATATGGATGTGAACTTGGGTGGTAATGCAGCAGCGAGGGGGAGGGGTTGGGGCAGTGGAGATGCCCCTGTCTAGGGCAATGTGTGGTGTAAATATTTCAAAAATTCGGAGTGGGAAATTAGGAGAGGTGGGGTTAATAAAGCATTAGTCAGAGGGCAGAAGGGGTTGTTGAGGTGGTTGGGCATTTAGAGAGATGGATCAAAGTAGAATGCATGGAAAGCATATAAATCTATAGGGGAAGAAAGGGGTAGGGTCGTCCTCGAAAGGGTTTGGAAGAGGGGGTAAAGGATTTTTGTGGGTGAGGGCTTGGGTTCAGCAAGCGTGCACGAGCGTGTTAGAGTGAATGGGACGAATGATACTTGGGACCTGACGATCTTTTGGGAGTGTGAGCAGGGTAATATTTAGTAAAGGATTCAGGAAACCCGTTATTTTCAATTAGGGACTTGAGTCCTGGAAATGGAAGTACAATGCTGCACTTTAAAGGAGGGTTTGGGATATTGGCAGTTTGGGGGATATGTTGTGTATCTCTATACGAAATATGCTTCTAAAACTGTTAATCCTGAGCACCCTCTGCAAAGCAGTGATATGTGGAGTGTGTGAAATGTTGAAGATGTGAAAGTATTTTCTTTTTGGGGATTTTTCTTTCTTTTTTTTTTTGGGTCACCCTGCCTCGGTGGGAGACGACCGACTTGTTGAAAAAAAAAAAAAAAAAATGAAGAAAGACATCATTGATAAGTATGAAAGTGGAGTGTGTGTCTCCGAGCTGGCCAGGTTGTACACAAAACCCCAATCAACCATCGCTACTTATTGTGGCCACAAAAAACGGCAATCAAGGAAGGTTCTTGCCAAAGGTGCAACTATGTTTTCGAAACTAAGATCGCAAGTGATAAAAGATGTTGAGAGACTGTTATTGGTGGGGAAATAAACGAAAAACAGATAGCAGGAGTATAGCATCTCTCAAGCGATCATATGTGAAAAGACTAGGAAGTTGCATGAGGATTTAATTAGAAAAATGCCTGCAACTAGTGGTGATGTGAGTGAATTTAAGGCCAGCAAAGGTTGGTTTGAGAGATTTAAGAATCGTAGTGGCATACATAGTGTGATAAGGCATGGTGAGGCTGCCAGTTTAGACCAAAAAGCAGCTGAAAAATTTATTATTTTATTATTATCACACTGGCCGATTCCCACCAAGGCAGGGTGGCCCGAAGAAGAAAAACTTTCACCATCATTCACTCCATCACTGTCTTGCCAGAAGGGTGCTTTACACTACAGTTTTAAACTGCAACATTAACACCCCTCTTCAGAGTGCAGGCACTGTACTTCCCTCTCCAGGACTCAAGTCCGGCCTGCGGTTTCCCTGAATCCCTTCATATAATGTTACTTTGCTCACACTCCAACAGCACGTCAAGTATTAAAAACCATTTGTCTCCATTCACTCCTATCAAACACGCTCACGCATGCCTGCTGGAGTCCAAGCCCCTTGCACACAAAACCTCCTTTACCCCTCCCTCCAACCTTTCCTAGGCCGACCCCTACCCCGCCTTCTTCCCATACAGACTGATACACTCTTGAAGTTATTCTGTTTCGCTCCATTCTCTCCACATGTCCGAACCACCTCAACAACCCTTCCTCAGCCCTCTGGACAACAGTTTTGGTAATCCCGCACCTCCTCCTAACTTCCAAACTACGAATTATCTGCATTATATTCACACCACACATTGCTCTCAGACATGACATCTCCACTGCCTCCAGCCTGGAAAAAATATGTGCAGGAATTCAAGGAGTACATAGACAGTGAAGAACTGAAACCTGAACAAGTGTTTAATTGTGACACTGACAATGTTGTGAAACACTTTAGGGGAATGTCATAAAGGAACGGGAGGTACAGGCCTCTATGGACAGATATGTTGTGCGACAGAGGTCCAGTGACTCTCAAGCTGGTCTTAGTGGCATTAAAAGAAGAAGGGAAGTAACCCCGGAAAAGGACTTGACACCTCAAGTCCTAATGGAAGGGGATTCCCCTTCTAAACACTAACACCATTCCACAGTCTCCCCTCCTCCCATCCCATCAATCATCACCAGATCTGTAATTGTACATGTCTTCTTCACTTTGTGTGTATTAAAATTAATATTTCATGTGGTAAAAATTTTTTTTTTCAATACTTCTGGGTGTCTTGCATGGATTAATTTGATTTCCATTATTTCTTATGGGGAAAACTTACTTCAATAGAGAAGGAAGAATCTGACTGTAGAGAAACATCAAGACTATCCATGGTGAAAGATCCATGAGGAAGAGCTTGGAACAAGCACATAACATACATCATGATTGACTTCTTATCAGGCACTTGGGAATTCACATCTGTAAATAAGAGAAAACAATAAATTACAGCAACTACACTTGACAGGGGTGTGTAATATCAGCATGGTTGTTTAACATATTTAAAGATGGAGTTGTAAAAGAAGTAAATGCTAGGATGTTGGGGAGAGGGGTGGGATTAAATTATGGGAAATCAAATACAAAATGGATGTTCTCACAGATACTTTTTGCTGATGATACTGTGCTCTTGAGAGATTCTAATGAGAAGTTGCAAAGGTTAGAGGAAGAGTTTGGGAGGGTGTGTAAAGAAAGAAAGTTGAAAATGAATACGGATAAGAGTAAGGTGATGAGGGTATCAAATGATTTAGGTATGGAAGAAGTGGATGTGTTCAGATATATGAGAGTAGATGTGACAGCAGATGGGTTAATGAAGGAGAAGGTTAACCAAAGAACTAATGAAGGAAAAAAGGTGAGTGGTGTGCTGAGGTGTTCTTCTTCTTCTTCTTATGACCAGAGCTTTGGTAAGATGGGTAAGGAAGAATGATGGGTAAGGATGGAAATATTGGAAAAGGGTGGGAGGGGGGGGGAGAGGTAGGATATAAAAGGTAAGTGGCCCAACCACTTTGGTGTAATTTAAAAAGTGTATGTGAAATGATAAGATATTCTTTAAGGGGTATAATACTAACCATCAGAGTCACATAGATATAATAGGTATATAAGTACATGACTCTTGATTGGTAGTAATTATACAAGTTGCAATTGCTTTTTTTTTTTTTTTTTTTTTTTTTTTTTTTTTTTTGCGATTGCACAACGGATATTTATGCGACAATGAAGGGGCAATAATTTTCCGGCCCGTTTATAATTTTGTGACAATGGCTTCTTATAGGTGGTGTCCAGCCATAGTAAATAGCAAAATTTTTACATTAGAAATTTATATAAGATGTCTCCCAAATTGGGGGGGGATAAATTTTCTCAGATACATAGAAGGGTTTGGTGGTACCCAATCTTCTTCATCAGGGAGGTTGCTAAAAATTCAGGGGGTCGGGGTAATAACTTTAAAAATTTAAACGAGGGACCCTCTGGGGGGAGAGTTTTCTTTGGGGTCCTGTGAGAGGAGTTTGATTTTTAAAATTTTGTGGTTTTTACCATTTGGTTAGGTTGTTCTCTATCTGGAAAGTATATTTTTGCATTGTTAAAAGTTTTTCTTTTTTGGGGTGTCAAGGCATACATTTATGGCAAAATATTTGTTGTTGTGAAAATCTGCCCCATTTTAACTCTGTTCTCCTCTGGTATGGAAATTAAAGCGAAGAGCTTTTATTCGGGAAACCCTTTTTAAACCCGGGTAGCATGTTGGTTTTTGTTGAAAAGGCTTTGGGGAAAAAGGGGTTTGGGATACTGGCCCTTATTATCATTTTTTTACAGTTGTTTTTTTAAAAAAATGTTGGGGGGCTTGATTAAATTTCGAAAAGACTGCAAGCCCGGTTTTTGGCTATATTGACTTTTTAGTTACAGGAGATGTTGAGGGGGGAGCACCCTGTCTTTTTTCATACCCAAAAAATTTGTTGGGGTTTTCCCAAAAGGGCAAACCGGGGTTACCTCTGATGGAGATACCCCCTTTATTTCAATTGTAAATGAAAAACCATCCCACCCGGGGGCTAACAACGACCTTGTCGGAATTAGCCCGAAAATTCTCCATTTTTTTTTCCCAATTAGTTTTCAAACAAAATTTCAATATTTTTTTTTTTCCTATAAACCTCTCTCATACTTGTATTTTCCTGTTACCAGAGTTGATGAACGCATGAATAAAATCATCTGAAAACTGTGTCAAAATTTGTATCATTAAATCGGGTTGAGGAAGGTTTATTCACATAAAGGGAAAAAAGAATTGGACTTAGAAAAAAAAACCTTTTGGGGGGACACCTCTTTTGGGTTTAAAAAAACCTGTCGACTTGCCTGAAAGGGGGGAATGATTTTTCGTTGGGGTTTAAGAAATTTTTATTAATCTGAAAAAAGCCCATTTTTATGGTCTGGGGGTCAAGGGTTTTGGGGTTATAAAGGCTCATGCCATAAGCTATAAAAATTTTTTAAATGAACATCTCTGGTGGAAATTTTAAGGGGAAAAGATTGCCCTGATTTTTTTTAGGGATTTTGACCAGAAAATCAAAAATAACATTTTTTGCATGATTGGTACCCTCTATGTGTTCAAAAGCCAAATTGTTTTTCAGAAAAAAAAGTGATTAAACCCCCTATAGTTTTTCAATCTTTTTGGAAATGACTTTTAAAGAATTTTTCCCAGGGGGATTCAAGTAAAGTTATAGGTCGATATTTCCCCCGGTTGGTGGATGCTTTTTTGGGGCTTCCCAAAAAAAGGGATAAATCATAGCGGGAAAATGCCCGGGGCCCAAGGGGGGGAAAAAAAAGATTTTTTACCAAAGACTTTTTTAAAAAATTTTAGGTGGGTACTTTATTTGTTTCATTGTTTTTCCCAGAGGGCCGGGGGGCTCTATTTCTCATTTTTCCCATTTAACCCTGACTTATTTTTTAGAAAAGTAATAGGTCTTTTAAGGGGGTTTGGGTATCTTCAAAAATTTTGTTTTCGAGGGAAAGGGTAGGGGTTTGTAGATCACCCAAGTTTCATCTCTCCATTCATTGCCCAACTGATAATGATTATTATTAAATTGACGACTGTTATTGGGGGAGAGAATTTTCTCCCAAACATCCCCCCATAAAATTAAAGCCTGGCCGGTGGTTTCGTCAAGTTTTCTTTCAACTCTTAAATCACCTCATCAGTGAAGGTATAAAACTAGGTGGTTGGGACCCTTTTGTGCTTTGCCCCTAAAAGTTCCCGGATCTTACCCCAAAATTTTGCGGGTTCCTGTTTAAACTTTTTTGTTTAAAAAAGAACTAAAAATTTTCCATATTTTCCCGTTTGTGAGGGACTAATAATTTTAAAATTTTTTCCGTCAGTGAAACCTGGGGGGTTTGTCCGCTTTTAAAAGAGCCTTAAACCTTTCGCTTGATAATTTTTTAAATTTTGTCTCAAATTTTCCCTAGTGGGTTTATATTGTTGGTAAAACCTTTGGGGAAACTAATTGAAAAGTTGCATTAGTAGCTTCAATTATTCGATTATGCAGGGCCTGAATGCATCATCAAATTTCATTGGAAGGGAGATTTTTTCCCAAAGACACAATTTTTATCCTCACCCAGATATCCCTGGGGGTAAAACCTAGGGTTTTTGGGAAAAATTGGGTTTGGGGGTACGGTATTTTTAATGGAATTTGTAGTTGTATTATAACCGGGGTATGGTCTTTTACGTTTCCACCAGGGATTACGACAGTGGAAGATGTACAGTCCTGTTTGTCGTACTATATCTGGGGTCCCTGGTGAGGTTCCCAAAGTACAAATTTTAAAAAAGGGGCCCTTAAATGACAAATTTCTAGCTGTCATGATATTTTTAAACTGGGTGTCTGTGGAAAACAAAAAAAAAAAAAAAAAAAAACGTTTTCCTTTAAGACAAAAAAGGAAAAGCAAAGAGGGTTTGGGGGTTGCTGTTTTTCAACCTGCTACTATTATCTTTTTTCTTCTTCCAACAAAACCCCCGTATCCTACCAAGGCGGGTGGCCCAAAAAAAAAAAACAAAAGTTTCTCTTTTTAACTTTAGTAATGTATATAAAGGGTTTCGCCCCCTTTCGCCCACCATTTTAGTTGCCCTCCCCTTTCGAATTACAAGGCTTCCGGGAAAAAATTCTGTTCCACTTTCCCCCTGGGGAAAAAGAAGAAAATAAAAAAACAAATAGCAAGAAAAAAAAAGAAAAAACCCCGAGGGTGTGTTAAAATACAGCTTGTACAGCATGTTTTTAAATGTGACCTAAGTGTAAATAGAATAGCAAGACTTTCCTGAAATCTTTCATGTTTACGAGGAGAAACGAGACCCCGGGGAATCCACCCCTTTAGGGAAAAAAATTACAGGGTTTTTTGGGTTTTTCACTCATTTGGCAGGGCGGTTTGTACCTCCCTGGGGGGTTGCTGGGCTATCAACCTATTACCCAGGACTATTTTAAAAATAATAAGGAAAAATAATAATAATAAATTTTTATTAAAATTTTTTTATTATTAAATTTCATCTTTATGTTTGTTTATATTTTTTTTGGGACTGCAAAAGGGAAAATACATCTATTTTCAGCATTTTTGCCCCGGGGGCGCCCCAACAAAATGCCATGATGAAAATCAAAAGCCTTTCCATTTCAGGGGGTCTTTTTTTTGTCATGCATTATCCAGGGTTAAGCCTTAAACATGACATCACGCCGCTGCCACCTTCCCCAGTTTACTTCTCGTGCCACATGGCTGCCGTGGGGGAGAGGGGAAATGTTTCCCCTTTTTCTCTCCCTCCGCCCCACCTTTTGTCCCGGGGGTTCCCCTTTTGTTTTGGGGGGATAAATGTTTAATTTTTTTTAAAAGGAAAACTTTAAAAACCCGGGGAAAATATAGGCCCAAAACCCTAGGGCTTCACAAAGGGGGGCCCAAACGAAAGAAATAGGGGGGAAATTTTTGGGGTGGTGACGGGTTTAGTGTGGAACTGGGTGCAGCAAATTTTAAGGGTGGGGGCTGTTTGGTTTCCATCTGCCCCAAACCCCGGCCTGGCCCCCCAAAAAAATCTGTTCATTCCCCTTAAATTTTGTTTAAAACAGCAGTTAGAGAGTACCCTAAGATAACTGTTTGAGAATTGAAAAAAAAAAAATGCAAAATTTCTTCCGAGTTGTCTGAAGAACTATTAAAACCCCCTTTAGGGTCGACAGGCCCTCCCGAAACTCCCTTCTCAGGGTTCCCGGCCCAAAAAAAAAAAAAAAATTATTTTCCTTATAAAAAATTTGGGGAATCTTTCCCCATCAAAAAAGCCAAACCCAAAGTTTTAAATTTTATAGAAAAAAATTTCGAATTAGGGTCTCGCAAAGTTAGGGGTCTCGGGGAAAATTTTTTCCCCATCGGGATTTTTTCCCACTTTGAAACCCCATTTTTTGGCCCAAATTTCACTGTACTAGTCCAAAAAACATGAAAATTTGCTAGAAAATCCCCTTTTTTTTTTGAATGGGTCAAAAAAAAACCACCCCTTTATGGGAAAATTTAATATCCCTTTCGTGGCAGAATTTTTGCAAATTTTTCCCAATTTTACACAAATTCCAAAAAATCCAATTTCCCCCCAAAAGGGGCCAGAATAAACAAGAAAGACATTCCTGGCACTTAAAAAGACATTTCCTCCAGTTTATTAGTCACGTCCAAAAGGGCCCCCTTATAAATTTTTTTTGCTTTCCCCCCTTTGAATTTTTATTTTCACAAAAAAATATAAGATTTACTGTTATGCAGACTACTGCTTTAGTGTAAAAAATGGTATAAATATTATTGGTGCACTTGTGAAAAAATATTAGACTCACCAGTTGACGTGTATGCACGCTTGGCACGTTTTGTTTACTTTTGAAGTTTGGTAAAAATCGAACTTTTTTCTGCTACTTTGAGCTCAATTTCAAGGCACCTTTCATTGTAAAACCAGTCAAAATCATCTCAATTTCGTAATATGTCTTCCATTCTATAAAATGAGACCAAGAAAACTAGAATACAACAATAAATACCATACGAAAATACACTGCAAAGTCGCTGATTTATTAAAAAAAAATGGTCTAAGTTTTTTTTTTCTCATTATGCACTGTGTGCTGCAGGATTCTTTTTAGACTGTGCACACTGACCACATAGACCCATTCTTTCATATGAAGGCCTCCCAGCTTTCTCCCCACTAGATTTGAGGCCGCTAGAATTTATGAGTACTAGTACGTCAAAAACCCCTACGCGTAAGACGTACTAGTACGACCAAAACCCTCAAAGGGTTAAACAGACACATGTCAGAACTGGGCTACAGTAGTCACTGTCAGTTAAGAAACCGATCCTCTCCAAGCCATGGAGGAACAGAAGAAACGTAGGCTGGATTATGCAAAGAAATATCTTCAGTGGAATCCTCCACAGTGGTATGAATTACTCTGGAGTGATGAAGCAACTTTCACCATCACCTGTAACCGTGGAGGACATGTGTACCGGCCCAGAGGTAGTGACCCACTAGACTCACGCTACACCTGTGGAACCACCAAACACCCAGACTCACTCGTGGTTTGGGGGTGTTTCAGTGCTCAGAGTGTTGGTGAACTCATTGTGCTTCCCTAAAAAAAAGTATATGAAAAAGTATAATTACATGGAGTTACTGTGTGACAATTTACCTAAGTTGTTTGACAAATGGGGAGCTACGGTTTTCAGGCAGGACAGTACACCATGTCATACCACCAAATCTGTAGTTCAGTGGCTTCAGGACTGTGAAGTGAAGTTCTTTAATGACTGGCCAGGTAATTCTCGACCTAAACCCTATTGAGAAGTTTACTGGGCAAGGACATCAGTTTCATCTCACGGCTGGAGGTTGCTCTACATGAGGTATGGAATAATGTACCTCCCCAAACTTTCAAGAATTTGTGTGAGTCTTTTCCTACATGGCTGAGGGACATGATTAAGCGTAAAGGACGCAGTACGAAGTATTAACCCTTTGACTGTCGCGGTCGTATATGTACGTCATGGGAGATACCGTGTTTGACGTATCTATACGCATAAATTCTAGCGGCTTCAAATCGAGCGGGAGAGGGCTGGTAGGCCACACACGGAGAGAATGGTCTCCCGTGGTCGGTGGGGCACCCTGTGAAAAAATCTGGGACTCAGCGGTGCATTGTGGGAACGCCATCTTGGTAGTCCATTTCACATGCCTCGCGGTAAGAATTTTCCCCACCCTCGGGGGATTGGAGGGCTTTGTTCCAAGTGATAGCTCAAAAGTGATGATAGTGTCAGTGAAAGTGAATTCCAGGGTTTTGAAGGGGGTGTGACCGAAAAAATTTCCCCCGGGTTTAACAAAATTAGTGATGAAAACCCCAGAGGGCCCCCACAACCATCCCACCCTGTGCGGGCCCCGCTCGTTCATATTCACCTGTACCCGGGACGAAAGGGGGAAACTATTTGCCCGTTAAAAAGGGACTCAGATTGAGCAGGGGAATGATAGTAAGTGATTAAAGGGTTTATTGAAAGCACTTCTATTTGTGACAGGGGGAATTATTCCCCAGTGAAAGGGCCCGTATTTTACGACCGCATGCGGTTTTGGTGGGTGCCATATCTTTTCCCAAAGAGGAAGGGTACATCTCGAGCACACCCCTTGGCCCAAAAAACCCGCCTGATAGTAAAAGATGACATATTGTTACGATGGGTATAAATGATGTGGTGAGGCACCCGGGGTGGGGTGATGGGACGGTGCCATGAGTCTTGTGACACCACACAGGCCACCCCTATGCCCCCCGCTGCTGACTCGACAACTAAACAAACCGTTTTTCGGCCGCCCCCACACCCCTCAAAACCCAAACAACCACAACCCCCAAAAAACCAAACAACACATTACAATATCCAAAACGCACCACTGACCGCATCTGGGTTTTGGCATCAAGATGACGAGTTTGTTCCCAATCCCCATGACTTTGATAAAGGGCCCAAAGTGGAATAGGGCCATCATGTACATTTGGGGAACAATCCCACAAAAAACTGGAATTTTTTCAGTTGTTCTTCGATAAACCCCCCTGATGGACATTTTTGCCCGGGGAAAGAAATTTACATACTATGAGTACCCAGGGCCAAACACATGCTTTCCCCAAGATCACGCCTACACCAGGGGAAAGGAAACACAACGGGTGGCAGGGGATGTATGTTCTTTCCCAAACAATAATGCTTATGCCACATGTGTAAAAGCATAGTGTAGCACATAAGGGCGACAGACCGCCTATTTCAACCCCTGCTTTCAGTGCAAATTTTAAACCCTAATAGTTTTTGGGTATTGTTTTCGTATGATACACTTTTCAACAAAAACCCCCTGACAGAAGCGACAGGTTATATAAGACAGACGTGGGGTTTTTGTACCTGAAACAAAAGTGCTGTATGTATTTTTATCCCCTTTAGGGGAAACTTGTTATAGACGAGTCTTTATTTTGTTCAAAGGAAGACTCTCAATTCAAGCAGTTAAAACCAACAAGAGGAAACGCTTTGGAAAAAAGTTATTTTTTTCTTGGGGGGGGTTGCAAAACGGGCGGTTTTTTTATTTTTAAATTGGGGTACCCTGGGTAAAACAAAGGAAAAACCAGGGAATTCCCGGGAACCTGGGATTTTGGGTTTAAAAAAAGATGGAGCCCAAAACTTGGGTAAGGGGCATAATTTTAAAATACTGAAAAACCCGGGACACAAGCCCTAACTTTTTGAAATTTTTTGCGAGTGAAAATGACAGAAAGTGTGGGGCCCCGTGCGTAGAATCGTAAACAAAATGCCCAGGTTTTGAAGCTGGCAGTCGTAGAGGGGAAGTGCAGGGTTTTTTCTGCCCAAAGACATTTATGGCAAAATTTTGTTGGGCATGACAAAAAGTGGGGGGTCCACTGCGACATCAGTTTTACCGACACGAAATGGGGGAAAGACTGGGAAGCAAATAGAAAAGACCAAAGAACCTAATTTTAAAAACCGCAGCTGGATGGATTACAACCTCAATATGCGCTTTTGGGCAAATGGAAAATGCCCAAATTTGGGGTTTTCTGACTGGGTTTTGCAAAGTTATAAGTGGACCTAAAACTGTTTTTTTCCCTCTTCTTGACATTTCCTGCTGAATGGGTTAAAAAATTTTAAGTTGAAGACCAAGAACAAACCCAAATATGGTGAATTTTTTTTTGTCAGGGCATCAGACAAATAATATTTTAAGTACCAAGAAACAACACCTGCAAAAGACCAGGGGCCCACGAAAAATTTTCAACACCGTCCCTTCGTCGAGGCCTGGTGATCACTAACCCCCCTACCCCCCTGCTCAAAACCCGCCAAGAAAAATGCTCAGAAGAGGGGTTTTGTTTTGTGGACCTACCAAAAAAACGCCAACAAAAAAAGCAGAGACACTCGTTTTTTTGTGTGAGGGGTGTAAGACACCAAATTGTGCTTATACCCATGTTTCAAAGAATTCCACAAGCTGCAGCATTTTAAAAAAAGTGTCCAGTGATTGTACATATGTATATATATTATAAAGCAATCGTAATAAACATTTATTTACATTGTTTGTTTGTGAAAACAAGTTTTAGAACATTATAATGATACGAGTGTTTTTGCTATAAAAGTGTTACATTCAACGGTGTATAATTTTAACATTTCACAATAATTTGGTCTCACAGGCCCCAAAAGTTATGTGGAAAAATAAAATAGTGAAAAAAACAAGAAACCATCGAATACAAGTAAATAAAAGTTTACCGGGTGAGCGGCAGTCGCCGCCAGCAGATCAATTTCAGCAAACTTCAGGACTCTATATCTCGGTAAGTACTGATGGGAAAAATTTTTTTTTGGGACTAAAACAATCAGAAAAATAATCTTAACATTTTCATAAGAAAAAATAATTTTTTTTTTTTTCGAATATTTTGCGACACCAGAAGCAACTTCAGGCACAATTTTATGTAACACGTTGTATAATGAATTTAACACGATTCAATTTGCGGGAAGGGAAAAAAACTTCCCTTTTCCTCAAGCGCCTGCCTTGTTGTGGTTCAGCTGGGGAGACCTCTCCACCCCCCCCCTGACATCCCCCACCATCCCAGCATTCATACTTCATACGTGTCTAGTCCAACTTCTCTGCTACAAGCTTGTGATTGTGATTTGTGTTTTGATCTTTTAATTGCTATATCTTGTATCTGCCAAGCAATCATGACACCCAGTAGGCATACCAGTGTTGCTCAAAGTGGCAAGAAAAGGTGTAAGCATTTAAGTCTTAGAATTAACAAAGGAAACAAAGATATCAGACAAGACATCCTGTGGCCATAATGAAGTGCTACTTTGTACACTTAGAAAAGAGGTAAACATAAGTTTGTGTGACTGACTGACTTACTGAATGATCTGACTGACTTACTGAATGACCTGACTGACTTACTGAATGACCTGACTGACTTACTGAATGACCTGACTGACTTACTGAATGACCTGACTGACTTACTGAAGAACTTGACTGACTTACTGAATGACTTGACTGACTTACTGAATGATTTGACTGACTTACTGAATGACTTGATAGACTGAATGACTTAAAGTTAGACACTCCAGTACAACCATCAACTTCAGTACCAGAACCTCTACCATCCACATCAGCCCAGTAGGGCCACAGCATAGCTCAGCACTTTCTTCACAATCATCCACAAACACCAGCACCCACAATTTAACCCTTTGACTGTTTCAGGGCCCCTTTCTGAAACTGTCATTCTATGTCGCTCAATTTTTGAATAAAAAAAATTATTTTTTCTTATGAAATGATAGAGAATCTTTTCCCGATGGTAATGACACCAAAACTTCGAAATTTGGTCGAAAACTCATGGAATTATGCTCCCGTGAAGTTAGCGGTCTCGGCGACATATGCGTATCGGCGATTTAGCCGACTTTGAACCCTACTTTCAGCCAATTTCATTGTTCCAGTTGACCAAACTCATAGCTATTTCTATAGAACTCCATTTTATCTATCAGCTGAGTACAAGAAACCTCCCATTTACTAATTTGGACTACCCAATATGGTGGTCAGAAATTGGCAATTTGGCCAATTTCACACAAACTAAAAAAGATGCCAATTTCAAAATAGAGTCCAAAATAAACAAGGTAGACATTTGTGGCACTAAAATAACATATGCTCTGTTCATTAGTCACATCTCTAGGCCCCTCTTATATTATTATTGCTTTCTATTTTGATTTTTTATTCATACAAAAAAATACAAAATTTACTGTTATGCAGACTACTGCATTATTGTAAAAATGGTATAAATAATATCAGTGCACTAGTGAAAGAATATTAGACTCAACTGTTGACGTGTATTGGACGTGTGGTGTGATTTATTTACTCCTGAACATTGGTAAAAATCGAACATTTCCGCAATTTTGAGCTCAGTTTCAAGGTCGTTTTCATCGTCAAAGTAATGAAAATCATCTCTATTTCTGTAATATGTTTCCATTTTATCACCTAAGACCATAAAAACGCGAATACAACGATAAATACTATACGAAAATACACCTCAAAGTCGGCGTTTTATTCCAAAAAAACGATCAGTTTTTTTTTTCTCATTACGCAATGTGTGCTGCAGGATTTTTTTTATGTGGTGCACACTGACCACACAGACCCATTCTCTCACATGTGGGCCTATCAGCTTTCTCCCGTTTGATTTGAAGCCGCTAGAATTATTGAGCATATATACGTCAGAAACATTGGCTCGTAAGACGTATTTATACGACGAAAACAGTCAAAGGGTTAAGGTAAGAAATACTATTATTTCTGTTACAACCGTAGTCTTAAGCAGTAAAAAACACAATACATTACAACAATAAACTACAATTACATATTCACTTTTATTTTTGTAAGATGTGGAGGCCTAAAAAAAGTTGTTTGGCTTTTTTGGCGCTCTCTGGAACGTAACCCTATTTTTCTCATAAGTTCTTCTGTTCATCTTACACGATTTTACCTAACACGGTAATTTCAGCAATGTAACTACCGTGTTAAATAATGGTCTGTGTATATGTAAATAAATAAATAAATAAATAAATAAATATATATATATATATATATATATATATATATTTTTTTTTTTCAACAAGTCGGTCGTCTCCCACCAAGGCAGGGTGACCCAAAAAAAAGAAAGAAAATCCCCAAAAAGAAAATACTTTCATCATCATTCAACACTCACCACACTCACACATTATCACTGCTTTTGCAGAGGTGCTCAGAATACAACAGCTTAGAAGCATATACGTATAAAGATACACAACATATCCCTCCAAACTGCCAATATCCCAAACCCCTCCTTTAAAGTGCAGGCATTGTACTTCCCATTTCCAGGACTCAAGTCCGACTATATGAAAATAACCGGTTTCCCTGAATCCCTTCACTAAATATTACCCTGCCCACACTCCAACAGATAGTCAGGTCCCAAGTATCATTCGTCTCCATTCACTCCTATCTAACACGCTCATGCAATCTTGCTGGAAGTCCAAGCCCCTCAGCCCACAAAACCTCCTTTACCCCCTCTTTCCAACCCTTTTGAGGACAACCCCTACCCCTCTTTCCTTCCCCTATAGATTTATATGCTTTCCATGTCATTCTACTTTGATCCATTCTCTCTAAATGACCAAACCACCTCAACAACCCTCTTCTGCCCTCTGACTAATGTTTTATTAACTCCACACCTTCTCCTAATTTCCACACTCCGAATTTTCTGCATAATATTTACACCACACATTGCCCTTAGACAGGACATCTCCACTGCCTCCAACCGTCTCCTCGCTGCTGCATTTACCACCCCAAACTTCACATCATATAAGAGTGTTGGTACTACTATACTTTCATACATTTCCCTTCTTTGCCTCCATAGATAACGTTTTTTGACTCCACATATACCTCAATGCACCACTCACCTTTTTTCCCTCATCAATTCTATGATTAACCTCATCCTTCATAAATCCATCCGCCGACACGTCAACACCCAAGTATCTGAAAACATTCACTTCTTCCATACTCCTTCCCCCAATTTGATATCAAATTTTTCTTTATTTAAATCATTTGATACCCTCATCACCTTACTCTTTTCTATGTTCACTTTCAACTTTCTACCTTTACACACACACTCAAACTCACCATACCATGGGCGGGGATAGAACCCGCGATCAGAGAGTCTCAAAACTCCAGACCATCGCGTTAGCCACTGGACCAGCTAGCCACTCTCAATCTCGTCCACTAACCTTTGCAATTTTACTTTAGAATCTCTTATAAGCACAGTATCATCATCAAAATGTAACTGTGTTAATTCCCATTTTGTATTTGATTCCCCATAAATAAATATATATATAAATATATTAAACAACCAAGGTGACATTACTCATCCTGTCATTAGAACTACTTTTACTGTGGAAATTAACTCCCCTCTCCTCTAAAATCCTAACTGTGCTTCAATATCTCATAAAAACTCTTTAACAGCATTTAGTACACTAACTACCACTATTCCTATATTACTGCAACATCTGCAACATTGCTCCCCTATCCACTCTATCATATGCCTTTTCAAAATCCATAAATGCAATAAAAACTTCTCTACCTTTATCTAAATACTGTTCACATATATGCTTCAAGGTAAACACTTGATCTACACATCCCGTACCCACTCTAAAACCTCCTTGCTCATCCGCAATTCTACATTCTGTCTTACCTCTAATTCTTTCAATAATAACCCTATCATACACTTTTCCTGGTATCTCAGTAAACTTATTCCTCTATAATTTTTACAATCTCTTTTGTCCCCCTTCCCTTTATATAAAGGGACTATACATGCTCTCCGCCAATCCCTAGGTACCTTCCCCCCTTTCATACATTAATTAAACAAAAATACCAACTACTCCAACACTACATACCCCCCTGCTTTTAACATTTCTGTCATGATCCCGTTAGTTCCAGCTGCTTTACCCCCTTTCATTCTACGTAATGCCTCACATACCTCCCCCACACTCACATCCTGCTCTTCTTCACTCCTAAAAGATGGTATACCTCCCTGGCCAGTGCATGAAATTACCGCCTCCCTTTCTTCGTCAACATTTAAAAGTTCCTCAAAATATTCTCACCATCTACACAATACCTCCATCTCCCCATCTACTAACTCCCCTACAATCTTTCATGGCATGTGTTAGTGTTTTGGTATGTGTGTAGGGGAGGGGGGGCATAATGCCATGACTAGCACTGTATATGATCTGTAATTGTTTGTGCACATAAGCTTTCATAAATTTTAATTTTTTGTAACAGATTTCTGTATAATTTATGGCAGTAAATAAAAAAAATAGACTACTATTTACATATATTTTATGCATTCATGACATACCTAACTTTCTTAATTTCTTCTTCTTTCAACGTACCAGCCAGTATCCCACCGAGGTGGGGTGGCCCAAAAGGAAAAACGAAAGTTTCTCCTTTCAAATTTAGTAATATATACAGGAGAAGGGGCTACTAGCCCCTTGCTCCCGGCATTCTAGTTGCCTCTTGCAACATGCGTGGCTTACGGAGGAAGAATTCTGTTCCACTTCCCCATAGATAAGAGGAAATAAACAAGAACAAGAACTATTAAGAAAATAGAAGAAAACCCAGTGGGGTGTGCATATATATGCTTGTACATGCAAGTGTAGTGTGACCTAAGGGTAAGTAGAAGTAGCAAGACGAACCTGAAATCTTGCATGTTTATGAGACTGAAAAAAGACACCAGCAATCCTATCATGTAAAACAATTACAATTACATTCACTTGGTAGGACCTACCTAGGAAAATAGAGTAGTATCTACATATAATTAATGCATTCATGACATACCTAACTTTTTCTTAATTTTTTCGGTCGCAAATCTCGAAAAAATTTTCAAATATTAATTACTGAAAAAGATCCATGTATAAATGAACCCACGCATTTCAAACACGTTTTGTTCAAGGGTTAAATGTACAACCTCTGTAAACAGCAATGGCTACTTTAAATGAAAATTCTAGCTCATGCAAATGAAAACAGTAGTAAACAATCTAAATACAGCCTCTCTTCACTTAATGACGGAGTTCTGTTCCTAAGACCACATGGGTAAATGAATTCATCGCTAAGTGAGGAGCAAACTATAATTGTAGTGGGTTTGTGTCAACCTTCTTTGATATTGTTTTATTGTCACCTCAGCACCATTTATAACATTTTTGGTATATTTTTAAATGTTTGTACAGTAGTGTACAAACATTTTTATTTTAATAAAAAGAATAGAGGAAATTAGTTCTAACATAAATTATTTAGATATGCATACTGGTCAGAGAGCCCGTCGTAAGTCTGAGTCATCAGTGAGCAGAGGCTCTAATTAGAATCATGAATCTAAAAAACTTAAGAAAACATTACCTTCAGGGTCAAGAAGTCTCTCAATATTCAAATGCTCATTAGCAAGTCTAAAAGCATTCTCCAGACGAGCATATGGGTGTTTTCTTGCCATCACTGTCCAGTCAAATAGCTGAGGACGGTGGCTATGAATAAGAGCATTGAAGGCAAGACCATCTGTCCATGAAGTTGTGAAATTTCGAACATCTACTCCATGGTACCCCTGTTACCAAAGTATATTTTAGAATCTCTTCTAAAAAGTATATAATCTATGTACACTGTACTAGCAATTTAGCAACAAATTTAATTAGCATACAAGTATTAAATGCATTGCCATATACAGTACTGTAACCACATTGATTAATATACAGTAGAAAAATAATAATATAGAGCAAATGTAAGACAATGCTACACCCAAGTCTCCCTAACTTTCTGATTTATGCAAACTGATGATTATGCAAAGTCCCATTTTCTATCAGTAATTCTGTGTGTTTTATGTAAACGGTGAAGTTCACAAAACATACTGAAGATTCTTATTATGCAAAATTAAATGTCAAAGGCCTGACTGAGCATAATACAACTGTGATGAGCCTGTAGCACATCTACTGCATAAAGTGAGGCACACCTATATTCAAATCTCATATCATATATGAAAAAAATATGTAATCAAAAGATAATTACCAGCAGGCAAAACTGTATTCTAGATGAGAGAGATCACAAGTGTCTACTTTAATTTAAAATTGCATTAAAAACAATATACTACAATGGTACCTTGACTTACCAGTGCCCCAACTTGTGTGTTTTCCGAGTAACAAGCCGTTGCTTGGTCGATTTTTTGCTTCGAGTTGCAAGCAAAAATCCATGATATGAACAAGCTTCAGATACATCGTCACTAGTTGGCGCAGTGAACGCCACAACATCCGCCCAGCATGTTTGCGTGTGCGTGCGTGTGTGTGTGTGTGTGTGTGTGTGTGTGCACTCGCCTATTTGTCGTTGCAGGGGTCGACTCATAGCTCCTGGCCCTGCCTCTTCACTGATTGCTACTGGGTCCTCTCTCTCCCTGCTCCATGAGCTTTATCAAACCTCGTCTTAAAACTATGTATGGTTCCCGGTTCCACTACGTCCCTTGCTAGGCTATTCCACTGCCTGACAACTCTATGACTGAAGAAATACTTCCTAACAATTGGAACAACTGGAAATTGAAGACTCAGATGAGTCAAAGGTTTTTTTTTTTTTAAATCCCTTTGACTCGTCTGAGTCTTCAACTTCCAATTGTGACCGCTTGTCTCTGTGTCCCATCTCTGGAACATCCTGTCTTTGTCCACCTTGTCTATTCCCCACACTATTTTATATGTCATTATCGTGTCTCCCCAACCCTTCTGTCCTCCAGTGTCGTCAGGCCAATTTCCCTTAACCTTTCTTTGTAGGACAATCCCTTTAGCTCTGGAACTAGTCTTGTTGCAAACCTTTGCACTTTCTCTAATTTCTTGAAGTGTTTGACTAGGTGTGGATTCCAAACAGGTGCTGCATACTCCAGTATGGGCCTGACATAAATGGTATACAGAGTCTTGAACGATTCCTTACTGAGGTATCGGAACGCTATCCTTAGGTTTGCCAGACGCCCATATGCTGCAGCAGTTATCTGACTGATGTGCGCCTCAAGAGATGTGCTCAGTGTTATACTCACGCCAAGATCTTTTTTCAATGAGTGAAGTTTGCAGTCTTTGGCCACCTAGACTATACTGTGTCTGCGGTCTTCTTTGCCCTTCCCCGAACTTCATGACTTTGCATTTGGCAGGGTTAAATTCAAGGAGCCAGTTGCTGGACCTGGCTTCTAACCTGTCCAGGTCTCTTTGTAGTCCTGCCTGATCCTCGACTGATTTAATTCTCCTCATTAACTCCACATCATCTGTAAACAAGGACACTTCTGAGTCTATCCCTTTCGTTATGTCATTCACATATACCAAAAACAGCACAGGTCCTAGGACTGACCCCTGTGGAACCCTGCTTGTCACAGGCGCCCACTCTGACACCTCATCACGTACCATGACTCGTTGTTGCCTCCCTGTCAGGAACTGTGTCGAAGGCCTTCTTGCACTCGAAGAAAATGCAGCCTATCCACCCTTCTCTCTCGTCTTACTTCTGTCACCTTGTCCTAAAATTCCAGTAGGTTTGTGACACAGGATTTTCCTTCCCTGAAGCCATGCTGGTTGTCGATTATACACTTGTTTCTTTCCAGATGCTCCAACACTCTCCTCCTGATGATCTTCTCCATGATTCTGCATAATATATACATTAGTGACACAGATCTGTAGTTTAATGCCTCGTGTTTGTCTCCCTTTTTTAAAAATTGGGACTACATTTGCCATCTTCCATACCTCAGGAAGTTGCCCAGTTTCAATGGATCTGTTGAAGATCTTTGTTAGTGGCACACACAGCATCTCTGCTCTCTCTCTAAGGACCCATGGAGAGATGATGTTTGGTTGCATTGCCTTTGGGGTATCAAGTTCACATAGCAGCTTCTTCACCTCCTCCTTGGTTATGTGTACCTCATCCAGCACTTGTTGGTGTACCTCCCTGTTCTGATTTCCTGGAGTCCTACCGGCTTCCACTGTAAATCCTTCTTTAAATCTAGAGTTGAGCTCCTCACATGCCTCTCGGTCGTTTCTTGCGAACTTCCCATCATCCTTCCTCAGTCTGATTACCTGGTCCTTGACTGTTGTTTTCCTCCTGATGTGGCTATACAACAGCTTCAGGTCAGACTTGACTTTCGATGCTATGTCATTTTCATATTGTCGCTGAGCCTCCCTTCTGATCTGTGCATATTTGTTTCTGGCTCTTCAGCTAATCTCTCTATTTTCCTGAGCTCTTTGTCTTCTGTACCTTTCCATTCTCTAGTACACCTAGTTTTTGCCTCCCTACACCTTTAGGTGAACCAAGGACTCGTTTGGTCTTCCCATAATTTTTTTTCCCTTTTGGGGAAACAAACCTCCATATTTTTGTAGGGTTTTCCCTGTCAGTTCTCTTCCCACTAAATGTTGGAGGAAGTTACTCATGTAAGTAGTCCCCCTTTGTAGTTTGGTTTTTTCCATCCTTTTCCCTGTGCTCTCCCCCACTTGTGCTAAAACTATGTAGTCCAAGACGAACCCACAATCACTAGCCCTGGGGGCCTTTTCATACATGATATCCTCGGTTCGAACTACTCAAGGTAAATACAAGGTCGTCTTGCTGAATCATCCTACCTCTCCTTGGAGTGTCTCTAACATGTTGAGCATAGGTTTTCAAGACCACACCTCTCTTGGCTCTCCATGTTTCGGGACCCCCAGGGCTCCGGGTTTTTCCCAGTCAATCCCCTTTGTGACTGAAATCACCCATAATGTAACTTTGCCCCCCCCATGTGAGCCCTTTGGCCACCTCAGTAGTGTGTCGATATTGCTCTGTTGCTTCGTGTATTTTTCATTGGCCTCCGCAGTTTTTTGGGGTTTTACTTTACTGCTTATAAATTATGGCCCCCAGATGGGGGCTGTTCCCACTAAGTTCCCTTTTGCCCTGCCATCCCATTCCCTTTCCCTTTTCTCAAAACCCCCCTGGTTTTTAATGAGCAGTGCAACTCCTCCCCCCCCTCTCCCCCCCTCTGACTTTCCTGAGGATTTGATATCCGGGTGGAAAAAAATTGCATCTGTTGTCATCCTGGGAGGGTTTTTTTTGTGATGCTATTATGTTGGGGGTGCTCCTTGATTCTTTCTGCCATCCACACACTAATTTGTTATTCCCCCTTTCATTTAATACCCACTTTTTGAAAAGAAACGGAGTCCCGGCTTTAAGTGAAAAAAAAGCTGAAGGGGGGGGGAGAGTTTTAAAAGGAGAGGAATTAAAAGGGTTTTGGTCAGGGTTTTAAAAAAGAGTTGAGTAAAGAAGGAGTAGCAATAATGGGTTTAAGGACAAGTATGGCGGAAAAGAGGGGGCTACAAATGTATAAATTCAAGGATTATGTGGGGGTAAAATAAAGATTTTATGTGAAAAAGTGGGTTGTAGTAAGGTGTTGCACCTGGAGAAGAGAGAAATGTAGAGGAGAGAGAGAGATTCTGGGAAATGTTGGTGAATGCGTGGGGAGTTTTGAATCAAGTGTGAGAGTAATGGTGGTTGGGGGATTTCAATGCTAAAGTGGGTAAAAATGTTATGGACGGAAGTAGTAGGTAAATTTGGGGTGCCAGGGGTAAATGTAAATGGGGAGCCTTTAATTGAGCTATGTGTAGAAAGAGATTTGGTAATAAGTAATACATATTTTATAAAAAAAGAGGATAAATAAATATACAAGGTATGATGTAGCACGTAATGAAGTAGTTTGTTAGATTATGAAATTGGTGGATAAAAGGTTGATGGGCAGACTCCAGGATGTACATGTTTAAAGAGGGGCAACTGATTTTATCGGATCATTATTTAGTTGTAGCTACAGTTAGAGTAAGAGGTAGATGGGAAAAGAGGAAGGTGGCAACAACAAGTAAGAGGGAGGTGAAAGTGTATAAACTAAGGGAGGAGGAAGTTCGGGCGAGATATAAGCGACTATTGGCAGAAAGGTGGGCTAGTGCAAAGATGAGTAGTGGGGGGTTGAAGAGGGTTGGAATAGTTTTAAAAATGCAGTATTAGAATGTGGGGCAGAAGATTGTGGTTATAGGAGGGTGGGGGCAGGAGGAAAGAGGAGTGATTGGTGAAATGATGAAGAAAAGGGTGTAATAAAAGAGAAAAAGGTAGCTTATGAGAGGTTTTTACAAAGCAGAAGTGTTTTTAAGAAGAGCAGAGTATATGGGAGTAAAAGAAAGGTGAAGAGAGTGGTGAGAGAGTGCAAAAGGAGAGCAGATGAAAGAGGGGGAGAGGCACTGTCAAGAAATTTTAATGAAAATAAGAAAAAATTTTGGAGCGAGTTAAAAAAAGTTAAGAAAGCCCAGGGAAAGTATGGATTTGTCGGTTAAAAACAGAGTAGGGGAGTTAGTAGATGGGGAGATGGAGGTATTAGGTAGATGGCGAGAATATTTTGAGGAACTTCTAAATGTTGAGGAAGAAAGGGAGGCGGTAATTTCATGCACTGGCCAGGGAGGTATACCATCTTTTAGGAGTGAAAAAGAACAGAATGTAAGTGTGGGGGAGGTACGTGAGGCATTACGGAGAATGAAAGGGGGGTTTAAAGCAGCTGGAACTGATGGGATCATGACAGAAATATTAAAAGCAGGGGGGGATATAGTGTTGGAGTGGTTGGTACTTTTGTTTAATAAATGTATGAAAGGGGGGAAGGTACCTGGGGATTGGCGGGGGATGATAGCCCCTTTAAAAAGGGGGAAAAGGGGACAAAAAGAGATTTAAAAATTATAGGGGAATAAGTTTATGAGTTACCAGGAAAAGTATGGTAGGGTTAAAATTTGAAAAAATTTTAGAGGTAAGACAGAATTAGGATGTGGATGAGAGGGAGGCTTCAGAGGGGGTGGGGGGATTTTAGTCAAGTGTTTACATTGAAATATATGTAAAACAGATTTAGATAAAGGTGGGGAATTTTTTAATCTTTTATGGATTTAGAAAAGGCATAGATAGAGGGGGATAGGGGAGCAATGTGGCGATTTGCAAGTATTTGGAATAGGGGTAAGTTACAAAATGCTGTAAAGAGCTTTTTATGAGGATAGTGGGCTCAGGTTGGGGTATGTAAAGAGGGAGAATACTTCCTGGGAAAAATAGTCTTAGAGATGGTAATGTCACCCTGGTTGTTTAATTATTTTTTTTGGGGTTGTAAAGAAGTAAATGCAGGGTGTTCGGGAAGGGGGGGGATTTAAATTATGGGGAATCAAAATTTAAAAAGGGGGAAGCAAGTTACTTTTTGCTGATGATACTGTGCTTAGGGGGATTCTAAAGAAAATTTCAAAGGGTTGTGGTGAGTTTGAGAAGTGTGTAAAGGTGAAAGTTGAAAATAACATAGAAAAGAGTAAGGTGGAGGGGGTTTAAATGATTTTTATAAAAAAAAATTGGTATCAAAAATTTGGGGGGGGGATATGGAAGAAGTGAATGTTTTCAGATTTTGGGGGGTTGAGGTCGGCGGGGTTTATGAGGATGAGGTTTAAACAAGAATGATGGGGGAAAAAAGGTGAGTGGGGATTGAGGTATATGTGGGGTAAAAAACATTATCTATGGAGGCAAAGAAGGGAATGTATGAAGTATAGTAGTACCAACACTCTTATATGGATGTGAAGCTTGGGTGGTAAATGCAGCAGCGAGGAGACGGTTGGAGGCAGTGGAGATGTCCTGTTTTAAGGGCAATGTGTGGTGTAAATATTATGCAGAAAATTCGGAGTGTGGAAATTAGGAGAAGGTGTGGAGTTAATAAAAGCATTAATCAGAGGCCAGAAGAGGGGTTGTTGAGGTGGTTTGGTCATTTAGAGAGAATGGATCAAAGTAGAATGACATGGAAAGCATATAAATCTATAGGGAAAGGAAGGAGGGGTAGGGGTCGTCCTCGAAAGGGTTGGAAAGAGGGGGTAAAGGAGGTTTTGTGGGCAAGGGGCTTGGACTTCCAGCAAGCGTGCATGAGCATATTAGATAGGAGTGAATGGAGACGAATGATACTTGAGACCTGACGATCTGTTGGAGTGTGAGCAGGGTAATATTTAGTGAAGGGATTCAGGGAAACCGGGTTTTTTTTCATATAGTCGGACTTGAGTCCTGGAAATGGGAAGTACAATGCCTGCACTTTAAAGGAGGGGTTTAGGATATTGGCAGTTTGGAGGGATATGTTGTGTATCTTTATACGTATATGCTTCTAAGCTGTTGTATTCTGAGCACCTCTGCAAAAGCAGCGATAATGTGTGAGTGTGGTGAAAGTGTTGAATGATGATGAAAGTATTTTCTTTTTGGGGATTTTCTTTCTTTTTTTGGGTCACCCTGCCTCGGTGGGAGACGGCCGACTTGTTGGAAAAAAAAAAAAAACTTCAACTTCTTTTCTAAGACTGTGGTCTGGGGGGTACATTGGGGTTGGGGAAGTGGGAGACCTGATAAGGAACTATGGGTGGTTGCTGTGGAGGTGGAGTTTGTAATGAGGGTGGTGGTGGTATTGGATATGGCATGGGTGTTTTGGGTTAGAATGTTTGGTTGCACTGGGGTTGTCCTGATTGGGGGGCTTCTGTAGGTAGTTGTGAGGGAGGCTGTATTTGATCTTCCTCCTGAGTCTGGGTTCTCCTGTCCATCTCCATCTCCATCCTCTCCTCTCTTTCCTCCTTTCGCCTTTGTACCATCTCTCTCAGTTTCTGCCTTTCTTCTTTTGTTCTGTCGCAGTTGAGATACACCTTCTGGTATGCCGGCATGTCCCTTAGTCTTGCTTTCTCCTGCAGGATCCTGTTCCGAGTCGATTATGCCTTGAAAGTCACTTTCAATGGCCAGGTTCTTCTTCTTGCAAACCCCCCTATTCTCCAAAAATTTTCCAGCTGGGACATGTCATCTTCTCCTATTGCTTTTATGATGCTTTTGATTGCATTTTTTCCCTTGTTTTCTTGCTTCTTACGTTTCCCCTAAATTTAAAAAGAGTTCCCGGGGGGGGGGGAAAAAAAAATTTTGGGGGGGTTTTTCCCCCCCCAAAACCCCGGGGGTTTAATAATTTTTTGGGGGGGTTTTACCCCCTTTTTTTGGGGGGGGGGGTTTTTTTTGGGGGGTTTGGGAAAATTTTTTTTTTTTTTTTTTTTGGGGGGGGGGGGGCCCCCTTTTAAAAATTTGGGGGGGGGGGGGGGTTTTTCCCCCTTTTTCCCGGGGCCCCCCTTTTTCAAAAAATTTTTTTTTGGTTTTTAAAATTTTTTTGGGGGGGTTTTCCCTTTTTTTTTTTGGGGGGGGGGGGCCCCCCCCAAAAAAAAAAAAAAAAACCCCCTTTTTTAAATTGGGGGGGGGGTTTGGGTTTAAAAATTTTTTTTTAAAAAGGGGGTTTTGGGGGTTTTAAAGGGGGGTTTTTTGGGGGGTTTTTTTTTTCCCTTTTTGGGGGGGGGGTTTTTTTGGGGGGGTTTTTTTTTCCCCCCAAAAATTTTTTTTTTTCCCCCCTTTTTTTTTTTCCCCCCCATTTTTTCTGCCCTTTTTTTTTTTTGGGGGTTTTTTTTTTTTCCCCCCCAACCCCCCCTTTTTGGGTTTTTTTCCCCGGGGTTTTTTTTGGGGGTTAATTTTAAATTTTTTTGGGGGGTTTTTTTTTGAAACCCCCCTTTTCCCCCCGGGGGGGGGTTTTTTTTTTTTTTGGGGGTTTTTATTTTTTTCCCCCGGGGTTTTTTGTTTTTTTTTTTTTTTTTTTTTTTAAAAAAGGAGGGGGTTTTTTTTTTTTTTTTTTTTTGGGGGTTTTTTTTCCCTTTTTGGGGGGTTTTTTTTTTTTTGGGGGGGTTTTTTTTTTTTTTTTTGGGGGGGTTTTTTTTTGGGGGTTTTTTGGGTTTTTTTTTTTTTTGGGGGGGGGTTTTTTTTTGGGGGTTTTTGTTTTTTTTGGGGGTTGTTTTTTTTTTTGTGTGTGTTTTTGGTGTGTGTGTGTTTTTGTGTGTGTTTTTTTGGGGGGGTGTTTTTTTTTGGGGGGGGGTTTTTGTGTTTTTTTGGGGTGTTGGGGGGTTTTTGGGGGTTTTTTTTTTTGGGGGGGGTTTTTTTTTTAAAGGGGGGTTTTTTTTTTTTGGGTTTTTTTTTTTTGGGTTTTTTTTTAAAAAATTTTTTTGGGGTTTTTTTTTTTTTGGGGTTTTTTTTGGGGGGGGGTTTTTTTTTTGGGTTTTTTTTTGGTTTTTTTTTTGGGGTTTTTTTTTTTTAAAATTTTTTTTGTTTTTCCCCTTTTCCCCCCTTTTTTCCTTTTTTTTCCCCCCCCCCCCCCTTTTTTTCCCCCCCTTTCCCCCCCCCCCCCCGGGGGGGTTTTAACCCCAATTTTAAATTTTTTTTTTTTTTAAAAGGGGGGTTTGGGGTTGGGTTTCCCCCTATGGGCCTAACATAAAAAAGGGGGTTTTTTTTCCTTTTAAGGGGAAATTTTGGTTTCCGGGGCCCATATGGGCAGCAGTTATTTGGTTTTTTCCCCGGTGTTTTGCTCGGTTTTTCCCCCCTTTTTTCCCCAAAAGGGGGTTTTTTTTTCCCCTTTAATTTTTTTCCCTTTTTTTTTGTGTTTTTTTTTTGGTTTGGTTTTGTTTTTTTGGGGGGGTTTTGGGGTTTTTTTTTTTCCTTTTGGGGGGGGTTATTTTTGGGGGGGGGGTTTTTGTGTGGTTTTGTTTTTTGTTTTTTTTTTGTTTTTTGGTTTTTTTGGGTTTTTTTTTGGGGGGTTTTTTGTTTTGGGGGGGGGTTTTGGGGGTTTTTGTGTGGGGGGGGGTTTTTTTTTTTTGGGGGGGTTTTGGGGGGGGGGGGTTTTTTGTGTGGGGTGTGTGGGTGTGTGTGGTTTTTGGGGGGGTGTGTGTGTGTTTGGGGTGTGTGTTTGGGGTGTTTTTTGGGGGGTGTGTTTTGGGTGTGTGTGTTTTGGGGGGTTTTGTTTTTTGGGGGGGGGGGTTTTTGTTGGGGGGTTTTTTGGGTTTTTTTTTGTGTTTTTTTTTTGGGTTTTTTGGGGGGGGTTTTTTTTGGGGGGGTTTGGGGGGGGGGGGTTTTTTTTTTATTTTTTTTGGTTTCCCTTTTTTCCCCCAAAAACCCCCCTTTTTTCCCCGGCCCCTTCCCCCTTTAAAAATTTTTCCCCAAAAATTTTTAAAACCCTTTTTCCCCCCCTTTTTTTTTTTTTTTTTTTTTTTTTAAAGGCCCCCCTTTTTTCCCCCTTTTTTTTTTTTTGGCCCCCCCTCCGGGGATTTTTTTAACCCCATTAAATTTCCCCCCAAAAGGGGTTTTTTTTTTCCCCTTTTTTTCCGGTTTTGGGGGTTTTTTTTTGGGGAACCCTTTTTTTAAAATTTTTTTTTAGGGGTTTTTTGGGGGGGGGTTTTTTTTTTGGGGGTTTTTTTTTGGGGGAATTTTGGGTTTTTCCCCGGGGGGGGGTTTTTTTTTTTTTTGGGGGGGGGGGGGGTTTTTTTTTTTTTTTTTGGGGGGGGGGGGGTTTTTTTTCCCCAAAATTTTTTTTTTTTTGGGGTTTTTTGGGGGGTTTGGGGTTTTTTGTTTTTTTGGGGGGGGGTTTGGGGGTTTTAATTTTTTTTAATTTTTTTGGGGGGGGTTTTTGGGTTTTTTTGGGGGTTTTTTTTTTTAAAAAAAAGGGGGTTTTTTTTTTTTGTGGGGGGGGGGGGGGTTTTTGGGGGGAAAAGGGGGGTTTTTTTGTTTGGGGTTTTTTTTTTGGGGGTTTTTGTTTTGGGGGGTTTTTTTTTTGGGGTTTTTTTTTTTTTAAAGGTTTTTGGGGGTTTTTTTGGGGGGGGGGGTTTTTTTTTTTTTTAATTTTTTTTTGGGGGGGGGGGGGGTTTTTTTTTGGGGGGGGGGTTTTAATTTTTGGGGGGTTTTTTGGGGGGGGGGGGGGGGTTTTTTTTTTTTTTGGGGGGGGGGGGGTTTGGGGGGGGGGGGGGGGTTTGGGGTTTTGGGGGGGTTTTTTTGGGGGGGGGGGGTTTTTTTTTTTTGGGGGGGGGGGGTTTTGGGGGGGGGGGGGGTTTTTTAATTTTTTTTTTTTTGGGGGGGGGGGGGGGTTTTTTTTTTGGGGGGGGGGGGGGGGGGGGGGTTGGAGGGTTTTTTTTTGGGGGGGGGGGGGGGGGGGGGGTGGGGGTTTTTGGAATTTTTTTTTTGTTTTTTTTTTTTTTTTTTTTTCTTTTTTTTTTGGTTTTCCCCCCTTTTTTTGGTTTTTTTTTTTTTTTCCCCCTTTTTTTTTTTTTAAAGGGGGGGTTTTTTTTTTGGTTTGGAAAAATTTTTTTTTGGGGGTTTTTTTTTGGGGTTTTTTTTTTTTTTTTTTTTTCCCTTTTCCCCCCTTTTTTTTTTTTTTTTCCTTTTTTTTTGGTTTTTCCCCTTTTCCCCCGGGGTTTAAAAATTTTTTTTTTTTTTTATTTTTTCCCCAGAAAAACCCCCCTTTTTCCCTTTATTTTTTTTTCCTTTTAAATTTTTTTTTTTTCCCTTTTTTTTTCCCCCGTGTGTTTTGGTGTATTTGTGTGGGTATTGTGTGTGTGTGTGTGTGTGTGTGTGTGTGTGTGTGTGTGTGTGTGTGTGTGTGTGTGTGTGTGTGTGTGATGTGTGTGATTGGTGTGTGTGGTGTGTATTGTGTGTGTGTGTGTGTGTTGTATGGTGTGTGTGTGTGTATTGTGTGATGTGTGTATTGTGTGTGTGTGTACTGTGTGTGTTGTGGTGTATTGTGTGGTGTTGTGTGTGTGTATTGTGTGTGTGTGTGTGTGTGGTGTGTGTGTGTGTGTGTGTGGTGGTGGTGTTGTGTGTGTGTGTGGTGTGGTGTTGTGTGTGTGTGTGTGTGTATGTGTGTGTGTGTATGTGTGTGTGTATTGTGTGTGTATTGTGTGTGTATTGTGTGTGTGATTGTGTGTTGTTATTGTTGTGTGTGTGTTGTGGTGTATTGTGTGTGTTGTGTGTGTGTGGTATTGTGTGTGTGTATTGTGTGGTGTGTATTGTGTGTGTATTGTGTGTGTGTATTGTGTGTGTGTATTGTGTGTGTGTACTGTGTGTGTGTATTGTGTGTGTGTGTGTGTGTGTGTTTTGTATTGTGTGTGTGTATTTGTGTGTGTGTGTTTGTGTTTGTCTTGTCTTGTCTTGGTCTTGTCTTGGTCTTGTCTTGGTCTTGTCTTGGTCTTGTCTTGTCTTGTTGTTGTTGTTGTTTAGTGCTCCTGTGCTCCTTCAGTGTTCCTTCGGTAATGTAGATGAATGGTTCCTTCAGTGGTCCTTTAGTGATCATTCAATATTCTTCCTAAATTTAGTGCTTCTTCATTGTTCTTCCTTTAGTACTCCATTAGTATTCCTTTAGTGCTCCTTCAATGTTCCTGTAGTCCTCCTTCAGTGTTTCCTTTAGTGCTCCTTCAGTGTTTCCTTTAGTGCTCCTTCAGTGTTTCCTTTAGTGCTCCTTCAGTATTCCTTTAATGCTCCTTCTATGTTCCTCTTTTAGTGCTCGTTCAAATGTTCCTCTTTTAGTGTTCATTCAAATGTTCCACTTTTAGTGCTCCTTCAGTGTTCCTTTAGTGCTCCTTCACTGTTCCTTTAATGCTTCTTCAGTGTTCTTTTAATGTTCCTTCAGTGTTCATCTACTACTCCTTTAGTGTTCCTTTATTTCTAAATACATTTTTATTTAAAAACATTTAAAAACCAGAAACAAAAAAATTGGGGTGGTTTTTTTGGGGACTGGAATGGATTAATGGCATTTCAATTAATTTCAACGAGGAAAATTGATTTGTAATACAGTGGTACCTCAAGTTTCGAACAGCTTCCAACTCGAACAATTATGTAAGTGTATTTTTGCAAGTTCTTTTGTAAGTGTATTTTTGGGGGTCTGAAACGAACTAATCTAATTTATATTATTCCTCATGCGAACAAATTCATTATCGGCACTCGAACAGCCTTCAGGAATGAATTAATTTAGTAACTCGAGGTACCACTGTAAGAGAAAATTGAATTACAAGCTCAGTCACGGAATGAACTAAACTCATAAGTCAAGGTACCACTGTATAACATACTGTATGTATACATACCTTCGTAGTCTGTCTGCACCATGCTAGTAAGGTTTTCTCTAAATTGGTTTGTTGTAAGTCAGACATCACATCTTTCAAAACACCTTGAACCTATTTGAAACATACTAAGATTCAGTAATTAAATATATATGAACTGAATCTGCATCTCTACATAGAAGGATTCATGATGAAAATAGAAAAATTAACAAATACTTATGTTTCTAATAAAATAACTTGCTTTTACTTATTATGGAAGGACACAATAGTTCTTAATTAAGATATAGTGTGCTGTCAAATAAATGATTTTGTCAGTTTTCTAACGTTACATCATAGTGGTAAGAAAACACTGAAAGACGTTCCAAGACTAATAAACTAAATTCCTTGAAGAGCACACACACACTCTTTTATGTCATTGTGAAATGATAAACCATTCTGGCCATTCTCAGAATTCTTTGATTATCTTACAGATGCTTCCCAGAAATATAATACATACCTGCCAGTGTAAAATAATTGCCCACACCAATCCGAGTGTGAGCTTTGCTGAGCCATCCACGATGTGTTCATTAGATATGTTGACCAGCTTTACACTGTGTTCCTCAAGAATGTTTAGTGCTCTGCTCACATTGTTTAAGTGATGAACGCGCATTCGACCCTTCTCTCTTTTCTGAAGAAACAAATTTCAATTAAATGCTATATTTAGCACTGATTAAAATCAGGATAAGAAAAAACAGACCTGATGTCAGGAAATCTAATTAATCAGCATATAAAAATAGGACTGCAATGATTTTTAAGCAATTTCGAAAATCCACCCAAAAATTGTTAAAAGGTTTTTCTCTAAAAATGGGAAATATGAATGATGGAACTGTTTGTTGGATTAATTACTTACCACAAAAGTGAAAAAAATGTTATATATGTATATCTTTCATTCAAGGTTAGAATAGTTTTGATGAGAACATTAGTGTGCTCCAAATGGCTTCAGACAATGAAATCAAAGAAAACAGGGCCTCATATCATGCTAAAAATGACCTGTTTTTACATTTTTAAGTGCTTGATCTGTGTGGAGAAATTTTCTCCAGGAGGGGGGTTTCAGCCCCCTTCAGCCCCTTTCAGCCCTGAGGGGCCCAGCCCTCTCAGAAGGGGCAAGCATCTTGTTTACTGCTACAGAAAGTAATTAATCCCAGATGCAGTACAAGTATGTGATGTGGTCAAGCGACCGCCACTCCTTGCAAGAGTCCAGTGTTGCAAAGTGTAGTTTAATAAAAGACAGTCCATCTCTTACCTTAGCAGGACAATTAAGGAAAATCCTGCTCCCACTTTATTACCATGGTAAAGATAGTGTACATTGTTGTCTATGCTTAAGACAGCAAGAATCAAGCATTCTGCTTTGCTTCATAGAGGAAGTGGCAAGGAAGCAAAAGTACTAGGTCAGCTTTTCCTTTATGTTCGAGGGGCATTGCAGCGGTGTAGGATGCTGTGAGGTCAGATTACTTTTCACCCTACTGGGAGTCACACTGACGTCAGGATAACCAACAAAGAACACTGATCCGTGCGCTAGTGTGAACAAAGTGTCTCACAAAACACAATAAACACTTACAGGGAAGTGTGATCAGCTTCTTTAGTGACAAGATTGTGAACAATAAAGACAAATCTTGTGGAACACAGTGTACCAGTGTGCGTATTCCTTAGACTATGGAAGACGTGGACATCCAAGGACGCTTCAGCTTCCATCAAGTCACCGATACCTGTCGAGGCTGTAAAGAACACCATAGCTCACGCTACAAGAGCAAGGTAGGTTACAGATTTCTTGTAGTATGGGGGACTGTGCAGTTCTTGTGTTGCAAGGAGTTTGTAATCAACCTATAGTCGGCAGTGAGGTGCGGACTTTTGAGTCCACACACGTAAGTTTGTCAGCAATCAGTGAATGAAATATGCTGACATAACACCCCCTAGGGGTAAATTATTATTAACATAATGTACTCTATTACAGCCCATTGTGAAGTGGATATGATAGCTTCTCAAGACCTCGTCTGCAGGGGCGGCTGTTTATCTGGAGAGAGTTCGGGGTCAACGCCCCTGTGGCCCGGTGTGGATGATAGCTGTCTTATCAGCTAAGTACTCCCTATATTTAATCTTTAACCTTAGCTGGTAAACCATTTCTCAACAATCTTAATCAGCATAAGAAAATAGTACCCCTGAAGTGATTTTTAGCAATTTTGAAAATCTTCCCTAAAATGACTAAAAATGCTTAACAAGGATGTAGGTGATCTGGTCTGCTTCATTGCTATTTTAATTGGACATCCCATTAAACGTACTTTCTGAGCCTTTGTCCAGCGAGATTTTTTTTGTCCCTTTTAGCCAATACCCACTTTTTGGGGATCCATTTTATTGGATGTTTACTGTACTAAACTATGTATATGAAACTGGTGAAATTAGATTTAATTTCACAATATGCCTCTTTAGACCAAAGCTTCAATATTAAGATAGGCCTTTAATGGACAACTAAGAGTGATACCCAGATCCACTCAGCCATGCCCTCCTTAATAAGAATAAGGTAAAGATTTCACCCATTATGTGCAATATCACCCTCGGATGCCCTTGGGCTGAAGAGCAAACAGAATTATTCTAGAGACTCTTGAATACATGCACTTAAATTGGGAGGTTTTTAGGTATGCTCAAAGACCCTAATAGTTAGGACTTCATGTTACAAATACCAACTTACCTGGATGGCATTCTGGAGGTCAACGCCCCCACAGCCCGGTCCACGACCAGGCCTCCTGGTGCATCTGGGGCTGACCCTGATATGCTTGGGAATCAAATGCATATCATACCTGCCTAGCCTTAATCCCAACACCTTTTGTATTTTATCTGTGCAAACTGAAATTTTGCATTATTGTGGAAATAAAAATTGTTATAAAGCAGCAGTGTGGGGGTGAAGAGCCTGTGAACCTTAAACTATATTCCATCAGGACTGTGGAATGATTATCACTACAGTCTATCTATGTTCTTTTCTCAATCTCAACAACACACATGTTCCTATCTGCAAAAACTGAAATTTCACATTTTTTGAAAATGCAATATAAAAAAAGAAAGCAATGTGGGTTTAGAAAGCTTCCAAACCTTTACTATTTTCCATATTCTTACAAAAAAATATCTATGTAAGATCATACAATGAGTTATCAAGAAAATATATACTTACATATGATTTATTAGTAAGCACCTCCAGTAATGCCAGAAGTCGAGTACCATCCCGTAAGTCGTAAAAAAGATCTGTAACTGGTGGATGTTGCCCCTTAACTAACTGACTGTTAATCCACTTGGCAAAGGTCTTCTTCTGAACATCCTCACGCTCATCTGCAAATAAATATAAAATAATTATAACCTGTCTGCTATACATTTATTAAGGAATAAAAATTATCATAATCCTCAACATTATGATTTTCAGAACTTTATGTATCAAATAAAGATGAATGTCTAACTGCAACCTGATTAACTAATAGGAAGTCAACAACTTCCACTAACCATTTAGTTTGTGTGTAGGTAAACTTATCAATGCAATGAATATTTTTTAAATTTTAAATCATTGAAATTTTCATGAAATTGGACTATCTTAACCCTTTCACTGTCTCCCATGTAGATCTACATTACTGACACCAGTGTTGCTCACATAAATCTGTCTTAACCCTTTTACTGTCCAAACCTCCTAAACTAAAAGTCCACATTGAAAAATGGCAGAGAGTCTTTTTATGAAGAAAATGACAAAAAATGTGAAATCTGATGGAAAAAAAATTACAGAATTATGTTAGTGCAAAGTCAGCGATCTGAGCACAATTTAAGCATCAGCTATTATCCAGAATCTGAGTCCTAGTTTAAGCCAATTCCATTGCCGAATTCGACGAAATTCTTAGCTATATTGCTAGTATGTTTTCCATTCTATCAACTGAGAGCAAGAAACCGCCTATTCAGCTATCAAAACTACATTATAATGTGCAAAGAAACTGGTAATTTAGCCAATTTTATGCAAAATTAAAAAATTTCAATTTAAAAATAGTCCAAAATAAACACTGCAGACATTCTAACATTTAGGTAGAGGTACACAACATTTCCAACATTTTGGTATAGGTACACGTAAGTACAATTGTCATACACTGTAAATTACCAAGGATAACAAAAAAAAATGTCAGAGTGACTTATTTCCATTGGGGTCCTTGAAATATCTCATTTAAACCTTAAATTTTTTAATTCATCACAGATTATACCATTTATGAGGAGCGGGCAGTCATAGTGTGCCATGAAGATACGTCCAATTCCTTTGATCAAGAGCCCCTTATCAGCATCAACTCGCTTCCCTTGAGGGGTGCAAATTAAGAGAACAAGGGGATAATACGGATTTTTTCTCTGCATATACTAGGGGTGACAACTAATAAATTGAATGCAGTAGTAAATGCTACAAACATTAGAAATTTAAAAAAAATTATGAGCAAATTAGTTTAGTTGGGACACCATAAGCATACTCTGCTCCTGTAGCTACATAAAGGTAATTACTGGTCAATACGACCTTCATTATTTGTATGTTCGTGAAAAGTTCTAAGATTTGTGTGGAATATTCAGCACTGAGTAAAACCTTTCAAATCCAAAAGTAAATATGACATTTTCACTATAATAATAATTATATAGTAGTCATTACTATTATTATTATTATGGAGAATCACTAAAACCTTATGGGTCATAAAGCACCTACCTAGGGAACGAGAGGTAATCATATCTGATCCAAGGAAGTGGAGAGTAGCTCTAATTCCTTGCATCAAGTCTATCACGTGACATCAAGGCACCTCTCTCCATGGGCCAAGATGAGGGGGGTTCAAATTCAAAGTTTATTCTCTATAAGGATTACAATGCTGAGTTTACAGAATTTGGTTATTGTGTGGTTTACATGTAATAAAATAATTACAGTGTACCACTAGAGCACCTAGCAATGGCTAGGCATTTCGGGCAGCTCCATTTCCTTGGGGCAAGAGCCCTTCACCAGCATTATGATATTTCCCTTTCAGGGCTTTAAGAACTATGAAATATAAAGAATGTCGCGCATTTCCTCTCATTCTGAACAAGCGTTTATTTTTTACTCTGGGTAAGCGCTCTAAATTCGTTGGAGTCATACACCCCCTGGGGAATGGGAGGCATTCAGGTTCGATCTAAGGGGATCAAAAACCCCCTTCACAGACATGAAGGCAACCTCCTTTAGGGAGGAACATGCTAATTACGGCCCTTTTTATGACTGACACTTGCAATAATTTAATCAAATTCGTGTAAAAAAAATGTGCAAAACTTTAAATGCAGCATCCCACATTAATTACAATATCAATCGTTATTATTATTTAATGAACACAAGTAAAGGGTATTCGGGGGTTAATAAGATGGGTCATTGTGGTTATAATAATATCTGAAGGTGAGTTCAACAGGTAGCAGCTCAGCTGACCATACACCTGGCTACGCTGCCAAGCCTCTCAACATTATTTACTCTTTTCGACAATGTTGCTAGCTACGGAATGTGACGAAACTTGCACTCTGAAAACAATATCTTTATATAATCATTAAGCAACTGTGAATAATTATAAGAATAAAGAAAATCTTTGGAAAAAAGTGATGAGTATTGGTGTGGTTGTTGTGGTTGCTATGACAGCAGCAGCGAGGCGGCGCGCGTCGTCATGCTCCGCCCGGGAGACACAGCATCACATCTTCACATCAACTTGCTACACGCGACATATGGAATTACCTTGTTTCCTCTCACATACCTTTAAGCAACACCTCCATGATTACTGCTAAGCTAAAGATCAAAGTCCCAAGGCTGTACTTTATCTAGAATATGCGTTAAGAGAGACGATCACAAATTCACATGTTGATCCACACTCGAATCAGTATCGTACTGAGTGGTCTGAAAGAAGGACTCAAGATGCTGCGGGAAATTATTAATAGTAACGCCAGCGTTTTATAAGACACGTTGTTAGTTTGTGCTTTATTTAATATAATGCTTCAGAAGGCTTCTATACAGCTTTTGCATGGGAGCAGACGCTTAGAAGGAAACTCTTAATTGAAGCAAATATAAGGTTAAGTTTGTGCGCTACCCTGTACTCTAGGTTGCTGGGCAATGGGAGGGGCTTAAGTGGGAAGGCGACTGGGTATGTTTCATATATTATCGGTACACTGCCTACACCTTAACTTTAAACTTCCGAAATTTATTTTATATAATCGTTATAAATGTGTAGAAGTTGAGAATTATTGTCATTCACTGATAATTTAGATACAAAGAGTAATCTGCTTAGACTTAACGATTCCCTGAACAATGAGTAATATGACAATGTCCAAAATCTTTTCACATTTCGGTCAAGTGATAAGGAGGGTTTGGAGAGGTAAGAGTAATATTTCTAAGTGTCTCACCACACTGTTTCGATTCGATACGAAGAATATACATCAGGTAATCTTAGAAATTCAAAATGTGGAAGATCCTGATAAGAAATACAAATTGAATCTCAAGTTAACGAACATGGAAAACAGTTCAACAAGTGTTAATAGCGTGTATGTCTGGCTCCATGTGGGTGTGTGCGTGTCTTACTCTATTATCTACCAATATTTATTTTGCTCTTAACTGTCGGCTCTGAGAGGTCAGATTTAGACTTAACCAGGACCAAGTGTATCGTGACTGCAAACAATTCATGCATATATATCCAATTTTTCAGAGATGGATCCCTAATAAAGGATATATCCAACTGCTTCCTTTAATAAATGCAAATCAATTAACTCTGTTACCTTGTAATCAAAATGAGCTTGACGATATACCTGTGATGTACTTGTGACGAATTTTGATGTGTCAACAACCAAATTTACTGACAGAAAAAGGAATTTCCATTACATATATATCCAGGAGTTCCATTTTACCAAAACCATTTATACCTGGAGTTTACCTGGAGAGAGTTCCGGGGGTCAACGCCCCCGCGGCCCGGTCTGAGACCAGGCCTCCTGGTGGATCAGAGCCTGATCAACCAGGCTGTTGCTGCTGGCTGCACGCAAACCAACATACGAGCCACAGCCCGGCTGATCCGGAACTGACTTCAGGTGCTTGTCCAGTGCCAGCTTGAAGACTGCCAGGGGTCTGTTGGTAATCCCCCTTATGTGTGCTGGGAGGCAGTTGAACAGTCTCGGGCCCCTGACACTTATTGTATGGTCTCTTAACGTGCTAGTGACACCCCTGCTTTTCATTGGGGGGATGGTGCATCGTCTGCCAAGTCTTTTGCTTTCGTAATGAGTGATTTTCGTGTGCAAGTTCGGTACTAGTCCCTCTAGGATTTTCCAGGTGTATATAATCATGTATCTCTCCCTCCTGCGTTCCAGGGAATACAGGTTTAGGAACCTCAAGCGCTCCCAATAATTGAGGTGTTTTATCTCCGTTATGCGCGCCGTGAAAGTTCTCTGTACATTTTCTAGGTCGGCAATTTCACCTGCCTTGAAAGGTGCTGTTAGTGTGCAGCAATATTCCAGCCTAGATAGAACAAGTGACCTGAAGAGTGTCATCATGGGCTTGGCCTCCCTAGTTTTGAAGGTTCTCATTATCCATCCTGTCATTTTTCTAGCAGATGCGATTGATACAATGTTATGGTCCTTGAAGGTGAGATCCTCCGACATGATCACTCCCAGGTCTTTGACGTTGGTGTTTCGCTCTATTTTGTGGCCAGAATTTGTTTTGTACTCTGATGAAGATTTAATTTCCTCATGTTTACCATATCTGAGTAATTGAAATTTCTCATCGTTGAACTTCATATTGTTTTCTGCAGCCCACTGAAAGATTTGGTTGATGTCTGCCTGGAGCTTTGCAGTGTCTGCAATGGAAGACACTGTCATGCAGATTCGGGTGTCATCTGCAAAGGAAGACACGGTGCTGTGGCTGACATCCTTGTCTATGTCGGATATAAGGATGAGGAACAAGATGGGAGCGAGTACTGTGCCTTGTGGAACAGAGCTTTTCACCGTAGCTGCCTCGGACTTTACTCTGTTGACGACTACTCTCTGTGTTCTGTTAGTGAGGAAATTATAGATCCATCGACCGACTTTTCCTGTTATTCCTTTAGCACGCATTTTGTGCGCTATTACGCCATGGTCACACTTGTCGAAGGCTTTTGCAAAGTCTGTATATATTACATCTGCATTCTTTTTGTCTTCTAGTGCATTAAGGACCTTGTCGTAGTGGTCCAATAGTTGAGACAGACAGGAGCGACCTGTTCTAAACCCATGTTGCCCTGGGTTGTGTAACTGATGGGTTTCTAGATGCGTGGTGATCTTGCTTCTTAGGACCCTTTCAAAGATTTTTATGATATGGGATGTTAGTGCTATTGGTCTGTAATAATAATAATAATAATTATTATTATTATTATCTTTATTTCTACAAGTACATGTACAAGGTTGGGGAGTATGACACAGGTGCAACAATTAGATAACTTTATTCCGAAACGTTTCGCCTACACAGTAGGCTTCTTCAGCCGAGTACAGAAAAGTGGTAGAAGCCTACTTCTCACCTTCTGACAGCATATTAGGCTCCATACTGTCACCTCAACTGCACAATGTTTCAGACTATGGAACAAATACTCTTCTCCAGGCTCAGGGACTGACCATCTCAAAACTACGTCATCAAGGGAGATGGACTGATTACATCGCCTCCACATCTCTACTACTTCTACCTGGACTGATTACATCGCCTCCACATCTCTACTACTTCTACCAACTTTTCTGCACTCGACTGAAGAAGCCTACTGTGTAGGCGAAAAGTTTCGGAATAAAGATACCTAATTGTTGCACATGTCTTACTTGCTAACCTGTCTGTATTTTATACTATTTTATTATTCACATGTACAAGGTATACAGGCCTAGGTGACATCAATGGCATACTACTATACATAAAGTAGCTTGTTATGCAGAGCATTTCTGGAAATTAGGTCAGTTTTGTCCCAGGATGTGACCCACACCAGTCCACTAACACCCAGGTACCCACTTTACTGATGGGTGAACATAGACAACCGGTGTAAAGAAACACGCCCAGTGTTTCTACCCTCACCGGGAATCGAACCCGGATACCTCACCGTGTGAACCGAGAGCTTTTGCCACCAGGCCACGTAATTTACATATCAGAATTTTGGATGAATGGCTCATGGATTATGACGCCATCGTAGGTTACAACACGTTCTGCCACAAATAGACAAGGGAAGATGTATGTGCCTAAGATACGATTTTGTTTGGATTTTTAATCCGGAGGGTTAACCACCCAGGATAACCCAAGAAAGTCAGTGCGTCATAAGGAACTGTCTCATATTTTCAGTGGGGTCTTTCACTTTTGTCCCCAAGATGCGAACCACAACAGTCAGCTAATACCCAGGTAAACAAACCATACCTCGAGTAGGAGTTGAACCCGCGGTCCGATTCTCAAAACTCCAGACCGTCGCGGGTTCAAACCCCACCCGTGGTGTGATTTGTTTGCACTCGTGTCATTACGATTTCGTGAGTCAATTAATACCCAGGTACTTAATGTTAGGTGAACTGAGGAAACAGGGAGAAGGAAATATGCCCAACGTTTCACGCATGCCGGGGATCGATCCCTGCTAATGCATAGCGTACGTAGTATTAGTAGAGCGAAGCACAAGCTAAAAATAAACCAGTGAAAGCTAGCGTATTTAATAACCACTTGAGCAGCTATAAATGGTCTGCGCCAATATTGCTTACAGTGCATCAGTTAACTTTATACGTATTGGTCATCATTATTACTTCATGGGTAAAACCTAATTTTTATACTAATCGAATTATCGTCCAGCTATAGTTTAATACACATTTAAAAATCTGATAAATATATTAAAGAGCACTAAATTTGCTTACCCAGTTTCACTTATGTTTAGAATAAATATATATACATGAAAACACGCGCACAAACTGGTGGCCCAAGTATCTTGTTTTGAATGAGTAAAAAAAATTTTTTTCTAAGTAATGTTACGTTAAAACAAAATATGAATTGATAGCCATTAAGATTACTTAAGCTAGGCCCATCATAAGAGTATACAGCATCAGAATGGAGCCCTCCGCCTGAGAAAGCGAAGACAAGACTGAAAGGTGGCCGGAAACAAAGGAGCAGGAATGTTGCAAGGAAGCGCAACGATTTGGACGAGGCCATACCCATTTTTAGGAGTAGGTGCGATAGGCCTATAAGTATGTAACCGTTTGTAAGTAGTAGATAAACGGGGCCAGGAATAGTGTGTAACTGTACTCAAGTAGTGGAGAATCGGAGTTTCGAAGTGTGTAACCGTTCGTAAGTACAAATGTAACGTTACGTAACTTTTTGTGGAAACGTCTCACCCAACAGGGGAGTCATCAATCACTAAATTGTTAATAGGTCCTGGTGGGCGAAATGTTTCTATAATAAAAATGATTTAGCGTTGCATAAGCGTCTCATACATTCCGTAAGTAGTTGAGAAGCGAGGCCAGCAGCAGTTCTTAACCCGGAGCATTAAACACACTAAAAAATTTAAATTCAAAATATTATCAAGGATGTTTAAAGTGAGTATATAAAGTTTAGTACTATATACAAATAACCGCACATAGAAGAGAGGAGCTTACGACGACGTTTCGGTCCGACTTGGACCATTTACGAAGTCACACTAACGAAAAGGAGAGAATGAGGGAGTATATGTAGGCCAGCAGACCGGGACGGGACAACAGAGGTAGTAGTGAAGTCAGTCAAATACTAAGAAAGAGGAGAACTGCAAGGGTGCTAGGGGCCCATAGAGGGTAGGAGCAAGAACACAGAGGGGAGGGGATAAGGGACAAATACCCAAGGCAGAAGACAATCCAAAGGAGAAAGAGGAAAGGAGAAGAGGAAAAAAGAATCAGGTTAAGTCACGGGTGTTATGAAGTTTGGAGCATTTTACAATGTAATGGTAAACAAAGGCATCTACAGAGACAAAGCCAGGACTAAGATTCATACAAGAGATAAGATAAGATAAGATAAGATTTCGTTCGGATTTTTAACCCCGGAGGGTTAGCCACCCAGGATAACCCAAGAAAGTCAGTGCGTCATCGAGGACTGTCTAACTTATTTCCATTGGGGTCCTTAATCTTGTCCCCCAGGATGCGACCCACACCAGTCGACTAACACCCAGGTACCTATTTGCTGCTAGGTGAACAGGACAACAGGTGTAAGGAAACGTGTCGAATGTTTCCACCCGCCGGGAATCGAACCCGGGCCCTCCGTGTGTGAAGCGGGAGCTTTAGCCACCAGGCCACCGGGCCACAAGGAAAGTTGTGTATAAGGGATGATTCAACCAGACGGCGACTGTGAAAGTTGCAAGTAGGGTAGACAGCTGCAGCAGAAGACCAGTCAATAGGATGACCGTGATCTCTGACATGACAGAAAAGAGCATTGTTGGTGTGGGCAAGTCTAACAATACTTTTGTGCTCCCCGAGTCTGTCAGAAAGAGATCGGCCAGTTTCTCCAAAGTTCCTGAAGAGGACAGGAGGAAAAAGAAATAGAGAAGACACCAGGAGCATCTATAGAGGGAGGAGAGGTATGAACTAGATTAGTGGGAAGAGTATTAGTCTAAGGAACGGAGAGCTGTCGAGATTAGAAAGACCGGAAATGTACGGAATGCAGAGGACAGAAGAGTTCCCAGGAGTAGAGAGTTTGGGAAAAAATGAAGTCCGTTTAGCACATGAGAAGGCAGAGTCTATGAAATGGGAAGGGTAGCCAAGAGGGGAAAATTAATTATGTAAAGTGAAAATTTCTGATTCAAAGAAATGAGGATCACAAATGCGTCGTCGTAAGCTCCTCTCTTCTATGTACGGGTTATTTGTACAATGTTCCAGTCACCGTATTGTGCCTATTTTATTGTTGTTATTTTAAGGTTAGTACTGTCTCAAAAAAAAAAAAAACTGCAGAAAAATTTAGATTTCAGGTACTCAGGAAACTATGGGTCAGGTAGGTGGTGATGATTGCCGATATGACGTTTTCCAGGGCATAATTCTAGCTGCTCAGACAACTTAAGTTCCAAATAGGGAAATCAGTTCAAACAAAAATGATCCTAAATAGACGAACAATAGATTATAACATCTCACTGGTCAAAGGAGAGGCATATATAGGCAAATCAAAAGAGGAGAGGGCATTTAAAAAATCAATTTATTCAGTTAAAGAGAAACAGAAAAGGGAACAAGAAAAGCAAAAAAGATTATGAGCTTAAAGTTGCAAGAGAATCGACGACTAACCCAAAGGGATTCTTTCAGGTATAAAGAAGTAAGATCAGGGACAAGATAGGCCCACTCAAAAGTTACTCGAGTCAGCTCACGGACAGTGATAAGGAAATGTGTAGAATTTTTAACACTTACTTCCTCTCAGTTTTTACACAGGAAGATACTAGCGATATTCCAGAAATAATAAATTATGTAGAACAGGACGACAATAAACTATGCACGATTAGGGTCACAAGTGACATGGTCCTTAGGCAAACAGATAAATTAAAACCTAACAAATCCCCAGACCCTGATGAACTGTACGCAAGTGTTCTGAAGGAATGTAAAGAGAAGTTAGCAAACCTTTGGCTAATCTTTTCAACATATCACTACAAACTGGCATGGTGCCAGATAAGTGGAAAATGGCAAATGTGATACCTATTTTCAAAGCAGGTGACAGGTCCTTTAATTCGAACTATAGACCAAAAAGCCTAACCTCCACAGTGGGAAAAATTATGGAATCAATAACTGCCGAGGCAGTTCGTAGCCATCTTGAAAAGCATAAATTAATCAACGAATCTCAACATGGTTGTACAAAGGGGCGTTCCTGCCTTACGAATTTATTAACTTTTTTCACTAATGGTAACGAATATGATATTGTGTATATGGACTTCAGTAAGGCTTTTGACAGAGTCCCACATCATAGATTATTGTAGAAAATTAAGGCACATGGAATAGAATGAGAATTTTTTTTCCTGGATAGAGGCATGGCTGACAAATAGGCAGCAGAGAGTGTGAATAAATGGGGAGAAATCAGAGTAGGGATGCGTCCCGAGCGGTGTTCCACAGGGGTCAGTGTTGGGCCCCCTGTTGTTCACAATCTACATGAACGACATAGATGAGGGCATAAAGTGCGACATAAGCAAGTTTGCCGATGACACCAAAATAGGCCATCGAATTCATTCTGACGAAGACATTAGAGCACTCCAGGAAGATTTGAATAGACTGATGCAGTGGTCGGAGAAGTGGCAGATGCAGTTTAATATAGACAAATGCAAAGTTCTAAACATTGTACAGGAAAATAACAATTCCACATATAAACTAAATAATGTAGATCTTAATACTACTGATTGCGAAAAGGATATGGGAGTTCTGGTTAGCAGTAATCTGAAACCAAGACAACAGTGCATTAGTGTTCGCAATAAAGCTAACAGAATCCTTGGCTTCATATCTAGAAGTATAAATAATAGAAGTCCTAAGGTTGTTTTTCAATTCTATATATCCTTGGTTAGGCCTCATTTAGATTATGCTGCACAGTTTTGGTCACCGTATTACAGAATGGATATAAATGCTTTGGAAAACGTACAAAAGAGGATGACAAAGTTGATCCCATGAATCAGAAATCTTCCCTATGAGGATAGACTGAGGGCCCTAAATCTGCACTCTCTAGAAAGGCGTAGAATTAGGTGGGATATGATTGATTGAGGTGTATAAAGGGAAAACAGGAATAAATAAAGTGGATGTAAATAGCGTGCTGAAAATATCTAGCCTAGACAGGACTTGCAGCAATGGTTTTAAGTTGGAAAAATTCAGATTCTGGTAGGATATAGGAAAGCACTGGTTTGGTAATAGAGTTGTGGATGAGTGAAACAAACTCCCGAGTACAGTTATAGAGGCTAAAACGTTGTGTAGTTTTAAAAATAGGCTAGATAAATACATGAGTGGGTGTGGGTGGGTGTGAGTTGGACCTGATTAGGTTGTGCTACTAGGCCAGTTTCCGCGTTCCTTCCTTAAGTGAGCGTGACCTGACCTGACCAGGTTGGGGCATTGGCTTAAGCCGGTAGGAGGCTTGGACCTGCCTCGCATGGGCCAGTAGACCTGCTGCAGTGTTCCTTCTTTCTTATGTTCTTATTATTTAGCATTTCATTTTAAATATTTATATTTTGTAGAAAAAAAAAAATGTCAGGCATATCACCAAGGCCAATATGTATTCGTTATCACTTTTCCTGGAAGCAAGATTTCTGATCTGATAGCGTGCTCCCACTTCTGGTCTGTCAATGTCAACTCTTACCTAGATATACGCCTAGGCTTGATCCTAGTCAGATTCGTTAAAAAATGCGTTAAAAATTCTAACACGTGATGCATAAATCAAATAAAGTGGCAACATTCACTAAGCTGGAAACTGCTTGAACGGCCTTTAGAAACGTAATCAAAGACTCAGTACATATATAAGAACGGTACTTTATGTGCATCGAAAATGGCAGTATGACCGGAGCCCTGAGCCCTGATAAGGAGGGGTGAGGAGGAAGGATAGGGTAGGATGGTAATGGGTGAAAAGGTAGGGTTGAGGGGTAGGAGGGGACATTACCTTCATAGAATATTTACCTAAAATTATAAATTGTTTAAAGATTCGTCATCAGACTAATAACATATCCGAGAAATATAAACCTGGAAGAGAAGCAGAATAAAACTGGACTTCATTATGCAGATTTAGAGAAAACATGATTACGACATACAAGATTCTCACAATAGAAAGTGGACAAACAAAAACTGTTTACCAACCATGGGTGAAACAGGACGAAGACACGTGAGTGGAAACTGAAATGAGCATAAGCCACAGGGATTTCTGAAAACATTTTTACATCACTGTAGTAAACAGGGATATGGACGATAAAGCTACAGTGAAGGCTAAGCCAGTACACAACTTCAAAAGCAAATATGATGGAATAAGAACAGAGCGAATGAAAGACACAGTAAGACCTTTTTTATTATTAAACGGTGTTTCGCCTGCTGTGACAGCTTTGTAAAAGAACATGTCACAGATGAACAGATCACGACAGTCTACAAAAAGTTATGAAGCCAGCACAACAGCTGAAGCCCAAAACCCCCGAATTAAAGTGGGAAATGTGAAGCTTCGTTATTCATATGGTCAATAAACAAGGCAGTTAAGTTCGATGATAACTAGTATTTGTCCTCAAGTGTGAAAGATTGTGAGAGGAGCATTAGGCTCCGTGTGGTGTTTGCTTACGTTTGCTTGATTGCCTATTAACACAAGAACCCAGCAAGTTGTTAGGTAAGACACATATGCAACAGTTAGGTATCTTTATTTCGAAACGTTTCGCCTACACAGTAGGCTTCTTCAGTCGAGTACAGAAGAGTTGATAGAAGCAGAAAATACTTGAAGCCGATGTAATCAGTCCATCACCCTTAAAGTTTTGAGGTGGTCAGTCCCTCAGTCTGGAGAAGAGCATTGTTCCATAGAATGAAACAATATGGAGATGAAGTGACAGGATGGAGCCTTATATAGCGCCAAGAGGTGAGACGTAGGTCACTAGAAGAGGTAAGAACTCAGATGTTGGGAGGTCAGGTCCCTCTCAAATCCAGCCGTTCTCACTAGTAGAGGTTGTCGAAGTTGATTGTAGGTCTGTACCAAGATACCCTTGTGTTGCAGTGTCTGACAGATTGAACATTAAAATGGTATAAAATACCGACAGGTTGTTAGGTAAGACACATATGCAACAGTTGGTATCTTTATTTCGAAACGTTTCGCTACACAGTAGGCTTCTTCAGTCGAGTACAGAAGAGTTGATAGAAGCAGAAGATACTTGAAGATTTCAAGTATCTTCTGCTTCTATCAACTCTTCTGTACTCGACTGAAGAAGCCTACTGTGTAGACGAAACGTTTCGAAATAAAGATACCTAACTGTTGCATATGTCTTACCTAACAACCTGTCGGTATTTTATACCATTTTAATGTTCAACCCAGCAAGTAATGGCAGTCACAATCAATTATATAAAAGAACTGATCTTCAAATAGTCCACCTGGGTTACTTTCAAAGATAAGATGTGGTTTAGGTAGTAGGGGCTGGTTAATTACGAATGCAATTGGATTTGTCTGGTTCCTTTGTTATGTTGGTATTTTTTTCTCTGGCTCTAAACGATGATGTTACTCTATATTTTAGATACGATTAATTTATAAGTATATAAGAACATAAGAACATAAGAAAGGAGGAACACTGCAGGAGGCCTGCTGGCCCATACTAGGCAGGTCCTAGTATGGGCCTGCACAAGTGCAGGAATCTACACTATACCATGTGGGGGGTGTGACAAAATATATGTAGGGGAAACAGCCAGAACTCTGGACATTAGAATAGCAGAACACAAAAATGCTTGCAGAAATGATGACCGCAAAAACGCATGTGTTCAACATAGAGACGATGTTGGACACCTCATGAAATTCAATGAAGCTAAACTAGTTATTAAAGAAGACGACTTAAGACAGAAAATGCATTGAAGCTGCACTAATTTCTGTCAGTAACACTATAAAGCAAAAATCCGGTAGTTGTTCCGAGTTGTTCACAGTAATGGGAGGCGCATCAGAGTAAGGAAAGTTAAGAGTGAAGATCTGAAGGTAGGAAATCGCTTCTCTGTTCTCCAGGATGAATGTACTTCAGTGGCCAGTGAAGGTAAGGGTACTACTGCCCCTGCTAATGAAGGTAAGCGCATTCTTGTGGTTGGCGACTCTCAGGTAAGATATGTTGACCGTGCTTTTTGTAATAGGAATAAGAAGATGAGAGATAGAGTGTGCTTCCCTGGAGCTGGTGTTGGGGACATTGTCAACAGGCTGGATAATATCATGTCAGGTAATGGGAACAAGCCCATTATCTGTCTCAGTGCTGGTGGAAATGATATTGGGAAGGGTAGGAGAGAAGAGCTGCTAGATAAGTACAGGTCAGCTATAGATTTCATTAAGTCTAAGGGAGGGATCCCAATCATCTGTAGCATCTTGCCTAGAAGGGGAGTAGGATATGAAATGGTTGTCTAGGGCAATTGGTTAAATTTGTGGCTAGACAGATACTTGCAAAGGAACTTGCAATTCCCATTCATTGACAAAAAACTGGAACAACTTTTATGGCAACACATGTTATGGTATGCAAGGGATTGGGGTACATCTTCTGGGGCAGGGGTGGTAGCATTGCAGACTCGATTGAGAAGGCCATTGGTGAAATGCTATGATGTTAAACTGATGAAGATAGAGGTATGGGGTGTGTGTGGGGGGAAACAAGCGGTTGCAACCCTAGGGTTGGAAGAACAGTAAATGTATAAAGGCATTCAGCATGAAGTTTTATAAATAAAGACAATATGGAACAGGTCAGCAACAAAGTGGGACAGCAGAGGGCAGCAAGGGCTAGCTCCCTTAAGGTTACTATACTCAATAAGCAGGAGTGTTAGAAATAAGATAGATGAAGCTAAGGATTAATTGCAATGTGCAGGAAACATAGTCTAGTGCTATAACAGAGACCTGGTCAATCTGCAAGATAGAGAGATGCCCCTGAATGTCACAACCAAGGCTATAATTTATTCCACACTGACCGGGGTCAACAGAAAAGGTGGTGGAGTAGCGATGTATGTCAGAGACAATTTAAAGTGTTGTGTTAGACACGATATTAAATTAGGAAGCGTCAGCCATGAATCTGTTTTGTTACAGCTTCTCGATGGGCCGAGGGAAAAAAACATAATTTTGGGGTGGATTTACAGGGCCCCAAATCTGATGGAGTGCAGTAAACTTCTATGGGACGAAATTCGTAAGGCAATCTACATACGAAAATTGTTGTGCTAATGGGGATTTCAAACTATAGACAGATTTGACTGGAGCAATTTGACAGGGAAATTTAGGTCGGGTGACCCCTTTCTGAATTCGGATCCAGGATTGTTTTTTTTAAAACAGTTTGTGACAGAGCAACTAGGGGAAATAACCTCTTGCTTGTTCTTGCCGTAGGGAAACACTAATTAATATGTGAGGTAATGATGAAGCTTGGGGGAGTGATCACTAATCACTCGTTTTAACATATTAGGGAATTCCCTAAATAATGGCAATCAAGTTCCGTCCCTGACTTGCGCTTGGTGAAAAATATTTTTTCATAGGACTGAAAAATTACTTAGGTGGGCTGAATGGAATGACCTGACTAAGGTCAGGTAGGTGGTGTGTTGGTTGACCGATGATGCTTACCAGGGCATAGTTCTGCTGCTTCAGTCAATTCTGTTCCAAATAGGAAATCTGATCAAACAAAAAGATCCTAAATGGATGAACAATAGATTAAATTTGATTTGGTCAAAAGAGAGGCATATATAGGCCAAATCCAAACAGGAGAGGGGCAATTAAGAAATCGATATATTCAGTTAAAGAGAGAAAATAAAAAGGGAATTAGAAAGCAAAAGAGATTATGAGGTTAAAGTTGCAAAGGAATCGAAGACTAAACCAAGGTTTCTTTCAGGTATTCAGAGTAAGATCAGGGACAAGATAGGCCCACTCAAAAGTTCCTGGGTTCAGCTCACTGACATGTGATAAGGGAAATGTGTAGAATTTTTACCACATACTTCCTCTCAGTTTTTTAACAGGAGGCTACCAGTGATATTCAGTAATTGTAAAGTATGTAGAACAGGACGATAATAAACTTTTGGCATATTAGGGTCACAAGTGACATGGTCCTTAAGCAAATAGATAAATTAAAACCTAACAAAATCCCAGCCTGATTGAACTGTATGCAAGGGTTCTAAAGGAATGTAAAGAGGAGCTTAGGACACCTTTGGCTATCTTTTCAACATATCACTACAATGGCATAGGTGCCAGATACGAGGAAACCTGGCAAAATGTGATACCTATTTTCAAAACTGGTGACAGGTCCTTAGCTTCGATCTATCGACCATAAGGCGCTAACCTCCATAGTGGGAACATTTATGGTATCTAATTGCCCGAGGCAGTTCGTAGGCCACCTTGAAAAGCATAAATTAATCAACGAATTCGCATGGTTTTACCAAGGGGCGTTCAATGCCTTACGAATTTATTAAACTTTTTTCACTAGGTATTTGAGGAGGTAGATCATGGTAATGAATATGATATTGTGTATATGGACTTCAGTAAGGCTTTGGACAGGGGTCCCAATCAGAGGATATTGAGGAAATTAAAGCCATGGAATAGGAGGAGTAATTTCTTTCCTGGAAGAGGCATGGTTGACAAATAGGAGCAGAGAGTTTGCATAAATGGGTGGGAGAAATCAGAGTGGGGAGCGTCACGAGCGTGTTCCACTGGGGGGTCAGTGTTGGGGCCCCTGCTAGTTCACAATTACATAACGGACATAGATGATGGGATAAAGAAGCGACATCGGCAAGTTTGCCGATGACACCAAAACTAGGCCGTCGAATTCATTCTGGGGGGGACGAGGACATTCGGAGGCACTCCAGGAAGATTTGAATAGACTGATGCAGTGGTCGGAAGAAGTAGGCAGATGCAGTTTATTTAAAATAGACATATGCAAAGTTCTAAAATTGTACAGGAATATACACAATTTCCACATATAAACTAATCATGTAGGATCTAAAATATTACGGGAATTGCGGAAAAAAAGATTTAGGAGATTGGTAGCAGTCAATCTGAAACCAAGACAACAGTGCATAAGTGTTCGCAATAAAGCTAATAGATCCTGGCTTCATCTCAAGAAGCATAAATAACGGAGTCCTCAGTTGTTCTTCAACTCTATACATCCTTGGTTAGGCCTCATCAATTTAGATTATGTGCTGCACAAGATTTTGTGTCTCCGTATTACAGGATGGATATAAATTCTCGGAAATGTACTAAAGAGGATGACAAAGATGGATCCCATGTATCAGAAACCTTCCTATGAGGATAGACTAAGGGCCCTGAAAACTGCACTCTCTAGAAAGAAGGCGGAATTGGGGGGAGATGATTGAGTGTATAAGTGGAAGACAGGAATAAATATAAGGGGATGTCAAATAGTGTGCTGAAAATTATCTAGCTTGACAGGACTCGCAGCATGGTTTTAAGTTGGAAAAATCAGATTCAGGAAGGATATAGGAAAGTACTTGTTTGGTAATTGAAGTTGTGGATGAGTGGAACAAACTCCCAAGTAACGTTATAGAGGCCAGACGTTTGTGTAGCTTTAAAAATATGTTGGATAAATACATGAGTAGATGTGGGCTGGGTGTGAGTTAGACCTGATAGCTTGTGCTCACAGGTGGTTGCCGTGTTCCTCCCTTAAGTCTTGTGACCTGACCTGGACTAGGTTGGGTTGCATTGGCCTTAAGCGGTAGGAGACTTGGACCTGCTCGCATGGGCAGTAGGCCTTCTGCAGTTTGTTCCTTCGTTCTTATGGTCTTATGTTTTATGTCAAAATTATAAGCCAAGAGGGATAGTCCGCATATCCCGGAAACTGGTGTGTTACTTGATGCCAGAGGACCCTCTCTTGCCTCACCTCCTTAGTTCCATTACTACTACTACTTTACTACTATTACTACCACCTCTACCATCGCGTTCACCTCACCTGACTCCTCCCACTATATATATATTAATGTATTCTTGTTTTCTCTGTATTAGGACTGAAGAAGCCATCGTGGCGAAACGTTTCCTTTAATAAATGTCCTGAACTGTACATAAGTGCTTTTTCCACATCTTGTCGGTATCTCCATCCCATTTCCTCATTGTCTAAGACACAGTACTAGTGTGCAAGAAGGTATAAAATACGAAAATCTGAAAATTAAGACCGGGCAACATCATGGATATCTTTATTGTAGTAGACGTTTCGCCATCAGTGGTTTAGCAATACAGAATTCTAGGACTAAAGGAGACTGTAGAAAACTATATACAAAGATGAGTAATCTGTCCTCTCGGCTTGTGAACACTAACTCAAGGCCGAGGGACTGATTCCTCATCTTTGTATATAGTTCTACTGTTTCCTATTACTGTTCTCTAGAATCTGTATTGATAAAGCCACTGGATGGCGAAACGTTCTTCTACATTAAGATAACCAGATGTTTATTACACATGTGTTTAACTTTCACACAGGATAGTGTGGACGTTTATACAGAGACTACCCTTCTCTCCTTCCTGAAGGCAACCACAGCTTAAGAAACGTTCTCCTTTCTTGCAAGACTGCATTGAAGAAATGGTCGCACCTAGTCCACTCACACAATTCCGGGAATCTAAACATCCCTTCTCTCTGGCTACTTACACACTAACGAGAGTGCAGGAAGATCTATCAGCTTGCTCCAAAGATTCTTTCATAGTGCTCTCACCTGCTTCACTTCCCTTCCCGCTCCTGACAGGACGCACGCGAAACGTCCTGACACAGGTCCTTTACAATTCTCCCACTAACAAAACATTTTGCGAACCAATTTTCAAAGCCACCAAGAAATAAGTATGATGTGAAAGTCCCACTTCATAATCCAACCCCTCCCACTCGGTATACTTATCCAACCTAGATTTGAAAAACTACTCAAAGTACCAGCCTTCCAATAACCCAACTAGGTTAGACTGTTCCTATCATCAATACTATTCCTAAACCATACTTTCCCTATGTCCTTTTCTTAATCTAAACTTATCTACTTTAAATCGCCATAATGCGTGTTCTCTCTTGGAGAGACTCCTCAAGACCTTATTAATATCTCCGTTATTAATATCTTATCTTCACTTATACACTTCGATCAGGGCTCCCCGTATCTTCGTCTAACAGTGAATGTAACTTAAGATCTTCATTCTTTCTTCATAAGGAAGATTTCTAATGCTATGTATTAATTTAGTCATCCTACGCTGAATGTTTTCTAACGCATTTATGTCCATTTTGTAATACGGAGACAGAACGGAGCTGCATAATTAGGTGAGGGCCTTACTAATTCAAAGTTTATCTCTATAGGATTCAATGTTGATTATACAGAAGAAATTTGGTTATTGTTGTGGTTTACATGTTGTAAACAGTGATTCCAGAGTGTCCACTAGAATCTTAGCATGTGCTAGGCATTTCGGGCAGACTTAGTTTTATTCTTAATTGGAAATATTACAAATTATGAAGGGATTAGTTGGTTTTATGGCTAGTGACTAAATACTAGTTTTGTGAGTTTAGCAAGTGAAGCTTTTGTGTTGGCACAGAAACATGTTTCAGTATTGGTGTCTCACAGGATTTCATTATTTTAAGATTGAGATTAATATTTTTGTTTATGGTCAATTCTTCAATATCTCAAAAAAAATTTTTTCAAATGATTGTGAGTGAGTGTAAGTGTGAACACCAGGTGGTATTCGTTTGTAGTTAGTTGACGGGGTTGATATCAGGGAGGGATAAGATGTTTTCTAATGGTAGTTTTGAAGGTGATGAATGTGTCTGCAGGTTCTAGAGTTCTCAGGTAGTGGTATTCCAGATTTTAGGCCTTTTGACATACATGGAATTTTTGTTAAAGGTTTTAGTCGGGACACGGGGAATGTCGTAGAGATGTTTGTGTCTGAGTTATGCCTGTGGGTTCTGTACAATATCAAGAACGCGTTTTATGTCAAGGGGTTCATTATTAGAGTTTAAAGGCCCCTGTCGATGTAGATTGCCCAGTAGTAAGTGTGGATGTACTGAACAGGGAGTAAGTTATAGGTCTATGAAGAGTGGGGGGGTGTGTTGCCAGGGATGGAGTATTTTAAGTGGATTATTTCTTACTGCAGCTTTTTGTTGGGTTATTATTTGCTTTAGGTTGTGTTGCTGCAGTTGAATCCCAAAGCACCAAATTGCATAGGTGGGTATGGACTACATAAGTGAGTGGTATAGTGTGAGAAGGGATTATGCGGCATGTAGGTATAGTATCTTGGCGAGGATCCAACGTTTTGGATACTTTTTTGGTTATTGCTGGGATATGGGTGCCAGAAATTCTGGTTGTTGTCTAGGTATAAGCCTAGGAATTTGCCCCATTATTTCTGGTAATTAGGTCTGTTGTCAATCTTATGTTAATTTGTGCATCTCCTTGCTCTGCTACCAAACTAATATTGTAGGTTTTGTCAGTGTTAAGCGTAAGTTTATTGGCTGTCCAATCCAAGTCGATTTTTGATCAGTCTCATTCACAATGGTGTTGAGGTGGCAAGATTAGGGTGTGAGATGACATAAGTCGTGTCGTCAGGAAAGCAGATGGGTTTCAGTGTTGGGTACGTTTGAAGGTCATTGATGTTTATTGAGGTGAGCAGGGGACCAAGGACATTCCTGCGGAAACTCATTTTCAATTGGCTGTGTTGCTGATGCTGTGTCTTAATGGTGACATATGATACCTATTGTAATGTAAGATTTGAAATAAGCAAGTGCAGGCCTTTATACCGTAATGCTCAGTTTGTGGAGTTAGGAAGTCGTGGTCTACTGTGTCAAAAGCTTTTCTATAGGTCTATAAAAATTCTTAGTGGATATTCCTTATTTTCCAATGCTGTGTTACAGCAGATTCTAGCAATTTTAATGATTGCATCATTTAGTGTTTTTTTATTTTTCCTGAATCCAAATTGGCAGGGTTGAGTATGTTTTGAGCCGTTATAAATAGACTACAGTCTCCTGTGCACGAGTTTATCAAAGTTTTGGATAGCAATGGAAAGTTAGAATTTTGGCCTATGTTGTTTAAGTCCGTAGGGTCACCACCTTAGGGTATTGGTGTAACCCTTGCCATCTTGAGTAGGTTTCGGAAGGTTGTAGTCTTCTAGTGACTTGTTAAAAGTAATGAAATAGCATGCGAAAGGACATGGGCCGCTCGCTTGTACAGTAAATGGTGGACATTGAGACAGATTCCCCGAGTTATTCTTAAGTGACTTTATAATCTCGGGGCTCCATGGGCTCAGTTGGTGCAAGATAGAAGGAATAGGGAAATTCCCATATAGGTAGTCCCCGGCTAATGGCATTGGTATGTGGGATTTTACGGCGAGGATTAGATCCTATGGTTGAGAAGAAGACGTTTATCTTGTTAGCTGTGTCGTGGGATGTTGTGGTGTTTCATTAGGTTTAGTTAGGACAATATTTCTTGGTTTTTTTCGGGCTGTGGGTCCCTTGATCTGAGAGAGTGTTTCCAGGTCTTTTTTTATATCTCCTCTAGTGTCTGTGAATCTATGGAGTTGTATTGTTGTTAGGTCTTCTTTCTTTATTTACTTTGGTTGAGAGCTGATTGAATTGTGTTTAAGAATATCTTTTGGGTATTAAGCCCTGTCTATATTGCTTTTATATTGGTGTTTTCTTGTCAATGGATTTCAGGAATGGTGCTGGTTAGCCATGGGCAACCAAGCCGTTTGTTTGTGATTTTTTGCCCCTTATCTTTTTATAGGACATTGTTTTTGTAAGTCTAAGGAATTTGTTACGGAAAAATGTCTTGTGCCAGTCATCAATACCATGGCCTTGGAGATTTATGTAGGCCAGTCAACAGTCTCTGGTCAGCTGTGATTCCTGTAATGAGGCCTCGTCATGGAGTCTAAATGGACTTGTTGTATTCAAAGGGGTTGTATGGGAGGTTGATTGCGGGGGGGTAATTGGTGGTTTACTAATGTTTGTCAGGAGGAAGGTAGGGTAGTGGTCTTGTAGTGCTATCTGTGATTATCCCTGATTTAAGGGGGGCTTGTATATTGGTCCATATGTGGTCTATTATGGTAGCACTTGTTCAGTGAGCCTTGTTGGTTTAGTTATTGGTTGGGATGAGAATTGTGTGAGTTCATAGTGTTTGATGAAGTCCATTTACGGCTGAATATCTTGTAAGCCAAGGTTGATGTTGAAGTCTCCAGCTAAGAGAAGGTGGTGCTTATTCATTTGTCTGTTTGTTATTAGTGACTTTAATTTTTCACTGAAATTTGGGATGTTTGTGTGTGAGGTATCCGGATAAATGGCACGATTGTTATTGCGTCTTAAGGTTTTTTTAACAGTAAAATTAGCTATATGTATTCCCCTAATTCATACTAAAGCAAGTGGTGCTAAGACAAGATAATTGGTTTTAGAGTAATGGATTGCTATCCCACCCCCAAACTTGGTTTGGTCTGCAAGATGTGAATTGCGGTGTATCCTGGTCGAGGGTGTAGTATCTATTGTGGTCCTGCTTAAGCAGGTTCTCAGTAAGTTTAATGCAGGAGAAGGGTTGTCCCTTAGTGATTCAGGAGTGCTAAGAGGGTCATTCATAGTGTTTGCTTAAGGACTGATGTTGTAGTTAAAGTACTGTAGATTTTGCATTGTTTAGGATAGTGGTGTGGCTTGTGGATGCTGTGTAATTAATGGGCAGTTACTTTCACTAGGTTTTGATTGGTGTCAGTTTATGGAGGTTTAGAATCAGGGGTCATCGTGATCTAATCATTCTTCTAGGTTTACATTAGGGTTAGTTATATCCCTGAGTTGTGTGTTGAGTTCTAGTACTGATTTCTGTAGTGGTAGGAAGTTGTGGGACAAGTATATAGCTAGAGTTATTTTGGGTATGTAGAGTATTAGTCACTACTGACACATAAGAAGTTGATGTTTGTCTATGTGTTGTGCTCGGGAATGAACTAAAGTACAACTTGGTATAAACTAGTAATATAAAAATACAAATTTAAAATAGAACCAGACTCTCACTTGTAATGGCACTAAGGCTAATAATGACTTTTTGTGAGTCTTGTTGCTTACACTTTTGATATAAATCCCAGTAATCTTTTGCCTTATTACGTACGTTTAGGACATTGCTGTCTTGGTTAAGGTGCTGCTCACCATAACCCCCAAGTCCTTTTCGCAATCTGTATGGCTAAGTTCTACATCATTTTACTTATAAGTAATAGCGGTTATGGGCACTCCAAGCTTAGAACCTTGCATTTATTACAATGAACTGCATCTGCCACTTTTCTGACCTAAAGGAATAGAGTTTGTTTTAATTCCTCCTGAAGTTCCAGAACATATAGTTTGAAATAATTATCCTACTATCTTTGTGTCATCGGCGAATTTGCTCATATCACTAGTAATTCCTCATCAAGTCATTGATATATATTATAATCACAATGGGCCCAAGACTGATCCTGTGGAACGCACTTGTTACAGATCCCCATCGGATTTAACCCCATTTATGGACACTCTATGCTTATTGTCAGTGAGCCATGACTCGAATCCCGAGAGCCTTTTCCCCCAATTGCCATGAGTGCCACTTTCTTTACCTGTCTATGGTGCGGAACTCTATCAAAAGCTTACTAAAATCTAGTAAAATAATATCAAAATTATTTATTGTGGTCAAACAGCTCAAAAGCTTTACTGAGAAAGTTAATAAATTGTTAGACCACGCCGGCCTCGTGTGAATCCATGCTGAGTATCATTATCAAGCTATGCTTATCGAGATGCTTCTATATCTCAGCTTTATTTGACTTAGTTAATTGCTACAATTGCGGTCAGGCTTATTGGGCGGTAATTTGACGGTAAACGACTTGTCCCTTTTTAAAAATAGAGTTTACATTAGCATCTCCCCACATATCAGACACTACACCTGTTGGAGAGATAAATTAAAAAAATATTGTTAATGGTTCACAGAGTTCCATTTTGCATTCCTTAAGAACCCTGAAAAAAACCTCATGGACCCGGCGATTATTTTGCTTCACTTGTCTATTGCTTCACAACCATCTCACTAGTGACTGTGGATGTTACATATTTATCTTTTTCTAGCACACTGTAAAAAATTATTACGTGGAATATTTGTTTGTGTTCTTCCTGTTGTATCAAACTGAGGGAAAATTAATTATTTAAAATCAAGCACGTTTTTTCTCTTTTGATCAGTAAGGTGCCCTAGTTATTTTTAAGGGGGACCTATCTTATCTCTAACTTTTGTTCTATAGACCCTGGAAAAAACTTTTGGGTTAGTTTAAGAATCCTAGCAACTTTAATTTCATAGTCCCTTTTGCTTTTATTATCCCCCTTTTTATGTCCCTCATAATGTCAATGTACTGATCATAAGATGACCCTCACCTCTTATGATTACGCTATAAATAATTCCTTTTTATGCCCCTAGTAGATATTTGAGCCTATTATTCTCATTTGGGCTAATTTCTATTTGATCTATTTTTTATATGTGATAACACGCTCTCTTGAGCGCATGTATAGTGTTCAGAAAATGTCATATTGATAGCTTCTTCGTTACCCAGTACCCAGATGATATGTGTTCTCTAAGCCCATCGCTCATCTGCATAAAGCGAAAATCTGGACTGCGACTGAGTTATCGCTACTACGTACTCATTCAATGCTAAATGTAAATTGATTTGTGGTCGCTTCACCCAGTTCTCGATAAAAAATAAAACATTTCTAAATTATTAAACAAGGCGATTCTTGTTTGCATAACAGTCAAGCAGGTTATTTCCCCTTGTAGGTTCTGTCCAAACTGCTTCAAATAACAATTCTGAATTCTTCTAAGAAGTCGTATGATTTCTAAATTCCAGTCAAGAAATTCCAATCAACATGACTAAAGTTAAAGTCTCCTAGAATTATACAGTATCTGTGTTGTGGCCTTAACAATTTTCCTCCCATTAGTAGTTTCCCTTCTGGTCCTATCTAAGTTTGGGGACGGTATATCACTCCTAAAAATCAGTTTGTTCATGCCCCTCTGAAATTCTATCCAAAACAGACTCGTATGTGTTACTTCAGATTAATACCCGTTTTTTGACAAAGTTCAAGCGATCAGGACATACAATCCACCCAACCCCCCTCCCATACTTCTATAGTTTGATAATTTAAAACCCAAATGTGCATTCTGCAGGGTCATGTCCGACTTTTTGAAATTAACCACGTCTCAGTTAGGCAATACATCAATGTTACTACACTAGCAACTAATCTCAACTCGTCCATTTATTCCTAGCCCTACGGCAATGAGATAATAAACATTGAAAGCTCTCCTTTCACTTTACCCTTCTGTCATTTCTATTTTCTACTAAAACCGATTACTGTCCTTATCACCCAAGGTCCTGGCTTTTAATAGCTATCTCGTTCTTTTTATTACTAGTTCCCTAGAACGTGTAATATTACCTAACTAACGGGACTTCACTGTTTTCTGCCAAAACCCATTCCATTATCCTAGTTTTAAAGTCCTACTGCTCCCCACTGCAGTTGCCAGTGCTCAACCCCACACCTAGATAAGTGACCCCATCCTAGCATACAAGTCATTTCTGCCATAGAATATGGTCCCAGTGGTCAATGAATGTTACCACTTTTCCTTACAGTATTTGTGCAGCCAAGCATTGACACAATTGCCTGGACAAGCATTCATTTCCAACTCCCCTCCTTGGCAAAATACACATACTGAGAGGGTTCCCAACGTACTTCTATTATTTCTATTGCCTGATCCCTAATACTGTAATCAGGTCCTCATCCTACGTCTGCCAACATCGTTGCCTCCAGCACTGAGACAGATAATAGGATTGTCCATTATCTCATGATGTCATCCAGACGGCTAACAATTCCTCATCCCGCCCCAGGAAGCAAACTCTCGTGTCTCCTAACTCCTGTCCTTCAAGCAGACGCCCTATCCATATACCTAACTTGGTATCCCCAACAAACAACAAGATTGTACCTTCCTTAATGTCTTTCGTCGTGACGTTCCAGTATAGTCGATCACATTTGTGGGTTAGCACTGAGAATGTATTGGATGGTTTCACAACAGTTTCCACGGCAGTCTCTTTTCTTTTTCCATCGTTTCTACCTTTCCATTCGTCTTCTTGATCGCCAACTTCTTTCCATGCTGTCCAGCCACTGACCAGTTTCCCTTCTTGACCTTGAGGACTCAAAACAGGAGGACTACTCCGAATCTTTGTTTTCTCGAGTCAGTCGCCGAATTTCCATATTCGCACCTCATTCTTTCCTTAAGCTGTTGGTAAAGTTGCTCGATGGAGGGCATTTGCCCTTCAATTCTAGAGAGCGCGCAACCGGTCTTCACAGAGCCAAGGTACACGTCAAACTCGCGCAAAAAGCCAACTCAATCAGGAGCTACTGCGCAGCACGTCCGCACGGCCCAATAGCGATGCGAACATGAACCTTAGAAACCAGACATCAAAATGGTATACAATACGAAGGTTGTTAGGTAAGACCATATGCAACTGTTAGAAACTTTATTCCGAAACGTTTCGCCTACACAGTAGGCTTCTTCAGTCGCAATACAGAAAGTAGCAGGAACAGTAGAGATGTGAAGACGATGTATCAGTCCATCACCCTTAAAGTCGTAGAATTTGAGGGTGTCAGTCCCTCGGCATGAGAAGTTCAGTTCCATATCAGGAACTATCTTCCGATAGTTTCCTGGACTATGGAATGAACTTCTCAGCCAGGGGGATGACAACCTCAAATTCTACGACTTTAAGGGTGATGGACTGATTACCTCGTCTTCACATCTCTACTGTTCTGCCTACTTTCTGTATTCGACTGAAGAAGCCTACTGTGTAGGCGAAACGTTTCGGAATAAAGTTGTCTAACTGTTGCATATGTGTCTTACCTAACAACTTCAGAACCATGTCCATGTAAAGGTTATGGAACTAATTATTTGTAATGTAAGCTGTATTTGTATATTTAGAATCGCACATCCGCTTACGTATGTAAAATACAAAATAAACACCTTGATAATTTAAAAGATTTACTGCCACTTGAAACAAAACAGTAAGATCATTAACGATGACCAATAATCAATACGAAACTCTAGACACTCATCATTAAGTCTTCTCACATATATTTGCATTTTATATGATGACACTAAAAACGGTAATTTTCGCAGTGGACCAGTCATCCTTCCTAAGAATGCAAGATATTGCCCAAATTAAAACCAGAACCTGTTGTGCAGACCGAACATGCCAGACAGTAATTCCAGTAGCTATGACTCTGATATATCTTAGGGCATTTATTACTTTACAGCAATCCTCTGGTATGTAATCCTAGCTCCCGTAAGCCAGCTGGTGCTTAAAGAAACTTTCTAGGAACTGCCAAGACATGACTGACTCCCTTAAATCTAAACAAAATGTGTGGACAGAGAACGTAATACAAAACTAATAAATATGCAAATATTGACAATACTAACCAAACTATGTACGGAATAAAATCACGCTGGGTTTTGATTCAGCTGCACCCAATACCTTTGAATCTCGCAACTTTTAATATTAATATATTGAATCTGGAAATACAGGAACACAATTCTAGTCACGCGCGGCGGTGTGGGCGGCTGTGTTCTCTTATTATGTAGATAATAGTTCAGAGAACCGACAACTTGATAAATCAGACGCATGTGCAACACTTGGGTATCTTTACTGAGGAAACGTTTCGCCACACAGTGGCTTCCAGTCCATACAAAGGAGAATGATGAAAAACAGGAGGAGTTTGAGATAATCAGTCAAGTGTGATACCACCTACCATTGCTTCACCCCACCTGTTTACAGTATATAAGCCACCTTGCACATATTCTCTATTCTTTTCAAGATTGATGGACTGATTACATCGACTCAAGGCTGAGGGACTAATTACCTCAAACCCCTCCTGTTCTTCACCATTCTCCTATATATGGACTGATGAAGCCGCTGTGTGGCGAAACGTTTCCTCAATAACGATACCCAAGTGTTGCATATGTCTAATTTCTCTTATTATCCCTGAACCTATATACCCAAGAAGGTGGGTTGTATGACACGACCCCTGCAACCACAATTATGCGAATACATACACACACACACACACACACACACACACACACACACACACACACACACACACACACACACACACAGAAAAAAAAAAGCCAGGTATCTATCGACAAGTGCCTTTGACAACTAGTAACTACACACGCATGCACGCACGCACACAGGGCAGGTATCTATCGGCAAGTGCCTTTGACAATGACGCAAAGAGGTGCGTCTGTGTGTGTGTGTGTAGGAATGGGTACATGTGATAAGTGGGGTTCCATAAGAATTAGTCCTAGGGCCGGTGCTGTTTCTTGTATTCGTGAATGACATAAAAGAGGTATCCCTATTCGCAGACGACGTGAAACTAGTGAAAATACAAGCGGAGGAGGACCAGGAAATGCTACAAATGGATCTGGACAGGCTGCAGGCTTGCTTTGACAAATGGCTCCTGGAGTTTAATCCCATCAAGTGCAAAGTTATGAAGCATGGGGAAGGACAAAGAAGATTGCAGATGGAGTACAAACTCGAGGGGTATAGCACAGACTGCAAACCTCACTCAAGGAGGACCTCGAGTTGAGTATCGTATCATATACCGAACATATCCCCCGAGACTCACATCAACCAAATAACTGCTGCAAAAGAAAAAAAAAAAAATATGCGTGTCTTAGAAATCTATGAATAACTTTTCGACATCTAAGTAAGGAGTCATTCACGACACTGTACACCGTGCGCGTCAAGAACATATTGGAGTATACAGCACCAGTATGGAGCCCATACCTGGTCAAGCATATCAAGAAATTGGAGAAAGTGCAGAGATTTGCAACAAGACTAGTCACGGAGCTAAGGGGTATGTCCTACGAGGAGAGGTTAAGGGAACTCAACCTGATGACACTGGAGGACATGAGAACTCGGGAGAATATGATAACGATGTACAAAATACTGAGAAGACTTGACAGGGACAACAGGGACAATGTTCCAGCGATAAGAAATAGGAACAAGAGGCCATAGCTGGACCTTGAAAACTAAGAGGAGTCATAGGGAGGTTGGGGAATATTTCTTCAGCCTTAGCGTTTACAGGAAGTGGAACAATATGGAGAGCGAAGTGGTAGAGGTGGGATCCATACATACCATTAAGAAGAGGTACGATAATGCTCTTGAAGAAGACCTACTAGCAACCAGTGAAGAAACGGGGCCAGGAGCTATGAATCCATCCCTAAAACCATACAGGTAGGTACAGATGCACGCACGCACGCACGCGCACACACACACACACACACACACACACACACACACACACGGGGCCAGGAGCTAGGACTCGACCCCTGCAACCACAAATAGGTGCAACCACAAATAGGTGAGTACACACACGCTGAGTCTCGACCCCTGCAACCACAATTAGGTGAGTACACACACGCACGCCACATTAATAAGAACTAGCGGTGCCACGTATGAACGGGACAGTTATTTGGTCAAAATGAATTAGGTGTCCAAAGGATAAGTTTCAAGCCTGGTACTAATTATATAATCCCAGCGACAACACTGCCCTACAAACAAGAGCCGCCCGCCTCTAATAGTAGCCGTAACATCACACATAACAGTCGTCTAGTGATATAATCACAGTAATAACAGCAACACATGTAACCTCCACACAGTGCTAATCACCTTATTCACAGTGACAACAGTCCCACACCATATCCACATATATTACTACAAAACAATGCAACCCGACTAATCAGTTTTTTTTTTCACTTAATAACTATATTATGAACCATATTCTAGTCATCCTAGTTATGGTGACATTGGACACAAACCTGTTTCTACGGGAACGAAACTTACAGGCTCTTACAAGTAATTATTGCTATAAGCTGTCCTTGCCAAAAAATCTGGCTGATCAAGCCGTATAAACCAGACCCAGTGCAAAAGCGATTATATTTTTAGACTTTGCCGCCGAAGCGGCCATACCCATCCTGTGGACGGTGGCACAATAACATATGGATACATAAAAAGCCTAGGAACTGGACCCCAAATGGGTTTAAAGGAGTACATCTGGATTTATATTTACAGTTCACTTATTTGTTGCAAGCAATTTTAGGAAATTTGCTTAATATGTCTGGTATCTTATTTTCATTAAGATATCTTGACATATCACATGGGTTATTATAGTATCTATACATTCATCAATAACTGGACAATTAAGCACATAGTGTTGAAGATAGTGACCATAGGACTGGCCACATACTGTGCGTTTGGTTTGATCATGAAAAAAAAGCAGAACTATGTATACTCATACAGTAGACACACGAACAAAGTTTACAATGTACCTTAGCTAAGAGACAATATTACACGCGCAAAAACGAACATTAACCTGTATGACGTAATCAGTTCAGTGACAGAGGATGTAACAAGCGTTAACTAATGTCACGATATCTGGATAATCCAAATATTGTCAGTGCCAACAGCGTAACCAAAATAACTGGACTATCCGTAACGTCATTACCATGAGCGGCACCCACGCCGTTGTGTTAACTTCCGTCCATGTCAGTGATTCAGCTCGCTTTGTTGACCTGTTCCACATTAAGGCTAGATACCAGCTCAGTCTTAACAGAACATATGGCTCCACCTCTCATGGGGTGAGACCGGGGATACTCTGAAACAGGCGTGTGTTGAACCATTAACAAATTCGTGGACTTGCGATTTGTTTGCGAGGGTTGTCTAACTCCTGACCTCGTTTACTAATGTGGCCGGTATCACCGATTTCAAATTTATTGCACTTTATCATTCACACTCTCTTTCAGCTGTGTATTAAATTTGACTCCTTTCTCATCTAACTCATTCAACTTTTCAACAATCCTGAGAGTAGAGTTCTTCCTAACATCCTTATTATACCTCATGTGTTATCATCATCATATCAGTTCTCTTGTCCTTGGTCCTCTTAAAGAGACCATCTCTATCTGCCTTATCATTTCCTCTTACTATTTTGTACACCGTAATCATATCTTTCCAAGTTCTCTCCACCTGGGTATTCAGGTTCATTTCCACGAACCTCTCTTTTTAGATCATTTCTCTCAGTTCTGGGACGTCTAGACTTTATAGGTTTCAAGCATTTGAACCTTTTCGAGTTTTCTGCAGTTTTACTCACCGACTTGTTTATGTGTGTGTGTGTGTGTGTGTGTGTGTGTGTGTGTGTGTGTGTGCTTGAGTGATGTGTGTGTGTGTGGTGTGTGTTGTGGGTACCCACCTAATTCATTCTCACTAATTGTGGAGTTGCAGGGATCGAGTCATAGCTCCTGGCCCCGCCTCTTCACTGGTCGCTAATAGGTAACTTCCTGCTCCATGAGCTTTAGCATACCTCTTCTTAAAAGTTATGTATGGATCCTGCCTCATTACATCATTCCCGACTAATCACTTCCTGGACAACTCTGTTACAGAACGAATTATTCCTAACATTCCTGTGATTTATCAGAGTCTTCAACTTCCAACTGTGACCCCTTGTTGCTGTGTCCCATCTCTGGAACATCCTGTCTCTGTCCACCTTGTCGGATTCCTCTCAGTATAATACCATACACGGGGTTAGGATAGAACCGCGATCAGAGAGTCTCAAAACTCCAGACCGTCGCATTAGCCACTGGACCAGCTTTCGTGAGTTATGTTTTCCTCTCAGTATTTTATATGTCGTTATCATATCCTATCCCCCCTATCTCTCCTGTCCTCCAGTGTCGTCAGGTGAATTTCTTTTAACCTCTCCTCGTAGGACATGCCCCTTAGCCCCGGGACTAGTCTTGTCGCAAACCTTTGTACTTTCTCTAGTTTCCTTACGTGCTTGGCTAGGTGTGGGTTCCAAACTGGTGTTGCATACTCCAATATAGGTCTAACGTACACGGTGTACAGTGTCCTGAATGATTCCTTAACATGTCGGAATGCTGTTTTTAGGTTTGCTAGGCGCCCTTATGCTGCAGCATAAGGTATTCTCTGATCCACTGCAGTGCCCTTCCTGTTATACGCACCTGATCCTTCAGCTTCTGTACTAATCTCTTGTGAGGATATGTGTCGAAGGCCTTCCTGCAGTCCAGGAAAATGCATTAACCACCCCTTCTCCTGTCTTACTTCTGTTACTTTGTCATAGAAACTCCTGAAGGTTTTGTGACCACATGGATTTTGCCTTCCATGAATCCGTGTTGGTTGTCGTTTATATCTTGTGTGTGTATCACCTAGTTGAGGATTCACCTAATCGGGTGCAGGGTCGAGTCCTATCTCATGGCCCAGCCCCTCCACTGTGTGTGGTGTGTGACTCACCTGTTGAGGTTTTGCAGGAGGTTTTGTGTGTGTGCGTGTGTCTCACCTAGTTGAGGTTGCGGGCGGGTCGAGTCCGAGCTCCTGGCCGCCTCTTCACTGGATCGCTATCTAGGTCACTTCCCTGAGCCGTGGCTTTATTCATACCTCCTGCTTAAAGCTATGTATGGATCCTGCATCACTACATCGCTTACAAAACTATTCCACTTTATGACTACTATGTGGCTAAAGAAAGAAATACTTCCTAACATCCCCTGTGATTCATCTGTGTCTTCAACTTCCAACTGTGTCCCTTGTTTACCTGTGTCAATCTCTGCGACATCTGTCCTTTGTCCACCTTGTAAATTCCTCTCAGTATTTTGTATGTCGTTATCATGTCCCACCCTATCTCTCCTGTCCTCAGTTGTCGTCCGTTTGATTTCATAACCTCTCCTGTAGGACATGACCTCTTAGCTCTGGGATAGTCTTGTTGCAAATCTTTGCAACTTTCTTAGTTTTCTTTCGTGCTTGGTAGGTGTGGGTTCCAATCTGTGTTGCAGCATACTCCAATAGGGCCTAAACGTACACGGTGTACAGGGTCTGAATGATTCATTATTAAGATGTCGGGGAATCGCTGTTCTGAGGGTTGCTAGGCCGCCCATTTGATGCAGCAGTTATTTGGTTGATGTGCGACTTCAGGAGATGTGCACCTGGTGTTATACTCACCCCAAGATCTTTTTCCTTGAGTGAGGGTTTGTCGTCTCTGGCCCTAGACTGTTCTCCCGTCTGCGGTCTTCTATTTTGCCCTTCCCCATTCTTCATGACTTTTGCACTTGGTGGGATTGAACTCCAGGAGCCATTAGCTGGACCAGGTCTGCAGCCTGTCCGATCCCTTTGTAGTTTGCCTGGTCTTTCGATCGAGTGAATTCTTCTCATCAACTTCACGTCCCCCCCCCCCCCCCCCCCCCCCCCCCCCCCCCCCCCCCCCCCCCCCCCCTCTGCAAACAGGTACACCTCGAGTCATATTCCTTCCGTCATGTCGTTCACAAATACCAGAAAACAGCATGGTCCTAGGACTGACCCTGTGGACCCCCGCTGGTCACAGGTGCCCACTCTGACACCTCTCAAGTAACATGACTCGCTGCTGTCTTCCTGACAAGAATTCCTGATTCCATGTAGTGCCTTCACTGTTATCCCTACTTGGCTCCTCCAGTGTTTGCAACAATCTCTTGTGTGGAACTGTGTTCAAAACCGCCTTCTTGCAGTCCAAGGAAAATGCATTCCACCCAACCATCTCTCTATGTTTACTGCTGTCACCATGTCATAGAATCCTAGTAGGTTTGTGACACAGGATTTTCCCGTCCCTGAAAACCATTTGGGCTGCTGTTTGATCGAGATGGTTCCTTTCTAGGGTGTTCCACCATTCTTTCCTGATAATCTTCTCTTGATTTTGCATACTATACTTGTCACAGTGACACTGGTCTGTTAGTTTAATGCTTCAAGTCGTCTCCTTTTTTTAAAAGATTGGTGGACTACATTTGCCTTCTTTCCATGCCTAGGCAATCTCCCTGTTTTGATAGATGTATTGAATATTGTTGTAGGGGTACACAATAGGTGCCTTGCTCCCTCTCTCAATACCATGGGGAGCTGTTATCTGGCCCCCATTGCCTTTGAGTATCTTGCTCACTCAGAAGCCTCTTCACTTCCTTCTCGGGTTGTGTTGCACTTCGTCCAGCAATGGTGTGTGTCCCCCTCTCCGTCTTTTGGAGCCCCCTTCTGTCTCCTCTGTGAACACTTCTTCTGAATTCGTGTGACGTTCCTCACATACTTCCACGGTCCATTTCTTGTTGTTCTCTACTTCCTTCCTTTGCCAGATTACCTGGTCCTTGACTGTTGTTTTCTCCTGATGTGGCTGTACACACAGTTCGGGAAGATTTGGCTTTTGCAGCTATGTCGTTTTCATATTGGTCTTTGGGCCTCCCTTCTTATTGTGCATATTCGGTTTTGGCTATCTACGAATGCTATCCTTCATTCTCTGTGGTCTTTGCACTTCTATAATTTCTTCCTTTCCCTAGCACCTGGTTTTTGCCTCACTGCTCCTTTGGGTAACCATGGCCATCTGGCTTTAATCATTTTTCTGGTACCCTTGGGTACAAACACTCTCCTCAGCATCACTTGCATTTTGTTGCTAACATTTCCATTCATACTCATTTATTAACTGGCTTCCCCTGCCAGTATTTAATGTCCCACTGTACCCCGTTCAGGAAGTTCCTCATTCTGTTGTGTCCCCTTTCTTGTAGTTTGGCTTCATTCGTCTGGATTCCTGCATCTCCCTCCACTTTTGCTTACTGTGTATTCGAAGGCTTAAAACCACATGGTCAACTGGCCCCAAGGGGTCTTTCATATGTGATGTCCTCAATATTGAAACTTCCTCAGGTGAATAACTAAGTTCCCAGCCTTTGCTGGTTCATCCTCTTCTCCCCCCCCCCCCACTCTCTCTTGTAGTGTCCCTTACGTGTTGGCACATGGTGTGTGTGTGTTGTGTGTGTGTGTGTGTGTGTGTGTGTGTGTGTGTGTGTGTGTTCTCACCTAATTGTGGTTGCAGGGGTCGAGACTCAGCTCCTGGCAAATACGTCTGTAGAACACGCAAACAACTATGCGAAAAATCCATTACTTATGTGTACTACCTATTTGTGGTTTGTCAGGGGTCGATGTTCCTAGCGTGTGTGTGTGTGTTGTCTGCGCGCGCGCGCGCGCATGCACGAACATATGTGTGTGCATGACTATGTGTTGTACATGAGTGCTTGTGTATACATGCTTGGGTGCAGACATTCTAGCCTTCAAAATTAAGCAATGGGAGACGGTGCGACCATGAGGCGAGTAATTTGGCCAGGACTGAGGTGCTCTCACCAAACTACAAACAAACTTAAGAGCTAATAAACCTCCTCGCAAGGAACCAGTGACGTAGCCTACCAAACTACTTTCTTCTCCTCTTCCTCTTTTCTTCCTCCCCCTTCTCTCCTCTCTCTCTCTCTCTCTCCTCTCTCTCTTTCCTCTCTCTCTCTACAGTATTCAGTACCAGGCCAGCAGGGAGCGAGACGAGCAAAAACTTGACCCTCTGCCACACCCGAACACTTAGTTACCAGATGCAAGTGTTGAGGGTTAGCGGTTGAGTGGGAACCCGTCATGCAGTGTTTGGGGGAGGGAGGAGGAAGGGGACTTGCACATATTTGTGAAAGCAAATACGTCTGTGGAACACGCAAACAACTATACGAAAATCATTACTATGTGTATAACCATTCTTATTTGTCCAGTCGATGCTTCCTGAAGAAACTGACAGAAAAGTTCAAAATAAAGGTGGAAAAAAAAGACAATGTCACACGAGCAACATGGAAATGGGCCATTGGGGAGAGACCGGTGAGGGATCTCTATAATTTAAATCTCCCGAACTATTAGTGAGGTGATGGTTCAGACAGCTCCACGATGAGGCTGTCAACAGGTGATAATTAGTCTGCCATCTACAACCTCTAACCTTAATTACACTGGAGTCAGTTTCCTTTTTTTCTCTACATTTTTTATTTTTCCTCCATTTATTGAGATCTTTTGATTATTTCAGACCCCCCAGATACGTCATCCTCGATTTTGTGGATGGACCACTCATTTTAAACGTACTTCCCATTTTATATCAGGGTACTTATTTCTTTGAGGAAACAGGCCCCTTCTTGGCAGGGGTTTACCCATGGGTAGGAAAGACACTTATTATTACAGTTATTGTCCTGGGATTTCTCAACTTGTTGGGGAATGCTGAGTAATAGTTACCGACAACTACTCGGTGGAGCTTGGCCAATAGTTTGTACTGTTCAATATAGACAACTTATGTACAACATGGAATAAGTAGTCATTTATTACGCAAAATGTTATTATGGAAGAAATGAGGAAAAAGAATACATTTAAGTCGCAGAACACACCGATTCCATGTAACCTAACTAAACGTTACCTTTCCTAACCTAATCTTGACTAAATCTAACCTTGTGTAGTCCAGCTGGGCTTGTGAGGTCTCTGGGGAGACCTAATTTAACCAATTATATGGTCACACCTTGCCTTGGCTAACGTCTAGTCAGGCCACGCCACGTCTTGAAGGTTATTTGTTCTTGACAGCGTCAGACCCTAGGTCAGGTCGTACACGTGGTTGTCGGGGTGTGCTTGGGACCACCTTATAAACCAAGGAACAGCTAAGCAGAGAAGATAGATTCGAGCGGAGCTCTGGCCTGGAGGCAGAGCTGAGTGAAGAGTCTCGGGGAGGAGACGACTGTTGGAGACATTGGAGAAGTACTGGCTTGGAGCAGTACTCGTGCTGTTGTAGGTCTTGGGACCTGTGGCTTAGTTCTGTGTGAACTGGTCCTCTGTACTACATTTTAAGTTATATTCATTTTTTCGTCAAGTTGATTGTTTGTTCCCTGTCTCACTGCTTATATGATACCACCTATTTGTCTAAACCACAATAATGTTCTCCTGTTCCCATATATATTATTGTACTAAGACTTAATAAATAACTGTGTTTGAGTAGAATAGTTATATTCCACTGTCACGTTATTTTGCTATTTGCCTATTTCTTTATTTTATTATGTTTAGTTAAAAGGCAGTGAGAGGAGTGAGTAGTGTGGAGTGTAGGTAATGAGAGGTGAAGTGCAGTACCATGACATACTTTACCTACCTACCTCGCCTAATCAACTCTCCTACAACCTCGCCTGCCTGTTACCCTGCTACTGACTCTCCCACTTACCCATATTCCTCGAATCATTACCCCATACAAGACAACCTAGCCTAGCGTAAAACCTAACTTAACCTACTAAGCCGATTGTTTATTTCCTTCCATATAAAAAAAATACATAAATAAATACTTTATTTCTGATTTACACAAAGTTGTATGTACTGAAACGTGTAAAAAAGATGATCGAAGTTTCACCAAGTATTTGTCAGTAATTCTAGTCGAATATTGTACGAAATACTCTGTTATACTAACATTTTTTTTTTCAAAATAATTATAATCAACTTCAAAAAAACACACTGAGGTAGCTCTGTATTAAAGAATAATATACTTGTAAATCTGAAATTCATCTCTCAAAGCCCCGAAAATGCAATACGTTATAGTCGAGATCTGCAAACATCCATTTCCCATTATGAATGGTGGAAGGAGAATGTCACAGTCAGTTTCCCAGGTCGCTTTCATTTTAGTTTATTTTAGTTGCCTTCAGGAACTCCTCCCTGTGTCCTGCTTGAATCCGCATTCTTGAATCATATTTGACTCACTTTCTACCCCCATGAATGCTGCCGCTGTATTCCAAGCCTCACCAAGGGAGATACTGAGTACATATTAGACCATCTTCCTGCGAAGTGGACACGGCGTATATTATGCTTATAATTAGGTAAACTGTGGTTATAATTCAGAGAGTAAATATTTTTCAAGGGGAAACGATCACCCGTCAATAATTCTTACATATTCGAAAATATTTCATACGACTTGTACGATAGAAAATTTTTCATTTTATGTTAATTTAAAAGGCAAACTTTAATAAGTGCCTATACGAGAAGACACCACTCCCACGAGCCCTCTTAGGGCGAGGATGGTGCCAGAGCCTGGGCTTGCTACCACTTGCAGCTCACAAGACTGCCACTCCCACGAGCCCCCCTGGGGCGAGGCGGATGGTAGACCAGAGGCCTAGCGTCTCCCTACGAGCCCCGTAAGGGAGGGTAATGGGGCTAGGCCTGGGGACGGTTGGTCCCGCAGCTGAGAAGGCACTTGTACCTCATCCCATGGAAGATAGGTCTCAAGACACTCCCAAGACAGGGAGCCAAGGCCGGGTCACCATCTGGAAAAGACCCGGGCCGGGTCTTTTCCAGATTCACCGGAAAGTACCGGCGAATCAAGAACAAACAAGTGCCTATATTACAAGCACAACATATACTGTACTTGAACTGTGAGCGTATTATACAAAACATATACTAATGGTCTGCATATTCAGCGCTGCAAACTTCTCTTACTATTTGCAAGACAATAATAACATGTCATTTAAAATGTCCCAACCAACTGGAAAAATGTGTCAGTGTCCACCTGCTTTGTTCCCTCGTTTTCACTTATGGATGTGTTGTGAGCTTGGCGCACAGAACAACGTTTCAATATCAAGGACGTGCAACCAAATATCACCACATTATGTCGTAAGCTCACGCCTCGAGAAGAATGACTCAGTCCAGTAACCGCTAAAATTATCGCCCGTATACTCCAGACCAATTATAGACTACCAGTCAACCCCGCGTCCCTCGGGAGTAGCGTCTTGTCTGGAGACGAAGGTATCATTTGCTGCTAGCTACACTAAGTAAGTAAGTAAGTTTATTCAGGTATACACAAATACAGTTACATAGAATTATCATATATAGCAGCATATGTGTAGAGAACCTAGGATAACCCAAAAAAGTCAGACAGAGTGACTTATTTCCACTGGGGTCTTGTGCTAGCAGGTATCGAGCTCTAGCTCTGGGATCTCACATTTTAACTATTAATAGACATAAGTAATGCCCACACATTGACATGTGCGCTACCTTCATATCAAAGTATGTGCTTCCTGCATACTGACAAATGTGATGCCTACACATCCACAGGGAAGATTCAAAAGGTTGTGCTCAGGGCAACAATGAATGATCCTGGAGTTTACCTGGAGAGAGTTCCGGGGGTCAACGCCCCCGCGGCCCGGTCTGTGACCAGGCCTCCTTAGGTCAGTGTCCCAGGATGCGACCCACACCAGTCGACTAACACCCAAGTACCCATTTTACTGATGGGGAACATAGACAACACGTCCAATGTTTCTACTCTGGCTGGGAATCGAACCCAGGCCCTCACCGTGTGAAGCGAGAGCGTTAACCACCAGGCCACCAGAGCCCCGACTCACTTTTTTTAACGTCATTTTCGAGGTTTTGTTCAACGTCAGTTTGTCTTCAAATCACGTTTTCTTTATTTAAGTACAGTTCATTTTGGGTAAGTTGGTTCATGTTTGGTTACATAAAATTATAAAAACGTATCTTTACCCACAAATAATCAAATTAGAAAAGCAGGCCGTGACACGTCTGGCAACGAGGCAGCCAACGAACCCTAAAAAAACGTTCGAATTTGAGTTGGATGATAATACAAAAAAATGACAATGTAAAAAAATCCACCTATAAAACGAGACAGCTAAGATCAAATGAGAACAGTGCCGGGAGTGGCTATAGTCTCGTTGGAACTATGAGACTTTAATATAGTAGGCAAACTTTATATATACTAACATTTTGCTTGATTTACCAGTTTGTTAAAGTTAGTCAATCAAAACGTCATATATAAAGTTTCCAGCTTCATTCAAGTGTCTCGTTTTATTCCAACTTGTCAGTATTCACACATCATTTCATTAACATTGTAGTTTGGTTAACACTAAATAAAATACATTCAGAAATGTATAGGCGTAATTACAGTTTCCGCTTGGAAAAGATATTATTATTATTATTATTATTATTATTACAGTCAAAAATAAGCGCTAAACCCATAAGGATCATACAGACTGGGAAAAGAAAATCAGATTATTTAAGTCTGAACAGATACTACAAAAGCAGATACCTAAACGATTTAAAACTTACGAGTAAGACAAGAAAAGTCATCTCTGCCTAACATGGAAGAGTCTAATTAAGGTTAGTTTACGTTAACCTGACCAAATCTAGACTAGAAAAAAAAACGAAAAATTAATTTTGATAGCACTAACAAGTTAAAAACCCCACCTAGTTATTGTGAGGGAGGGTTGCAGCGTACAGACACTATGGCACCCAGACCCACGTCTATATATCACTGCCCCAGCAGCGTGCGCTCACCACACAAAGAATCTTGTGTCTCACGATGTAGCCATCGTTCAGTCTGCTCTGTGAGAATTCTATGCATGCATGCATTTTCCCCTTAAGGGAGATAGATGCCTTGATGCCGGTGAGGGGCTCTAAATCCAAGGAACTATACTTATCTTTCCCTTCCTTGGATCGAACCTGAATGCCTATCATTTCACAGGCGCTATATGACTCCTACAGGTTTAGCCCTTCAACTTGAATAAAGTAAGTAAGGGCTGGTATATTCATGTTGCATACTTGCATCGTAGTACAGTCGTAACTTATTCATGGCTCCAGATAAACCTCGTGTAGTAAGCTCACGTATTATTATACACAAGTAAATAAGAATAACTGGTTTTACGAGTCAACAACAACAAAAAAAGACAACACAGATATAATCGATATAAGGCTGAAAAACTCAGAAAATATACAAATTCCCATTCTCAGTAAAAGAATTTTTTAAATATTTACCATCTTAAACACAAAAAAGTTCGAATGTTGAAAAAAAAAATCTTGTCCATTAAATCTTGCCTTCACCACCACCTACTTTTAAATATCATCTTACAAAACCTTTATAAAAAATCAAAAGCAACGCAAGATTCGTTAAACTATTTATTAGCTGACACTGTTCAAAGAATGCCTCTGCCTTACTAATTAATATACTGGCACCAAACTAATTATTTTAATACAAAAATTTGTTATGTTTGGCAGCCCGCAAGATTACATACATAACATTCAGGTTCTAATATATATATATATATAATATATATATATATATATATTTTTATATATATATTATATATATATATATATATATATATATATATATATACATACATACATATATACATGCAAAACAACCACTGTGAAAGAATAGTGAAATTCCAAGCGCTTTCATGACTTCTCACATTGTTAGGTAAGACACATATGCAACAGTTAGGTATCTTTATTATGAAACGTTTCGCCTACACAGTAGGCTTCTTCAGTCAAGTACAGAAAAGTTGATAGAAGCAGAAGATACTTGAAGACGATGTAATCAGTCCATCACCCTTAAAGTTTTGAGGTGGTCAGTATTTTACACACTTCTCACATTATCCATAGTTCCTTGATAATGTGAGAAGTCACGAGAGCGCTTGGAATTTCACTATTCTTTCACAGTGGTTGTTTTGCATATTCTGATATCACCTGTTAATGTGATCTTATTGCCTATGTATATATGTATATATGCTATTGAGGGGAAATGACGAACTAATTAAACATCTATCAGCTAGGTTGGCAACTTGACCATATCTTTATGGGGTAATTAAGATTCATAAGCCAGGGTACCCAGCCCGTCCTATTATAAGTTCAGTAGGATCAGCAGTATATATTATTATTATTATTATTATTATTATAATCAAGGGGAAGCGCTAAACCCGTAGGATTATACAGCAGCAGTACATAACCTATCTAAATAGTCCGTTAAACTTTTAACTCCCATGGTCGGTAAGATCTCAGATGCACATATTACAAATAATGCTGACCTTACTGAAAGGCTCCCTCATGACTACCCTAGTGAGCTTTAACATCACAGTTCTGTTCACCAAAGTCCCTGTCCCTGACTTGGTTTCGTACCTTGAGAGGAACTAAAAAAATTCCCCATACCCTACCCCACGAAAATAATAATCGAAATGATAAAACTTTGGGTTACTGGTTGTAAATTCCTGTTTGAAGGGTAATACTATGTTCAAAAAACAGGTCATGGCAATGGGAAATCCCCTTAGCCCCTCACTTAGTAACTTATATATGGAATTCTATGAGACCAGACTTCTTAAAGACATTCTCCCGGATAAAGCTAGTTGGTTCAGATACGTAGATGTTCTTTGCCGAGAGATCACAACATTGATGAGTTTCTACCCAGACTCAATGGGCTAGTACCTTCCATTAAGTTCACTACAGAACATGAAACAAACAACACTTTGCCTGTCCTAGTTGTTTTAATCCAACGTATTGAAAGAAAATTCAAATTTACAGTTTATAGGAAGTCCACCAATGTGTCGTCATACATTCACTACTATTACAATCACAAAACTATGGTAAAAAGGGATGTGTGTTCCTTTCAATGTTGAGGAGCTAGCGCACTGCAGTCCAGATACCGAGAGGACGAATCAACGGAGATATTTCAACATAGCCACAAAACGGAGAATATCCTAAGGTTTTGCCGAGAAAGGCACTATGTTAGCAAAAAAAAAAAAACTTTCTATGGGATGCGGAACCTAGGAAATGAGGTCTGGAATAATTGTTAACTTGTTGTACATACAATGAGGAATCTTGTTTGCTAAGTGAGACATTAAAAAAGATCAATATAAACCTGGCTTTCAAAAACATGGGGGGACTATGAAACAAAGCTGATTAAAAACTCACCCTCCAACAAAGTCGCTGGGGTTTACAAGGTTCCATGTATCAGTGTTCTCTTCATATATAGAGTCAACAGTGTTAATTTCATGAGAATCAGGTAACCAGAATCAGCTCAACATAAATGCTCTGTCAGGACAGGGAGAGTCGAACGATGTCTTTAATCTCAGTAGTAGTAACCAGTCCTAGCAAACGTTACCAGTAACATGTGTACCAGTAGATGACTCACTACCAACCATCTGGTGGAATCATTGATGTATTCCATTTTGCTGCTGACAATAGCAGGATTTCAAAACACCCTGCATGTAGTACTTTTGAGTTCAGTCCAAGATAGGAGCAGGAGTGGCAGGTCGGTGTTGGTGCCTTCCCATACTTTCCGTTATATTATACGTTACTACCAGCATACGTGAGTATTCTTATACCCCTATTCCAAGTTCGATAAACCCCTCAATGACAAATGGTGCGACCGATGTGGGCGTGGATTTAAGGGTTTATTTCAGACGTTACGAAGATGTTGTGGGTTTGCGGTAGGTCCAGAGGTGAACCGTCTCAGCCCACCCCCTGTGTACTCCAGCCTGCCAAGCCTGTTGCAGCCGTTTTATTTTTCAAAGCTTCCTGGCTTAGTCGTGTGCTAATTGCTTCAATCTCTGAGGGGTCGGGCCGGGAGATTTTGCAATTAAGCCAGTCAGTAAGCCAGACTGTGGAAGTGAACGTGTCAGCCTTACCTCAGCCTAACCATCCAGCTTTGTCTCCTGTCATCCACCTGCTCCTTCATGCTCGTGTGCATCGTTACAGTCTTCAGTCAGCCATTCTCATGGGTTAAGCCCAGTCATCCAAACCCAGCCTTCCTTAACCCAGCATGAGAGAGAGGAAGTAAGCCACGCAGTTCCTCTGAAGTATGTTTTCATATATTGCTTGTGCATTGGATGCTGCTAAGAGTGGTCTTCACCAATCCCTGTGGCATTTAGAGTGGCCTTAGTTAAGCCACCTTCGTAGGTTTAGTGCGTGGAGTGGCGCAGTAACAGCGAGTGTACGCTCCCTTCCACCGACCCGCCACACAACTCTTCACTCATTTAACTGTGGCTATTTGCACCCTTGTACAGGGTCTAGTACTGTTTGGCTCACATATTGGTCAGAGTTGTACGCTGAGCGCACCAACGATTAAGCCAGTTTTGTGAGTTAGCCCTAGGAAAGCGCATCTTCTTCCGACGACAGTGCGAGTGTAGGAGGTGAGTGTTATTCACCTGCAGGACAAACCTTCCACCTCATCACTAGTCACTCCGTCTACTCTACTCAGACTTCGTGATAATTTTTATTATAGAAATTTTTTCTTGCATGTAAAGAACATTTGCGTGTGTGTGACATTTACAGTGAATTTCTTTGTGTACTCTAAGCCTTGTGTTTTCAGTGTAGACTCAGTGTTTCTTTGACTCATTGTTTTTGCAATATTTTTCAGTATTATCGCTCATCTCTTGTGTATCATTTTTATAAATTTTATCTGTTGTTTTTTTTTTATGCTACTCATGTCTGTAGTAAGTTATTAGTGTGTAGTGTACAGTCTGTCATTCCGTGTGAAGTAATTCATTCATTTTTTTTTTGTATTCTTTCAGCATTGTATTCTCCAGTATTTGTCGTCGACCAAATTATCCATTTATTTCTATGTGTGTACCTTTTTTTTCGTACACCAGCAGTGTCTCATTCCCTGATCTTTTCGCAAGACTTGTTGTACCATTATTTTGCCAGCAATTTTTGTCGTATCACAGAAAGGATTTTGTTGTAAGAATATACTAAAAAAAAAAAAATGAATAAGTGAATATGTTGTGTGTGCCCCGCCACTTGTAAGTGTTACACTTCTAGTTTTGTTTCTTGTTTATTTTTATTCATATTTTCATATTTTTTGAAACAAATTCATCTTGTGTTAATTTCAATTTCTTTTTTAACGTAAAGTGTTTTCTTCTTACTCTGAGTAAGTAAATTGTTTTGTCTAATTTAAAATTATGAGTTATAGTGTTCAATCTGTTTTTCTTTCATTATTTTTATTTTATTTTGTAACCAACATTTTTCCCAGTGTAAACTTTATACTGCAGTGCATTATTTCTGCCATCTTATTTTGTTGCACTTGTTCTGCAGTGAATTATTTTCTTTTGTTGACCTTATTCTCAGATCATTATTGTTTGAGTCCTGTTTTTCATTTTATATTTTCTCCTCATGTTGTCTTTGCATTATTTTAATTTGTTTATGCATTCTTAGAAAATATTTAAATTTCCCAGTTATCTCTGGCATACAATTTAGAGTGATTTTATTTTATACTTTTTCATTGATTTACAATTTTATTAGTTATTCCTTTATTAGCAAGAGTACAGACTGCTCGTTTTGCATTTAATTTCAGTCTCCAGTAATATTTTTACTTTATAAATTTCAAATGTAATTTTTATCTTGGCAACAGTCCTTTACATTGAGTGGTCTTCCTTTGCAGTGTATCTTAGAATTTTTTTTAGTACTTCTGCAGAATTAGTTGCATCTCTTTTATTTTAATTTTAACATTTTATATAATTTTTATTGTTCATTATTTTTGCCTTATTTGTTCTTGTGCAACTTCTGTGCCATTAGGTCTTCACATACCGTCAAGTGATACTTTAGTGAATGGCGACACTCTGACCTCTCAGGCTACTCGCTGCTCTCTGTCATCAGTCTCACAGTTCCTTATGGACTGACAGACCGATCGAGACAATGAGACACTACATTTTTATCGTGTTTCCCATGATTGGTTACCTTTATTCCAATGGCCATGTACATAGTCTTGAAGCAATGGTTTACTGCCTATTCGTTTCTCATGTTAATGCTCTAGTTGAAGGTCCTCCTTCTGAGCGGAAGTCTTATCAGACTTGCGAAAGGATGCTCTTATCGATCCCCTGCTGCTGTTTCACGTTGTTGATTCCTTGATATGCGAGACTTCAGGAATTTACTATGTGGTCACTATTGAGGGAACTGATTTTTTCGTTCTTTCCCCTCGTACCAGTAAAACAGTGATCCATATGTCGTTCTTAGTGAACTTGTGAATGCTACACCCATAACTAATGAATCGTTGAGTGCCTTTTGCTGTTAGATTAGACAAACTTTTATCATCATTATCAATGCTGTCCAGTCCTCTGTTTTGTCCCTGACGAGGATAAACCATCCCACAGCATCGTTTGCTTAAAATAGCAGCTTTGAGCGCAATCAAAGAATAATGCCGCTCGCTTCCGTTGTGTGATTTATGAGGCTAATCCTCCAACTGTGACGATGGAACCATTACAGCCTAAATCATGTACGTTCCTTGTGCCCCCAGGGTACTTTCCCATGTATCAAAAGTAATTTCACACCTATGCCTCAGTCTGCACCACCTCTTGTTTGCTGCCACAGCGACAAATCGTGGTCGTCAACCATCCAGCGAATCACCAAGGACCAGTGTACAGAGTCATTATAAACTCGTAGTATTCATAGTACATTCAGTAACCATAGTCAGCGGACTTGTTTACAACTGTGGTTTCCGTGGCCATATTGCAATTAATTGTCCTGATAGTTACCCTAAGAGGCGTCGTACTGATGATGAGTACCAGTCAGATCTTCCCTACTGTACTTATCATAGAATACATGGACATGACACATCTGAGTGCAATGCTCTCTACAACCTTCAGTACTCTAGGTCTTTCCGTGGCCGTTCCAACCGCAGAACCCGTAGAGGAAACAGACGATCGTGGTCTCCAAAACTAACCAGAACCAGGCTCATTCTTCCAATTCGGGGAATTCGAGCGCCCCAGTCAAACCGTCCCATGGTGACAGTAGGTGATAATGAGTACACCATCCCCGTTCACAATTCCTTTGAAGCCTTAAGCAGTCTCGAGAATGACAATCCTGCTGATGATGTTGCTTCACATGTCTCTGACGTAGATGATTTTGGGGATGAAGTGGAACAAATCTTTGCTGATGACAATCCACCTTTTTGTTTGCACATAACTTCCAATGCAACCATAGGCCCTATAGTGCAAGCATCTGTTCATAATGCGCCCGTTCATTTGTTCATGGACTCTGGTGCGCAAGTCAATATTATTAGGTCTAGTTTGTTTAGGGATAAGCAGTTACGACATGTCCTTCTCGTAGAACCGACTCATGTGTCCTCCCTTAGTGGAGTAGCTGGTTCTCACCTGCGTGTCCGAGGTCGGACTTCCCTACTTTTTCTATCCAAGGTAGAGACTTCACTGCTTCCTTCCTTGTTGTCGACCAGATTACTTTCCCTGGTGACCTTCTACTGGGATTTGCTTCCATGCGAGACTTACACATTGAGCTCGACCCTTAGCGATGGCAAATGCCCAAATTGAAGACTTGATCGTACCATTTGGGTTAGACCTAGCTTGATGTCCGAGATCTGCCCTATAACTGCCTGCAGTCGCAAGATTAAGACAGTTCAGAATTAAGTCCTTAACAAGGCCAGTGCATTTTCCAGTATCGTACCCAAGCGGGTCAGGCACTGAAGATCCATTTCACTCCTGTCTGTGTTCCTAGCAACTTCCAACTTGCAAGATAGTGCCCAGTTTACCTCAAGTGTCCGAGGACGCTCTGACTACCTTGAGTGCCGAGGCCAATCCCTGCAATTAATCTGCTAGTCCAAGTAGTAGTTTCTCCACAGGGACGCCTTGTCGGAAAACAAATGACTTGCAACTAGTAATGCATACACTTGTTGATGTCACAAGGCCGTCTCAGAAAGACTTTTCTGTCGCAGCTATGCCCTCCAACTAGAGTGTCCCTGTTGTTGTTCCTAGTGTTCCAGATGTGATAACGTCTGTTTACAGTGATTCTTGCAAAGTTAAAAGGTCTATTTGTTGAACCATCCTTTACAGTTGTAAGAGATAGTAAATCCATTTCTTCCTAGCTAACCACTTTCTTCTGGTCACAGTGGTCGTCTCAATCCTAATACCAATCTTGTTGACCTTGTTCACTAACCATTTTTTTTTACCCCTGTTCAGGTAGAGGATGAGTTTGCCACCTGACCCAGTGTTCTGTTCCTGTGCTATTTCTACTGGGGAGACCTCATCCCCACTTCACTGGATCAATCGGTTCCCACCAGTTGAGGAAAAGACTTACTTTCCCCACTGACTTCCAGATGAAGTCAAGCGTTGTAGACTCGTTGAACAAACGTCGTAAAGCCATTGCTACCAAGTGAGAAGATGAGTTATTAACGACCTAATAATGTCCCAACCGTATTCCACTTGAAACCTGGTAACAGACCTACTACATACCAGCGTACAGAATGCCTCAATCACAATTTGCTGTCTCAGAATAATTGGATCAATCAAATGCTTGATGAATGGATTTTATTGCACCTAGGCAAATCACCTTGGGAATGCACCCCTTGATCCTAGGGGAGGAGGGGGGCGGGCTAAGAAGGCATGTACTTTGGCGCCCAGTGGGAATGACTTTAGGAAGTTTAAATCGAAAACTATTCCAGATCGCTTCCCACTCTCCCTTTACTGGTGGATCTTAACGTACCAACGCGATAACAAAGTCATTTCAACCCTGGATTTGTTACAAGGGTTTTGGCAATTGCCCTCATCACGAGGACTGCCAAACCTAACTGCATTCCTCTCCACTCCTCAGGTCATTAATCACTTCCCTTCCGTATGGCGTTTGGATTATCGATCCTCCCCTATCACGTTTCTCAAGGCTCTACTAAATCTTTAAGGTCTCATAGAGTAATGCACTAGATGGTGTTACGTTAGATTACGCAATCGTCCAATGTCTAAAGACTGGATACCCACTTGAAAAGACTTGATTAGTACATGTAACTGAAGACGCCAATTTAAAGATCAAACCTGCTGAAAATTATCAGACTTTTCAGATCAGAAATTAAGTTCCTAGGTCACATAGTCACTCCTAGAGGGGTTACCGAAACCAAAGTAAAAGGTTAACTGCAAGTAGCGAAATTTTCCAACTCCCAAAAATGCTGATGCCCGTAAGATCCTTCAGGGCTTTAGCATGTTTTATAATCTTTTAATATTGCCAATTTTTCTTCATATAGCTGCTCCTCTGAGTTCTTAAGAAAGATGCTCCTTTTGTTTGTACCTTCCGTCAAGAAAGAGCATGTCGCAAACATACAAAAAAAAAGCTAATAACAAATCTCCTCCAATTTTGAAATTTCCAGATTTTTTCTAAACCCTTCTATACTGACAACTGATGCTAGTTTCCAATTGCAGTAGGAGTCCGTACTAGCTCAAAGACCGATGGCAAGTACAGACGCAAGTTGTCATTTGCTCTAGCCGAGTCCTTACTTAATGGCGATACCTTAATTATACAAGTAACTGAGCAAGATGCTTTTAGCAATAAGTATGGTCATTAAAAGCACTTTCGAGACAATATTTATCAGTACTCTTTTCCATGTCCTTGACAGACCATGCCTCCACTGATACCTTTAGTTCAGAAACCAAAACAACCAACGGGAAGGTAGCCAGATGGACCTTGACTATCCAGAGTTCAATCCCACCTTTGAACACTTACTGGCAAGTCAAATGTAGTCGCAATGCATTAGCGCGACATGTTATAGTGTAACTGCAGCAGACCCTCCATTTTAGTGCTGAAGATGTAAAGAATGCTCAACAAACAGATCCCATGAGGTCGGAGGTAGTAGATTCGATTCCTGCTCCCAGGAAGATCTTATTCTGACGGAGAAGCCACCAGCACCCATCATGAGCCTGTTCGATGAGACCAAGAATTACTGTATCGAACAGCAGTCCGAGTGGGTAACTCCTAGCAGAAGAGTATACCAGTTAGTAATTCCACACAGTCACTATGAATGTTAGCCTTACAGCATGAATTTCACCGAGTACCAGGATGGCACACCCTGTATTGGATCGTTCATAAAAACAAGCCAGATTGAAATACTTTTGATTTGGCCTCTTAAGGCAACTGATATTTCTGAGTTAGTTTAAGAAAATGTTTGTGTCTGCATTCAACATAAAGGGTAAGGTGCTAAAGGTCCTAATCCAATCCAAGTTATATACAACTACGTAGCGATAAACCTGTGGGAAATAGTTGCGCTAGATTGTTAACTAATTTCCAATGTTTTCCCTCCAGTAGCAACAAACATCTGTGTGGTTATGGTAGAATCCATTTCAACCAGATATTGTGATTAGTTCCCATTGCAGTATAAACTGCGCGATACAGTAGCTAAAGCGTTAAAAGAACGCATTACCTGCAGGTGCATACCACCCCTAAGTCCCTAGTAACAGGAGTAATGGAGTGTGGATTCTGTAATGAATTCTTGAAAATTTGTGCACCTTGTAACGATTCTCCTAAATGCCACCATTGTTTCCTCATCATCCTGCCAGCAATGTGGTTAGCGAATGAACCTAATAAAAAAGTACTGTGAATTCTTGATATCCACAAACAAAAACACAACCGTGAAACTTGGGTATGAAAGTTATACCTGATGGGTCAGCAGTGGCTATAAATTCTGCATACAAAATATTCTTTCGGTGACACTCCACAATATGCATTGTCCTCGCGTCGGTGGATTAGATTAACGTTATTGCCTTTATAGTTTGTTATATTCTAATCCGAAACCAAATAACAACCCCGAAGATTTCATAGCAACTCGTACCATTTAGCTCAAATGTGTTTTTAGAAGAATCCGTGAAACACTTCATAAATCAACAGCTAAAATTTACAAGAGTCCGGCCAACATCGAGCAAAAGCCATCCAAAATTCGAAGTAGGTTTCGAGAGTTTATTGCTGACTAACATTTAACAAAACGTCCTGCAATGCCAAGAGCTGATCGAAAATTAGTTGGTCCGTTAACGAGTATTTGAACATAAGCGACTTGGCATAAGTATAAGGTTATGAATATAGTACGGTCAGTAATAAAGAATTCCCATTTAGATCATTATGAAGTTAGTATGGTGATGATAATGAATGTTCCAACCCAGACGAAATGTGACAGAACTCTGACAATCCTCACTGATCCTGTACTCTCTACCTCTGATACTCAGTCCAGATGATCACCGAAATGTCGTTATGTCCTACGTACACTACAGGTATGGAGAAATCCCACAAGTATCATTTGAACTACCAATTCCAGATTTGCTCAAATACAGCATGATTTAGCCAGTGATACAGAGTTAGATCCTCCCAGAGATGACACCATTTGCATATGACAAATCCACCCGTATCAGAAGTTGGGGTTACATGTTAAATAACCTAATAGATGAATAATTACAGTATTCAACTTATCATAATCAAGAATTATGTTTTGTGGTTCACGTTCTCATCCGAATTCTGAGAGTTAACAGTCCCTAGATTTGAGTGCAACCGAAACTGGCTTTCTGTTTAACACTTCATTTCTTTGAATATATTTCTTCCTCATGAATCCATAGAATCACATGAATACAGATCGTGTCTCGATCAAAATTTTTTTTTATCACTTCTATTTGTGTAATCTCAACGATGAGTTTCATTCGATGAGTTTCCATTCGTTGATTTCATTCGATAGTTTCATTCGTTGATTCATTCGATGAGTGTGTTATAATATATCTTGTATTGGCTTACAGTCAGTTACGTAACGCTTCCATTCCTCAAAGTTCTACTTATGTATGTTATCTATGTTCCAATTGGTTGTTTACTTTGAATCAGCCCAAGACCGTATAACCAGCCATCTCTAGTTTGTATTATAGTAATGTTCGGACTACATATGTTAGCGTCGCCGAGCTCTCATTAGTAGTAACCATTTCCTATTAACCAGTTTACCAAACCATGTACCCAGTAGACGACTCACTACCAAGCCGTCTCTGCGTGAATCACTGACTGTATTCATATGCTCTGAACCATAGCAAGATTTCAACACCCCCTCATACATTGGGACTCGTGGGCAGTCATCTTACTAGAGAGAGCAAGGAGGCAGTCACTGGCTCTTTGGCGTCTACCAATAACTTACCGTATAATTAGAATCTACTACCGGAGCCTACGTGAGAATTTAGAAAAATAAGAACATCAGAGACGAAGGAACACTGCAGAAGGCCTATCTGCCCATGCGAGCATGGTCCAAGTCTCCTACCGCTTAAGCCAATGCACCCAATCCCATTAAGATCAGGGTCACATTGACTTAAGGAGGAAACACGGCCACCGACCTGTTAGCACAAGCTATCAGTCCAACTCACTACCCACCCCCATCCACTCATGTATTATATCCCACCTATTTGTTTAAAGCTACACAACGTTGTTGCCTCTATAACTGACTCGGGAGTTTTGTTCCACTCATCTCATCAACTCTATTACCAAACCAGTAGCTTTCCTAAATACTTCCTGAATCTGAATTTTTTCCAACTTAAAACCATTGCTGGCTAGTCCTTTCTAGGCTAGATATTTTTCACACCTATTACATCCCCTTTATTTAATTCCTGACTTACCCATTTAACACCTCAATCATATCGCCCCCTAATTCCTACGTCTGTTCTAGAGAAGTGCAGATTCCAGGGCCCTTAGTCTATCCTCATAGGAAGGTTTCTGATATATGGATCAACTTTTGTCTCCTCCCATGTACATTTGCAAGAGAATTATACTCCAACCTGTAATATGGTTACCAAAACTGTGGCAGATAATCTAAATGAGGCCTAACCAAGGATGTATAAGTTGAAGAACAACATGAGGACACCTCTTATTTATGCTGATCTTGGATTGAAGCCCAAGGATTCTATTAGCTTTATTGCGCACACTTATGCACTGTTGGCTTGGTTTCAGATTACTGCTAACAAGACCTCCGTAAAAAATCTTTTCCGCAATCCGTAATAATAAGATACTACATTATTTTTAGTTTCTAAGTGGCATGGTTTATGTCCTGTCCAACAATTAGAACTTTGCATTTTGTCTATATAACGCATGTGCCACTTCACCGACCACGTTGCATCAGTCTATTTAAATCTTCGCTGGAGTGCTCGAATGTCCTCATCATAATGAATTCACGGCCTATTTTGTGTAATGCGCAAACTTGTCCGATGTCGCCTCTTATCCCTCGATCTATTGTTTATGTAGATATGTAGAAACAGCAGGGGGCCCAACACTGACCCCTGTGGAAACACTGCGTCTTACGACTACCCCACACTGATATTCCGTCCCCATTTATGCAAACTCTCCTCTGCTGCCTATTTGTCAACCAAGGCCTCCTATCCAGAAAAAATTGTCTCCTATTCCATGTGCTTGAATTTTCCTTCAATAGTCGCTGAAGTCTTGGACCCCTGACAAAAGCCTTACTGAAGTCTCATATACACAATATCATATTCATTTACCATGATCTACCTCTTTCAAATACCTTAGTGAAAAAATTAATAAATTCGTAAGGCGGAACCCCCTTTGTAAAACCATGCTGCATTCATTGATTAATTTATCTTTTCAAGGGGCTACGAACTGCCTCGGCAATTATTGCTTCCATAAATTTTCCCACAATGGAGTTAGGGCTTATTGGGCTATAGTTCGAAGGCTAATGACCTGTCCACCTGTTTTGAATAAATAGGTATCACATTTGCCATTTACCACTAGTCTGGCACCTTGCCAGATTGTAGTGATATGTTGTGAAAAGATTAGAGCCAAAGGTGTGCTAAGCTCCTCTTTCAATTCCTTTAGAACCCTGCATCATTCATCAGGCCTGGGGATTAGTTTAGGTTTTAATTTATCTATTTGCCTAAGGACCATGTCACTTGTGACCCTAATCGTCACAGTATTATTATCGTCCTTCTACATAAAATTTATCTAACTGAAATAACGCTGGTATCCTCCTGTGTAAAAACTGAGAGGAAGATTTGTTTAACAATTCTACAACATTTTCTTATCACTGTCATGAGCGACACCGAGGAACTTTGAGTGGGCCTATCTTGTCCCTTGATCTTACTCTTATACCTGAAAGTATCCTCTTTGGTTAGTCTTTTTTTCGATTCTCTTGCAAACTTTAACCTCATAATCTCTTTTTGCTTTTATAATTCCCTTTATTTTTTCTTCGTCTTTTAACTGAATATATATTTCTTAAATTGCCCCACTACCTCTTTTTGATTTTGCCCTATATATGCCTCTCTTTTGACCAATCAGATATTTTAATCTATTGTTCATTCCATTTAGGATCATTTTGGTTTGATCTGAGTCCCTATATGTGGAACGATAAAATTGACTGAGCAGCCTAGAACTATGCCCTGGAAGCATCATATCGTCCAACCAACACCACCCAATACCTACCCTTATGTCAGGTCATTCCAGTTTCAGCCCACCCAAAGTAATTTTTCATACCTATGAAATCAGACAGCCAAGACGAAAGTCAGGGACGGAGACTTGATAGCCATTATTAGGGGATTCCCATGATATATATTAAAACTGAGTGATTTGGATCACTTTCCCCCCAAGCTCATCAATAACCTCAGCGATTATTAATTTAGTGTTTCCCTGCTGTATATCCTTGTGGCTTAGCGCTTCTTTTTGATTAAAATAATAATAATAAGTGATTTCTCCTACTGGAATAACCAAGTCAGGAGGTTAGTTTCCCCTAGTAGGCTCTGTCACAACTGTTTAAAAAACAATCCTTTATCGTATCAAGAAAGTCACCTTACACTAAATATTTCCTGTCAAATTGTCTTCCAGATCAATCTGTCTAAAGTTGAATCTCCCATTAGCACAACATTTTCGTATGTTAGAAGCTTACGATTTTCGTCCCAAGAAGTTTACTGCACTCCTAATCAAGATTAGGGGCCCTGTAACTATCACACCAAAATTAGTTTTACCGGCCCTCGAGAAGCGTACCCAAACAGATTCAGTGGCTGATTGCTTCAAATTTTAATATTTTGTCTACACAACAATTTAAATGTCCTGACATACAACGCTACTACGCCACCACCTTTTCCTGTTGACCCAGTCAGTGTGAATAATTTATAGCCTTGTATGTGAACATTCAGAGGGCCTCTAAACTTTCAGATTGACCAGGTCTCTGTTATAGCAATAATATCTATTTTCCTCACTTGCAAGTTAATCTTACTCATCTATCTTATTTCTACACTCCAGCTATTAGTAAAGTAAACCTTAAGGGATCCTAGTCCCTGCTCCCAGCTGCTGTCCCCTTTTGTTTGCCGACCTGATCTATTGTCTTTATTTATAACTTTTAATAAACGTTGGTAGAATACCGCCAATATAAAGTAAAAGGACACAAGTGCAAACTAATGTGACATTATTGTGGAAAAAGCAACGTTTCGCTTCCTTCTCTTTGGAGAGCGAAACGTTTGCCACAATAAATGTCACATTAGTTGCACTTGTGTCCTTTTACTTTACCTATTTATAACTTCATGCTGAATGCCTTTTTATACATTTACTGTTTCCAACCTAAGTTGCAAACCTTCTTGTTTTCCCACACACACCCATACCACATCTTCCATCATTTTAAAATCATAGACATTTCACCAATGCCCATCTCAATCGAGTCTGCAAGCTACCACCCCTGCCCCAGAGAGATTACCCCACCCAGTGCATACATATCATGTTTGCCAAAAAAGTTGGTTCCAGTTGTCAATGAATTGATTGCAAGTTCCTTGCAGTATCTGTCCAGCCAGCAATTTACAACCAATTGCCCCTAGACAAACCATTCATTTTCCAACTCAATCCCCTTCTAGGCGAGAGTGCAACATATGATTGGGATCCCTCCCTTATACTAATGAAATCTATACTCGACCTTACTTATCAAGCAGCTCTTCTGCTCCTACCCTCCCATATCATTTTCCACTAGCACTGAGACTGATAAAGGCTAGTTCCCATTTACCGTAGACAGATATTATCCAGCCTTTGACATATGTCCCCCAACACCACTCCAGGGTAACACACTCATCTCACATCTTCTAATTCCTAATACAAAAAGCAGTCACTATATCTACCTTAGAGTCACCAAAGCCACAAGAATGTGCGGCTTTACCCTCTCATTAGCAGGGGCAGTAGTACCCTTACCATTCACTGGCCACAGTGAAAAACAGGTCCTCCTAAGAACAGAGAACGATTTCCTACCTATCCAGATTATCTTCACTCTTAACATATGTCCTTACTCTGATGCGCCTCCCATTAACAGTGAACCACTCGCCACTTGTAGCAGGTCAGGGCTGCCCCTCACTGCTGTAGCCGTTGCTACCTCCCCAAACTACAGCCTCCTCACAGCGCGAGACAGACCTTGCACCTCACTGCTTGAGCCTCATTCCCCACAACTCCATCCACCTCACACTCTCTTCGTCCCTATACCCAGTGAGGTGGACCTTCAGCTCTCTAATGTCCTCCAGGAGACAAGACATCCACCTCCCTCAACTCTCGCAACCTCAAATTTTAAAACACTGCAGGAAGCAAGCCATGGCTTTGTAACCGTCCACAGCATAATCCCCAAAGCCAGCTCAGGGTCCTGTGACCTCAAGTGACGACTGACCACTTACCCTAATCCCCGTATCAACCCCACCTATATGTGTGTTGGTGTATATATGTGTGCGTGTGTGTGTGTGTGTGTTTATGTGTGGTGTGTGTATTTTATATACACACATATATATAATAATACTATATTATATATATATATATATTAATATATATATATAATATAATATATAATAAATATATACATGCAATAAGATCACAGTAAACAGGTGATTTTCAAAATTAATCAAAACACCCCTCCTGAAAGAAGTGAGAAATTTCCAAGCGCGTTCCGTGACTACTCACATTAATCAAGGAACTTATGATAATGTAGTATTCACGAAAGCGCTTGGAATTTCTCTATTCTTTTCAGAGTGGTTGTTATTGCATATATAAATAATATATATATATATATAATATATTATATATAAATATATAAATATAAAAAATATATATATATATATGATATATAATGATTAAATATATAAAATATATATATATATAGATATATATATATATATATATATATTATAGTTATATAATATATAAAATATATATATATATATACAAATATATGGGTGTGTGTGTGATGTGAGAGTGTTTGTGTGTGTAACTCACCTATTTGTACTCATTCTATTTTGTGGTTGCAAGGTTCGAGTCATAACCCTGCCCCGCCTCTTCACGTGTAGCAAATGGGTCCTCTCTCCTCCCTGCACCAGAGCTTTAAATCAAACCTCGTCTTAAAACTATGTATGTTTCACCGCACTCCACAACGTCACTTTCTAATCTTATCCACTGCCTGACAAGTTTTAAGACTTATAGAAATTACTCCTAACATCCGTTTGACTCATCTTGATTTTCCAGCTTTCCAATTGTGACCCCTTGTTTCCGTGTTCCCATCTCTGGAACATACCGTCTTTGTCCACCTTGCCATTAAATTCCCCCTTGGCGCAGTATTTTATATATCGTTTATCATGTCCTCCCCGGACCCTCCTTTCTCTCCAGTGTCCGTCAGGCCAATTCCCTAGAACCATACATTTCGCAGACAGTCCGCTTTAGTTCGTATCTGGGACTAGTCCTTGTTGCAAACCATGCACTTTCTTTATTTTCTTGACTTCTTGACCAGTGAGATTCCAAACTCGGTGCTGCGAACTCCATTATGTGCCTGACTTAAATGGTGTACAGAGTCTTTGAACATTCCTTACTGAGGTATAGTAACGCTATCCTTAGTTTGCCATACGCCGCGACGCTGTAGCATTTTTTATCTGAATGAATGCGCCTCATATGTGCTCGGTATAAAATCCACCCCAAGAACTTTTTTCCTTGAGTGAGGTTTTGCAAGTCTATGGGACATCTAGACTATACTATGTCTGGCGGTCTTTTCTTTCACTTCCCCACCAATCTTCATGAGCATTGCATTTGGTAGGTTAAATTCAAGGATCCAGTTGCTGGACCATGCTTTGTAGCCCTGTCCAGGTGTCTTTGTATCCTGCCTTATCCTCGACTGATTTGGACTTTCTCCTCATTAACTGTCACAACATCTGCAAACTGGGACACTTCGAGTCTATCCCTTCCGATATGTCATTCACATATACCAAGAAACGGCACAGGACCTAGTACTGACCCCTGTGGAACCCGCGCTTGTCACAGGCGCCCACTCTGACATCTCGTCACGTACCATGACTCGTTGTTGCCTCTCTGTCAGGTATTCTCTGATCCATTGCATTGTGCCTTTCCTGTTAAGTGTGCCTGATCCTCTAGCTTTTGCAGTAACCTCTTGTGAGGAACTGTGTCGAAGGCCTTCTTGCAGTCCTAGAAAATGCAATCTGTCCACCCCTCTCTCTCTTGTCTTACTTCTGTCACCTTGTCTTAAAACTCCAGTAGGTTTGTCACACAGGATTTTACACTTGTTTCTTTCCAGGTGCTCCGCCACCTCCTCCTGATGATCTTCTCCATGACTTTGCATACTATCCACGTTAGTGACACAGGTCTGTAGTTTAATGCCTCGTGGTCTGTCTCCTTTTTTAAAAATTGGGACTGACATTTTGCCATTTTCCATACCTCAGGGAGTTGCCCAGTTTCAATGGATGTGTTGAAGATCTTTGTTAGTAGCACACACAACACTCTCTGTTCCTTCCCTTAGGACGCACGGGGAGATACTGTCTGGTCCCACCCGCCTTTGAGGTATCAAGTTCACATAGCATGCCTCTTCACCTCCTCGTTATGTGTACCTCATCCAGCACTTGTTGGTGTACCTCCCTGTTCTGATTTCCTGGAGTCCTACTGGTTTCTACCGTAAATACTTCGTGTTGAGCTCCTCCCATACCTCTTGGTCGTTTCTTTTGTATTAGTGTGTGTATGCTAGTGTGCGCGTTTGTGTGTGTACGTGTGAATAAGGTATAAACCATGTTAATAGATACCGACAAATATGTTTAAAAGACGCCTGAGCAAATACATATTTATTAGACAACGTTTCGGTCCTGGGACCTTGATCACATCTAACACACAGAGGTGACTGAGGAATGCCATTGGGATGAAGACAGGTAGACAATGGTTTCACGTCACTCCTGTGTTGTTAGGTAGGTGGTACTTTGCCTGGTTGAGTGTCATGTACGTTAATGTTTTTGAAATTTTATAGTTTCCAGTAATATGTTGTATGGTGTCGGTGACGACTATAGCGAGGCCTCCAGAAATCGTCGGCGTCTAAGATCCTGTTCCGTAAGGACCAATTCATCAAAGTCCACAACGCTTCAGTCAGGGAAGTTAGTGGTGGATCCTCTATATTACCAACTTAATTTAAAGGAATGATCACCAGAGTCCACAGTACTAACCAACTGTTCCAGTGTTGGAAGTTTCAAGGCAGTAAAGGCTTGTCATCTGCCTACACACACACAAAAAAAAGACTTACCATCCAGTAATATTAAAACTATGAAATTTCCAAATTAACAGTAAAGGACTCTGTCTCCACCGTTAAGTACCTTTGTTCATAGGAAGTAGTTTCTTACTTGCAAATGACACAGGAAATGGTGAATCATAGTACGTGAGAATAGCAGTCGTATACTGCCTTAATCCATACTGTGTAGCAAATGCTACTGAAGGTTTAGAATCAGAATACAGTTTAACCTACTGGTAAACTGAAGTGTACCACTAGGTTAAACTGTACAATTTAACCTATTGGTAACCTCAAGTTTACCACTAGGTTAAACTGTACAATTTAACCCATTGGAAACCCAAGTTTACCACTAGGTTAAACTGTACAATTCAACCAGTGGTAAACTTGAGTGAAAGCCAGTTCTGAAAACAAAATTAATTATGAAACCTTCAATGACCACCTTCATCACAGGCACAGACTCAGAGTCTCATT
>NC_069417.1:44175647-44223147 GCF_026875155.1 Cherax quadricarinatus
AATAAATGGTTTTTAAGGCTCTTATCAAAGTGCTGTATGAATAAAGAGTGGTAATATTTTGTTTTACAGTTAAGATGAGCGAAGGCCATTAAACCTACCACAAGACAAATGGCAGTTTCTTCATTTATAAATAATAATAATAAAATAATAATCATATCTTTATTTACTTCAAGTACATGTACAAGGTATACAGGCCTAGCTGACAGGTGGCCCGGTGGCCTGGTGGCTAAAGCTCCCGCTTCACACACGGAGGGCCCGGGTTCGATTCCCGGCGGGTGGAAACATTTCGACACGTTTCCTTACACATGTTGTCCTGTTCACCTAGCAGCAAATAGGTACCTGGGTGTTAGTCGACTGGTGTGGGTCGCATCTTGGGGGACAAGATTAACGACCCCAATGGAAATAAGTTAGATAGTCCTCGATGACGCACTGACTTTCTTGGGTTATCCTGGGTGGCTAACCCCCGGGCGGTTAAAAATCCGAACGAAATCTTATCTTATCAATGACATGCAGCTATATAGAAAGCCCCTTGTTATGCTGAGCATTTCGGGCAAATTAGTATGCTGAGCATTTCGGGCAAATTAGGTCAGTTTTGTCCCAGGATGCGATAATTTTTGCTTTTATAAATATCAGATATATTAGGCTCAGGTCGTCATCAATAATATATATGTGGAGAGAACCTCCTGGTGTACAATATGGAACATGTGTTTACTGCCGCCTGAAGCACATCATCGCAAACCATAAACAACAACCAGATGTACAATGATTACGGTGTGTTTGAACGTGTATGATGGACAATGCTTGTGAAAATTCGAGTACCACCGGCTCTATCATTAGGGTAGATTTACGATCGACGGTGATAACTAGATGGCAATGCATACATAAATGTAATTAACGAAGTTAGTGAAAGTATGGAAGCAGCTGCTACAATAGAATAGTGTGTTGCCACCTAGACTATAATCACTCGACGAAACAACAGGTGACGTACGACGATTATAAATTACTCGTAAATTTATTCGATAAATGCAGGCGAACCCTTCAAGGGGGGTGGGGGTTAACTGATGCTGGGAGGGTACTTCATCCAAGGAACTGGAGCTGCCCTCCCCTTCTTTGGATCAGACCCTATTTACTCCCGTTACCCAGGTTGTGAAGGCTTACTCAGCCCTGTAACAACTTCAGACAGTATTACAAAGGCTGGCTGGCTCCTCAGGAAAATTAATTAATAGAAAAAGAAATAATAATTCACAAAAGATAAACACTTTATTATTTATTAATGCAAAGATAAAACATTGAAATATGAAGGTGTATCCTACTTGAAAGAAAAATGAAAAATGAAATGAAAAAAATGACATTTGAATTCAACGCTAATATATACAGTGATACTGGGGTGTCTGGTTGAGGTTGACACCGTCTTGTAGAAATTGTAGCTGTTGCTGATGTGGGGGGGGGGGTCACAGGTGTTTAGTGACAACCCAACAACTAGTTCTTCACAGAGTATAGCCTTGAATAGTCAGTCCAGATGACAGGAAAGCAGGTTCTTTACCACTACAAAGATGAGGGGTTGTTGTCTGCTGTCGCCTACAGTTAATCAGGTAGGTAGATCAAAAAGTGACGTCTCCAGACTTTTGCAAAAGTCCTTCAACACTTCTCGTTGGTTGGCAGGTGACCCGATCTGTCATTCCAAGTTGGAAAGAGAGACAGGTTACCCACTGCTTAAGAAATCACTCTCCATGATAAGTGCAAGATACCTAAAAAAGGTGGTGATTATCTAAGTCTCATGTGGAGCTTAAAACTGAAAGGACTAAGTTTATTATTGGTCAAAAGTGAAGCTTTCAACCAATTTCCACTAGAATAGGAGCAGAGGCTTTTACTTATAGTTGTGCTGGGAGCTGTGAGTCGAGTGATTACTGTTTGGCCGGAGCCCCACACGTCACCTTTCGGGGTGGGTTAGAAAGGGGGGAGGGGATAGCGGGAGCTAGACTGACCCTACCTTAACAAGCAGCGGGCAATCAAACTGTTGTTACCATATACTCACTTGCTACTCCTATCTGTTGAACTTTTCCCTCACACAGGTGCTGTATGACACTTACAGATTTAGCACTTCCATGAATGTAATAATAATCATTGTTCGCATCGCTCCCGGGCCATGCGGACCTGCTGCGCAGACACTCCTGATTGAGTTGGCTTTTGCGCAGTTTACCTGACTGAGCTGCCCCTAGCGTTGGTTGGTGGAAACTTTATTTTCTCCAACATGGCGCTGAATAGCAGAAGACGAATCAATACTGTCTGCATTGAGATGATCCGTGGGGCTGTCACGGGATCCAACATGGATTTATTGCTACCAGCGATCATTTGCGATACCTATGGTATAGCAAATGAGGAGATATGTGGTGTCACAATCAATGGAACGACTAGAATCTTCGTTAAAATGACGTCTGCACGAGTCTACGAGGCGGTGGTCGACAAGTATCAGGAGACCACCATACCGGTTAATACAGCTGTGTCGGTGCGACTCCATGATGCATCTCGACAATACACTTGGGTGAAAATCAGGAATGTGCCTTTTGAGGCGACTGATTTTGATATGCGGGGCAACGACGTACGTGTCGGCTATGTGGGTCATATGACCACATCGTGTGGGAAACGAAGTGGGTACCTGGCACAACAACGGCAACGGCAGCCAGTGGGCGAGGTAGGCGACGAGCGAGAACAGCCTCTTGCTACGCTGCCCCAACAACGATTGTCATGGAGTGAGGAGGTGGACAAAGAAAAGGAGCTCGAATTGCCAGTTGTAACGCTACAAGGAGAATCTCAGTCTTTGGACATACATCAGGTTTTAGAGGAGAGAATACCTAATATGGGTGAAGAAGTGGCGGCGTCTTTGGTAAAGGCGTTGGATGTCTTGTTAGAGGAATCTGTTCTAGATCATGTGGGAGACCCAGGCTTAGTTCTGGGGACGGCTGTGAATGATGGTATGGCAGGAGATGACGCTTTGTCGACGAGTCTAAAGGATTGAAGGTGCATGCAGTAGAGGTGGAGGTGCATCAGGACGGTGCTTCAGATGTCCAAATGCAGGTGGAGGGCGGGACACGAAAGAGGACTGCAGCATCATCGGATTCTGATGATGTGCTCACTCCTGCCCAACGCCCTGGGAAAAAGTCTTGGGTAGAGGTACAGCAGAGAGAGAAAGGTGAACCCAAGGATCAAGGGATTGCAAAGGTGATTCCCAACAAGGGGGCAGGGACAGAGGTGTTGCGAAACGAACTAGGGTAAAGTCAATGCCGGGGACAAAAGGAAAACCCATTTGTTGAATTCAAGTGTTTTACTATAAATATTAACGGGTTGAGAGCTGAGAGGAAGCTTAAGTGGTTTAATGAGTATTTGGTGCGACTTGGTGTGGATGTGGTATTCTTACAGGAACATAATTTTAGGCCTGGTTATGAGTTGGATATGAGTGGTTATAATGTATACATGGAACATGCGACACGTTTGAAAGGTGGGGCTGCCATTTTGGTAAAGGAAACTAGCCCGTTTATAGTAAGGCGTAGTGAAGGGGGGGAGGGAAGGGTAATTAGAGTGGATGGAACCTGGGGTAGGGTTCCCATTAGTTTGGTATGTGTATATGCCCCGGCTGAGGGTGATGCGAGTATTAAAACTAAATTTGTTCAGGACGTACTGGTCTATTTTTTACGTGGTTTACCGAATGTTGCAATAACAGGCGGAGATTGGAATTGCATGATACGTCGTAAAGATGTGGAGCCTAGAGGTGCGGGGTGTTGTTTGGTATATTGGGGGATTTATTGACCAGGGTGGGGTTAAAGTATGTGTGCAGGGGGGGACAGATGGTAGAGCATACCTTCATCAAACGAGGTTATGCGGCGAGGTTGGACCGAATGTACGTGCCTTGTGCGGTTACTGTGCGGAGGGTGAATGTGATGTGGTTTTTTTCGGATCATAGAGGTGTTCTAATAGATGTGGATATTGCGGGTGTGCCTCGGAGGGGTCTATTTTGGAAATTAAATGTAAGGTTATTGAAGGAAGAGGATAGTCTTTTGTCTTTTGGACATATGTGGGATCGTTTAGTGGTTGAAGCACCAGGGGATGTTGCCATGGTTAATTGGTGGGAAACGATAGCTAAAAAACGTATTAAGGAATATTATATTAATCGAGGGATGAGATATAATCAGTTACAATACGGTTTTCAAAAATATTTAGAGGGGCAGTTGCGCGAATGCTATGCACAAATTAATGCTAATTATCCTGTTATTGAAATTGAAAGTTTGAAGGAACATATACGAAATTTACAAAATGAAAGTTTGATGGGGAAAGGCTTAAGGGCGGGATTGAGGAGGTTTTGTGGGGAGATCGGCCATCGGCGTGTGTGTTGCGGAGTCAACACAGACGTCGCAAGGCAATGGAGTTAATGGGGTTGAATGTTCAGGTAGGTATGCAAGGGTATAAAGTGGATCAGGTGTTGACGAAGACTGAGGGTATGAGTGGGTATATTGATGCTTGGGTTAAGTTGAAAATGCAAAGTGTGGGAATAAGCGAAATAGCATTACAGTCCATTGGAAGGTTTGTGCAGTGTGAGTTGACAGAGCATGATCGATCCGTTTTGGAAGGGCCGATAATGGAGTGTGAGACATGGGAAGCTTTATCCGGGGCGCAATTAGGTAAGGCACCAGGAATTGATGGGTTGCCCAGCGACTTTTATCTTCAAAATTGGAGCGTTTTAAAAGGGTTTTTGGCAAGATTATTCAATATCCTTAAGCGGGATCGGGTCTTAGGGGCACAGCAAAGGATGGCTGTGGTCGTTCTAGTGCCTAAAGGTGAGCCATTAATAGTCAAAGACTATTGTGCTATTTCGTTATTGTGTGGTGATTATAAGATTTTTGCAAGGATTTTAGCTAACAGAATAAAAAAGGTCCTGGGTAAAGTGATTGATAAGGGACAATATGGGGTGCCGGGAAGGTCTATGTATGACGGGCACGGTTTAATTAGAAGTTTTATTGAAGAAAGAGTAAAATGGGAGGGGGGGGTGTTGGCTATAGATTGGGAGGCGGCATATGATAGTGTAGAACGGGAAGCGTTATGGAAAATTATGAGATGGCAGGGGTTTGGAGAGGAAATTATTTCATGGGCCAAATTACTGTATCAAGATGCATCCTTTACTGTGCAGGTAAATGGAAGGTTAGAAGAACAAATTCAGATGAGAAGGGGTCTACGTCAAGGTTGTCCCCTTTCACAAAAATTTTTTGTGTGTTTACAGGATCCCTTTTATAGAGGAATTAGGGTCTTATTAGCAGCTAATGGGGTAGGCAACGAAAGGGGTGGGGGGCCTGGCATTGTTGGATATGTTGATGACACAACGATTTTAGTAAGTGGTAACAGGGATTTGCCTCTGGTGGAAAAGTTAGTGAATGTTTTTGAAAAGGCTTCTGGTATGTCAATTAATAAGGAGAAAACGAAGTATATGGATCTTGGGGAGGGGTTAAGTGAGGAATGTGAAGTAGTTAAAAGGTGGAAAAAGGTGGACCAATTACTGATATGTGGGATCGTTTATGTAAGTGATATCAAGTTAGCACAAATAAATTCAGTACGTATTGTAGATGGTGTACTGAAGCGCATCAGTGGTTTACGAGCTGCACACTTAACTTTGCATCAAAGAGTAATTACTACGAATGTTCTATTATATAATAAACTATGGCATGTTGCAGTAATATATCCGATACTTCGTAGTGAGATACAAAGATTACAAAAGTGCGTTTTTAGATTCATTTGGGGTACTGGAAGCGAATGGTTAAGTAGAGCGGTTGTCACACTCCCGGTTGGCCGAGGAGGGCTGGGTCTTATAGCTGTTGAAAAGAGGATTATGAGTGTGTATTTGAAACGTAGTTATAAGCGGGAGGGGGGGGCGAGGGAAGGCGGACTTCATAAGATACGACAGGATATGAACGGTGGTGGGTGGGTAGGGAATTCATAATAGGTGAGGCAATGTTACGAGTCATCGTAAACATGAGAGATCCTTCACATATTAAATCGGGAAACCTTGATGGGGTGGATGGTAAGGCAGTGGTAGTAGGGGTTTATCCGATGTATGATTGGCGTAATATTTGGGGGCGTTTGAACAAATTGCGTTTAAAACCTAAAGTACGAGAAGTTATGTATAGATTTTTACATGGGATCTTACCGTCGGAATGGTTTTATTCCATAAGAGAATACGGGAGGATGGGATATGCAAGGCTTGTGGCGGATTGGAGACTATTTTCCATATGGCGTATTTTTGCGAATGCATTGAAATAAGAGTTTGGTTGGGTAAGGTAATAAGGTTAGTGGGAGGGAGGGGTTTGGAGGTGTTGAGGGTTTTAAGCTTAGACATAGGTGGGGTGAATCAAATGGTAGAGAATGCGGTAGGGTATATAATTACGGATTATATTTATGTCTTGGGCTATGAGAGGAGCGAACGTGTGTGAAAGAATTAATGCGTTAATAGCAACTTTTTATATGACAAAGTGTAGGAATAAGGAGGTGTATGGGGGGAGATGGGAGAGGGTTTTAAGTGAGGGTTATAGGAATTTCACATTACGGGATTTAAGGGAGTTGACAGGCAAGTAAGGGGGATGAAATGGGCTGGTTTCCTAGAATGGGCGGTAGCATGATGAGTTTGTTTTATGGAATGTTATATGAGGTATGTCCTGGGTGCAATTTTAACATTATTTGTTCCGAGTGTTTCAAGTACAATACAGTTATATTTAGAATTGTCGACTTATAACTTTATATATATTTACTTTCATGTATATATCATTAATGTTTTTTCTTATGAACATTTTCAATGAAATTCAATACATGTTTTCTATGCATATTTATGATTTTGATACAATGTGTAAATAAAAAAAAAAATAAAAAGGCTTTTTATGTTTCAGTTTAATTACAATGTATTTTTGTAAGCACAATCGAATTGGTTGTCAATAGAGGCTTAGTGTGTTATGATATATTAGGGTATTGTTTTTCTTTTTAATTTCTCTAGATGGTGGCAATACTATGTATGTAGTTAAGTTTTTTAGGAAACCTTGAAGTTGAAAAGAATGAATGAATTATTCGTGGTTGAGTCGACGCATTTATTATAAATGACGTTGGAAGTGATTGTGTTAAATCTGACAATATACTTTATATATTATTTATATGTATGTACCTGAATGGTAAATTGAAGTCTGAATTTTACTGATGAAGAGTAGGTTTTCCTTTTTATTCATTTTTTTTCTTTATGGTAATACATGGTTGTATCATGTACACCAACGAATATAGTTAGGGGTATATGGTAAATTTTCGTGTTGATTAGATATTTATAATACAGATGGAATACTAGGCTTAGGTTAGGGTAAAATTATGATAATTGTGGAATGTTCCTTGATAAAATCGGCTCTTTATTATGCAAATTGGTTAGAATGGTTCTACGTATGGCATTATTGATAAATGTTGAGCTAATTCTAATTGTAGGTACGATGTGCAATGTACATGTGCACACCTGGGCGAGCAGCTGCGCGGACCGTGCAGTTCTAATGGACCTGTATGGTCGGTGTAGGTGTTCACTCGGATGTGTTCTTGACATCATAGGTTCAATTATTACCCTATATTTCTTTCCGTGTTCAGAGCAGAAGGAATTTCATCTGTAACTAAATGATGAATGTATACTTGTATTTTATCATTCTAGTGTACATTAAGAGCAAGGATGATTAATTGGAGGAAGGGTTCATATAGGTTGTATGTTTTTTTTTACGAATGTTAACTTATCCACATGTATCTAGTATAGGTCAGTTTTAAGCTTCGGTATCAGATTTTGTAGTTGGTTTAGTTGTCATATTTATTATATTATGTTATTTGTTATTGTTTCAATATCTAATGTAATGTTTTTCAGTTATTGTCATATATTGTCATCTTTATGGTTTTTCCTTTTGTCTATTGTCTTTTTGTATGGTTTTAAATAAAAAAATAATAATAATAATAATAATAATAATTGGCTAAGACGTACATTTATGAACACAACAAGAATAAAACAGTATGGTCTTAACTCTATGTCAAAGAAATACTTTATATTAATGGTATACAATACCGACAAGTAGATGAATAAGACATATGCAACAACTGGGTATCTTTATTGCCGAAAAGGTTCGCCTGCGCAGCAGGCTTCTTCCGTCAAACAGAAAAATGACTAATTGCTTAAGACATCTTAAGTAATTTAGTCACCTCTGTAATTGACTAAAGAAGCCTCTGTACTTCTGGTAAAAATTAAGTGTGAATAAGGCAAAACTAAGAAGGAATAATAATCACAGATTAAAATAAAAAAAATGCAAACCAGAAAAATATTTATTTCAATTCTTACGAAAGTAATTAAAGCAAAATCTGAAGTGATTCAACACCGAGAGATGCCCTTTAAAACTGCTTTTAAGTTAGTCATTCTAAGGTACACATAGTGGGCTTGAAAACAGTAAATACCCTGAAGCTGCCAGGGGCTCAGTCTCCCGGTCTCTTGGAAAGGAAACAATGCACATCCTGGGAGAGGGGGGGATGGCAGATGTTGCTGCAGACTCCGTATGTTGTGAAAGGTCGTTACTAGGTCCTGGATCCACCCCTGTTACCTTTCAACTAACTTTTACTTCTTACCTTCACTTCTCTCGTCGCTCACCTTTTCCTCATTCTTCCAATAATCATCTTTCTAGCCTTTACTCCCTCCCATCTTCCAATTCCAATGATCCTATCATTATATTTTCTCCCCCACCTGTCTTCCATCTATGTTTGGGGTCAGCTCAGACAGTTTCCACCCTGTAACACTATTATGTGCATTATACAAAAAGAGTAAGAAAAGAGGACTGCTTCACGGAAGTCGTGGGTTCCACCTCAAATATACTGAATATAAATGGCAGGCTTCACTTCCACTTTCTTTTTATCACCATAATAAAAGTTTTATCTTCATAAAAACGAATTAATAATAAAATGAATACAAATAATACATTATAATTGTTATTATATTTGCTAAAAAGTTTTAGACCCGCATGCATCGCTATTTTCATTATATATAATGAAGATTGTAGACCTTCTAGTGTTGTGTTATTAAAGATGAGGAAAAACACATAACTACCATAAACATGGTATTTGTTTCAAGAAACATCCAACAGTAAGGCTTGTTAAAAACAAATTGAAATTACAATGACAAAACACATGTATTATAATCATGCACGTCTAAATTACAAGAAATTTTTAATTGTGAGTCCTTTATGTTGGTTCTGATAACTCTGTGACGGACTCGCATCCGTAATGTACAAAATTCTGGAAGACAATATTGAGTTACCTGAATGCTGCTCTTACGTTGGCAAGACGAGTGTACGCTACCATGGTTATTCGACTGATGTAAGTCTTCAGTGAAATGCTTGGTGTTATGCTTATTAGAAGATTGTGGCTTTTGTCCCCCAAATTTGTAGTCTGAAACCAGTTTTCTCTCTTTTTGATTTTCATTCCCCTAACACTTACTAGAGTTGAAATAAATATAATATCCACCTATCTGACCAGTCCTGCAGTTTATCTTTTTTTTTTTGTAGCCTATCCCAGTCTTCGCAGATATTTCTCTGATTAGTTTTATACCATACTCAAGTAGATACAAAGAATTTTATCGTCATGCCTGTCATTTACGGACAGTATATCAAACCCAGAATGAATCCTTTTTAAAAACCAATCCCACTCGATCATGCCGATACTTCCTCCCAGATCATCTCCTTTACCTTAGGTATGCCTTGACATAGCGAAGTGTCTTTTCCATTACTGTGAGGGAAAAGTTCAATAGATAGGAGTAGCGAGGGAGTATATAGTAACAATAGTTTCATTGCCGGCTACTTGTTAAGGTAGGGTAAGTCCAGCTCCCGCTATTCCCGCCTTTTCTCCCCCACCCCTAAAGTGATAGTTTGATTTCCGGCTGCTTGTTAAGGTAGGGTCAGTCTAGCTCCCGCTATCCCTTCCCCTCCTTCCCCCCCCCCCGAAAGGTTACGTGTGGGGCTCCGGTCCAAACAGTAATCACTAGACTCACAGCTCCCAGCACTACTGTAAGTACATGCCTGCCTTGTATTCTAGTGGATTTATTGGTTGAAAGCTTCACTTTTGACCAATAATAAACTTAGTCCTTTCAGTCTTGCTCTAAGTTGACTGTTGTAATAATCACCACATCTTTTAGGTATTGTACTTATCATGGAGAGTGATTTCTTAAGCAGTGGGTAACCTGTCTATCTTTCCAGCTTGGATGACAGAGAGGGTCACCTGCCAATCAACGAGTAGAATTGATGAAGATGGACTAACGTCCTGAGACTTCCCTTTTTGGATTTAATTACCTGTGAACCTGTATGAAATTGCAGGACGTAACCCCTCATCATTGCAGCGGTAAAGAACCTGCTTTCCTGTCATCGGGATAGAATACTCACGGCTATACTCTGAAGAATGAACCGGTGGGTTGTCATCAACACCTGCGACCCCCCCCCCATCATCGGCAACGGCTACGATTTCAACAACAAGCAGTGTCACCAACACCAGACACCCAAGTTTTATATTAGCATTGAATTCAGTTATCATTTATATTTTTCATTTTCTTTAATGTAGGATTAATATTTCATATTTAAGTGTTTTATATTTTATATTTTCTATATAATAAAGTGTTTATGTTTGTCTGTTATTTCTTTTTCTATTCATTAATTTTCCTGAGGAGGAGCCAGCCTTGGTAATACTGTCTGAAGTTGTTACAGGGCTGAGTAAGCCTTCACAATTACCTCTGCCTGCTCTTCCAGACTGCAAATTAATCTTTTATAGTACAGTATCTAATATATTTTGTATATGTTACCTTGTTGTAAAACTCCAGTATTTTTGCGAGACAGGGTTCAACCCGCCAGAAGCCTAAGCTGGCTGACATTTACTATATGATTCCATTCCTTTCCATCACTCTCATCTTCATTTAATTATAGCATAATTGTATTGATACATTCATGGAGCAAAGCTAAACCCGTAGGGGTCATACTGCGCTTGGAGGAATGAGGAAGGTCCAATTCCATGGATCAAGAGCCTTTCACCCAAATAAAAGAACCTTCCGTGAGAGGTGTGAGTGCTGGGATATCTGGGGATGCCTTTGCTATTCGCTCCTCTATTTGACATTTGTTTGTTACCCCATTTGCATTTGTGTACCACACTTTCAGTTTCCTTGCTCTTACTGTGTTATAGTTCTCGGTGTCAGATAAGAAGATAAGATTTCGTTCGGATTTTTAACCCCGGAGGGTTAGCCACCCAGGATAACCCAAGAAAGTCAGTGCGTCATCGAGGACTGTCTAACTTATTTCCATTGGGGTCCTTAATCTTGTCCCCCAGGATGCGACCCACACCAGTCGACTAACACCCAGGTACCTATTTGCTGCTAGGTGAACAGGACAACAGGTGTCAGGAAACGTGTCGAAATGTTTCCACCCGCCGGGAATCGAACCCGGGCCCTCCGTGTGTGAACCTCAAGGAAGGTTCCTTGATGTTGGAGGGGCCTGATTTCAGGGATGATCTGTGCCAGTCCCGAATTAGCCTGATGCCTTTCCTATCCCCCCCCAGGCGCTAGTATACCTCGGTTAGCGCTCCCTTGATTATAATAAGTAGTATCGTGTGTGACGGGAGCTTTCACAGCCACCAGGCACCGGGCACCCGGTCTGGGTTTCCTGATCCTAGTCACTAGGAAGGAGATGCATAAAGAGATGTGTAGGTTACTGGGATAGAAGTGTGGGGAGTCTTGCACTGGAAGGAGTCAGATGGACGCGTCAGGTGAGAGAGATGGAGTTAGAGAAAGATGGCTGCAGGTTAGGATGAGACAAATTGTAGGAAAGTTTGCACAGGATGAGTCGAATGGGTTTAGGTGAGGGAGGCTGCGGGAGGGGGAGGGGTTGAAGATGGTTTTGAAATATTGTATTTGAATGGGAAAGGGAATTTGGGGCTTGAGAAGGGATGTTCAGGGCTTGACATGGTGTAACCCCCGGAAGCTGAGATTCAGTACCTGTTATCATCTTCCCTGTTTCTCTTTCCTGTGACTGTCAGTGTTTTATTCTTTCCCTCATCTGTTACATCTCCTTTTCTGTTGTCTTGATCGAGGTACACATAGTACTAACTTGTCCTCCTTAACAGTGGTTTTCGTCACATAATCCTGTCTCGTACATTTTTGTTGCAAGGGGTCAGTCTGGGCGTATTTTGTCCCCTCGAGTACTGTATCTTCAGATTTTCTGAAATCTGTCACCTGTTGTACCTCGGCCTCTCCTGTCATAGTGATCATTCATGATCTTCGGCTTCATGATCACTAACCTCGCTTTTCCCACCTTGCATATTTTCTCTAGATTGCCTTGTCAGTTGACATTTCCCTAATTACCTATATTATCTCCTATACCTCCTGGTACAGGAGATAAGTGTGTCTGCCTCTCTCTTCTTTCCCCCTTTCCTCTAGTGCCTTCTTCGGCTCCCTAAAATTCCTTCCCAGTATTTTCAACTTTTCTTCAGTTGCCATCGCCTATTCCTCCTGTTCCTTGTTTTCCTCCAATATTTCTTTACCCATTCCTCAATCTCTTTGCAGAGATCATTTAACTTTTTTTCTCAGTCTTCCTCCAATTTTCATCTAAAGGCAGTTAGTATCCAGTCGTATTCTGGCCACCCACCCACATCCATGTGTGTGCTTGTGTAAGTATGAGTATGAATGTACTCGCCTAACTGCGGTTGCAGGGTTTGAGTCTCAGCTCCCGGTCCTGCATATCTGCTGGCCGTTACTGGGTTCACACTCTCCTGACTAAGTAGGCCCTGTCATACCTATTCTTAAAACTATATGTGGATCCCTCCCCTATCATTTGTCTAGGTCGTTCCACCTGCTGACCACTCTAAGCCTAAAGAAGTATTTCCTAACATCTCTGTGACTCGTTTGTATTTTTAAGTTCCAGCTGTACCCTCGTGTACCTGGGAACAGCCTCTCTACTGTTCCTGCCTACTTTCTGTATTCAACTGAAGAAGCCTACTGTGTAGGCGAAACGTTTCGGAATAGAGTTTCCTAACTTTTGCCTGTGTGTCTTGCCTACCAACCTGTCGGCATTGTATACCATTTTGATGTTCAACTTCACATCACCTGTAAACAGGGACACTTCTGAGTCTATCCCTTCCGTTATGTCATTCACACATACCAGAAAAGCACCGGTCCTAGGACTGACCAGTGTGGAACCCCCGCTCGTCACAGGCGTCCACTCTTGACACCTTGTCATGTGCCATGACTCGTTGTTGCCTACCTGTCAGGTATCTTCTGATCCATTGCAGTGCCTTCCCTGTTATACCTGCCTGATCCTCCGGCTTTTGCACTAATCTCGTTGGGAACTCTGTCAAAAGCCTTCTTACAGCCCAAGAAAATGCAATCTACCCACCCCTCTCTTGCCTTACTGCCGTCACCTAGTCGTAGAACTCCAGTAGGTTTGTAACACAGGATTTCCCTTCCCTGAAACTGTGCTGGTCGTCGTGAATAATTTCATTCCTTTCTAGGTGCTCACCACTCTTCTCCTGATAATCTTCTCCATGACTTGGCAAACTATACATGTCAGTACCACTGGTCTGTAGCTTAATGCTGAGCGTCTGTTTCCTTTCTTAAAAACTGGGACTACATTTGCTGTCTTCCATAGTTCATGTAGCTGCAATGTTTCGATACATGTGTTGAAGATTGTTGTTAGTTTACACAAAGCGCCTCTACTCCCTTTCATAGGACTCATGGAGAGATGCCCGACCCCATCACCTTTGAGGTATCTAGTTCGCTTAGCAGCCTCTTCACCTCCTCTTCGGTTGTATGTATTGTATCCAGCACTTGATGGTGCACCCCACCACTCCGGCATTCTGGTGTCCTTTCTGTCTTCACTGTAAATACTTCTCTAACTCTCATGTTGACATCTTCACATACTTCCCGGTCGTTTCTTGTGGTCTCCCCTCCTTCCTTCCTCACCCTGATTACCTGGTTCTTGACAGCTGTTTTCCTCCTGATGTAACCTTACAGCAGCTACGGGTCAGACTTGGCTTTCGCTTCTATGTCATTTTCGTATTGCCGCTGTGTCTCCCTCCTTATCTGTGAATATTCATTTCTGGCTCTTCGGCTAATCTCCTTATTTTCCCTGGGTCCTTTGCCGTCTATACTGCTTCCATTCTCTAGCGCATTTAGTTTTGGCCACTGTACACCATTATGTGAACCAAGGGGTCGTCCTGGCTTTCCCATTATTTTTGTTGCCCCTGGGTACGAACCTCTCCTCTGCTTCCTTGCATTTGTGTGTGTGTGTGTGTGTGTGTGAGAGGGAGAGAGAAGAATGCCGTTGGCCATGGAATAGAGTAATATGAGGTGGAAGAAAAGAAGTACAGAAAGAAAAATATGAAGCTAAAAAAACTAGTTAGGGAGAGATGTGATGGTGTGAGAGGCTGAGGGAGGATGACACAAAGAAAAGAATTTCTTAAAAAGTACTTCCTGAAAGTTTTGGAGATAAAGGTGGAGCAGATACAGGCGAGGATAAAAATAAGGACGAGCGAAGCAATAAGCCACAAAAAATCGCCAAGATGTGATGACACAACAGAAAGGTTAAAAGACAAGAATGTAACAGTGAAAATAAGGTTGTAACATATGTCTTTAATGTGAAGACAATATAAGAACGTGAATACAGTATAGAAACATATAGACGTTATTATTATTATATTATAATCATGGGGAAGCGCTAAAGCCGTAGGGTTATACAGCGTTTGTGGGGGGGATGGAAGGTATTCAGGCTTAATTCAGGGAACCGGAGCACAGATCCAATTCTCTAGATCAAGAGCCCTTCACCAGCGTCAGGGAACCTCCCTTGAGGGGAAACACACAGACAAACTACGAACATCAGGACAAAATACAAAAATAACAAGTTAACAAGCTAAGAAGATTATATCTAAATACAAAAGTAACAAGTAGACAAACTACAAACTTTATGACTAAATACAAATGTGAAAAAAATGCGAACAACGTATGCTATTATTTATATGAATGTTTTACTGTTGCACAGAGCATCATGTCGACTCACATGTTGACTGTTTTGTAAGCGGCGGTCGGTACAACCCAGGGGAAGGCACCACCACCTTCCAATTCAATTTTCTATGCTGTACCACTTTTTTTTTTTAATAAAAAGCCAGAGTTGGAAAGTTAACCGCGTTGTCAGTGTAACTGAGACTTGTTATGAGAGAGGATCAAACCTTCATCAGTCGTTTCCTTAAATCCACACGAGTTTGGTACTATACATTAATAATAATAATAATTATCTTTTTATGAGAAATTCTCTTGTAAGAGACCAAAAAAAGTCATGCATGAGCAATGGAATTATGTACAGCACATTTCTCTGTTTCCCATTTATGTTTTCTCACCAAGCATGTTATTATAATAATTATGAGAAGAGCTGAATCCGTAGGAGTCGTATAGTGCCTAGAGTAATCAGGGTGTGATCCAAGGAAACGGAGAACAGTTCCAATCCCTTGCATCAGAGCCATATACCAACCCCACAGTAAAGCTACACTGTTCAATGTGTTTAAATGCAATAAAATAAAAATTAATAATGCTGAAAAAATAAGAGAGAGAATGAAGAAATAGAGAAAACGAAGAAAAATTGTTCGAGTGAGAATATAGGAAAGTAATCTCCATGATTCACACACACGACTCACAAATTCCGGGATTATTCCAGAAGTATCCTCACTCTTTTTTTTAAAGAGCCTCTCTGAAACCGGGACAATCCTGATGACTTTGATCCATTGTGATGAAAAAAGTGAAGAGAAAAGAAATTCATGTACATTCCGAGTTTCTTAAATAATGACAAGTTACACTACTGTTAAGAGATTTTTAAATAACAACAATGTTCCGTGCACTGGTGAACCGTTGTTGTTGTAAGCTGGATTAAACACTTCACACATTACTAATCATTGAGACACTTGCTGTTGTCTTGTGTAACGTGAGGCAACACTTGATAACATCATACTAATGACAGTGTCCTGACCACCACCACCTGGTGACACATCGCACTACACTCTTTGAACTTTATGTCCTGAGATCATCATCTCCTGGTAACTACTCCCATTAAACATCACACTTTCCAATGGGCCATATCCGACTTAAATTTAATAAACTGAAAACATAAGGCATCAAATCAGTGTGTGTGTGTGTATATATAATATATATATATATATATATATATATATATATATATATATATATATATATATATATATATATATATATATATATATATATATATATTTGTATAGGATGGGGTCCACCTCTGGTGTAAATTGTGGGACCCATAGCCTCGGAGAAGTGGATAAAAAGGCTTCAAGGAAGAACATTTGAATTTTTTCCTGAAGCCGTTTGAATATTCCACTTCCCCTACTACCCCATCCTTTCATTCTTTTTTTTACCAATAGGAATATTTTATCACATAATATGGAACAGAAGATTTAAGAGATACATTGTTGATATAAAGGTGGCATATACGGTACATGTTACGTGTGTATCACCGATTATAAAGCGAAAATCTCATCCAGCTCCTCAGAGCTGGGTCGTGTGCCCAAAATACAGCAGGCATTACCCCTTTGAACAGCCGCACTGAGCCGCTGGAACAGAAAACTAGCTTTCCTGGGATCCCTAGTTACCCTGATGAGTCTTTTTCCCAGCTCCTTAAGGAATTTAGATGCATTCTTTCCCCATGAGCCAAGGGTCTCTGAGCCTATGGGAACAAACATATAGTGATGGGCAAGTTCTCCATATTTTCTAGACTTTTGGGACTCCCTGAAGCTGGCGGCTGCTCCTCCTTCCTCCCTGGTGTATTGGAGATAGGTATCAGCCAAGGTGGATGCACATGTATAGTCTCACACCACCTGCTTCCCGTCTGCCCAGGCTTGAAGGGTGATACCATCTGGATGTTTCTGGCTATCAGATCTGCATAGCTGGGGTGGCTCCCTTACTGCTGGGCATCCGGCTGTTGTGAGGCTCCTCTTAATAATGTTTATTAACCTCCTCATGCCTTGCAATCTTTTCCTAGGATTTACGACACACAAGACCATGGTACCCGAATCGGTCTGCTGCTTCACTGCCACAAAAACACCTGTGTTCGGCGAGAATAGGGGCGGCAAGTCGAAGGGCAACACCGATGCAGATGGTCTGTGGATCGAGGCATGTGCCAAGGCTGGAGTTGGGAACAGCCAACAGAAAGTCCCCTGCATGTGGGGCTCTCCCTGCCAGGAGGCGGGCTCTATCCTTCCCTGACACTCTGAAGCATTGTTGAGGCTATATTTTCCACTATAGTTGTTGGGGGGAGCAGGTCTGGTTTCAGAGCCCGTTAGATTATCCCAGATCATGGCTCCGTCAATGAACTTTTGGTCCTGGACTCCAATCTTGTCCTTAAGATGTTCAGGGAGAATCGCTGCTACAAGCCCTCTGGATGCAATGCATGAGGAGAGAAAAGCAGGTAGTGCAATCTGTGATGACTTGCAGACACCAATGCCTCCTAGTTTGACTGGAAGTGTAGCTTGGTTCCACTGCCCGTCTTCCAGAGTAAAAATCTGCCTCGGGATACTATCATATTCGTGCAGTATAGGGTTATCATATGAAGGTGCACATCTTAGGAAATGTGTCAACCTGGGCAGACTTAAGCACTTTGTGAGAAGGTACAAAGCATCGTGGGTGTCCAAATTGCCTATTCGTTGTTCCATTCTCTTTAACTCTTCCAATTTCTTCCTGAGAATTGTGTCAATGACATTGCTTCCCAGAGGTGCTCCAAGCAAGACACTATTTGTGGGGGCAATGACTGCTGCTCCTGGTAGTTTTGATCTCACTGCATTTATCACTTGTTGACTGACTGAGATTTCACATTTGGATGGACTCAGGATGAGACCCGCAGCAATCATAGTACTAGGGGGAGAGAGCACAACTTTGTAGTACCCACAGTCAGTGGCCAGGCTTCAAACACCTTTTATTGTACAGCAATAAAGGAATGGAACAGACTACCCACAAATGTCAAGGCCAGTCATAGCTTGAACCAGTTCAAGAAGACTGCCAAAAAGTGTCTGATGAATGAAGCAACAGAAAGGGAGGGGAATGATTTTCTATTTTTTAGCTAAAATACGTGTAAATTTTACCTTATCCCTAGTAATGACCCTCGTATTGTAGATAGTCGTAATGACCCTCGGGTAGTAGATAGTCTTAATGACCCTCGTGTAGTAGATAGTCTTTTTAGTATGATAATAAGATGTTATCTTCATTATAGAATAATAAGAAAATATTATAACCTTTATATTATAATAATAAGGTAAAAGGACCCCAATGGAAATAAGTCACTCTGTCTGACTTTTTTGGGTTATCCTAGGTTCTCTACACATATGCTGCTATGTATGATAATTCTATGTAACTGTATTGTGTATACCTGAATAAATTTACTTACTTACTTACTTACTGTCCCCGTGTCATTACCTGTGTAAGATCGTCTAGAAGGGACTCCTTTGTACCTGCTAGTGTGCCATCATCTATGACCTAGATGTTTAGCTCAGTCAGTCTGACTGTGATTTCCCTAACTGCTATACAGAAGAGAAATGGTGCAAGAGGATCTCTTTGTTGGATACCCTCCGATGATGTGATTTCATGCTAGACGTTACATATATATATATATATATATATATATATATATATATATATATATATATATATATATATATATATATATATATATATATTATATATATATATGCAAGGAATTCGCAAAAGCAGGCGAAATATACACAAACACTGATTTCTGGCTGAAGGAGACTCGAACCTACGAACCTTGGAACAAGGTACGCAGTGCTTTACCATTCTCACCACACTGGACCAATACCTTGGCGCCCATCTCGCGCTAGACGTTGACCCAAGGCAGCCAGCTTTCATGGAGAAGGCTTACAGCTTTTCATCTCATCCCCTGCATGCATCGACCAACTAGAGATTTTAACAATGCAAGGAATTCGCAAGAGCAGGCGAAATATACACAGACACTGATCTCTGGCCGAAGGAGACTCGAACCTATCGACCTTGGAACAAGGTACACAGTGCTTTACCATTCTCACCACACTGGACCATTACCTTAGCGCCCAGCTCGAAGCTGTAAGCCTTCTCTCTGAAAGCTGGCTGCCTTGGATCAACGTCTAGCGCGAGCTGGGCGCCAAGGTATTGGTCCAATGTGGTGAGAATGGTAAAGCACTGCATACCTTGTTCCAAGGTTCGTAGGATCGAGTCTCCTTCGGCCAGAGATCATTGTATATATTATATATATTATATATATATATATATATAATATATATATATATATATATATATATATATGTGTGTGTGTGTGTGTGTGTGTGCGTGTGTGTGTGTGTACTCACCTATTTGTGGTTGCAGGGGTCGAGTCACAGCTCCTGGCCCCGCCTTTTCGCTGATTGCTACTAGGTCCTCTCTCTCCCTGCCCCATGAGCTCTATCATACCTCGCCTTAAAACTATGTATGGTTCCTGCCTCCACCACATCACTTTCTAGGCTATTCCATGGCCTGACTACTCTATGACTGAAGAAATACTTCCTAACATCCCTTTGATTCATCTGAGTCTTCAACTTCCAATTGTGACCTCTTGTGTCTGTGTCCCATCTCTGGAACATCCCGTCTTTGTCCACGTCGTCTATTCCGCGCAGTATTTTATATGTCGTTATCATGTCTCCCCTGACCCTCCTGGCCTCCAGTGTCGTCAGGCCGATTTCCCTCAACCTTTCTTCATAGGACAATCTCCGTAGCTCTGGGACTAGTCTTGTTGCAAACCTTTGCACTTTCTCTAATTTCTTGACGTGCTTGACTAGGTGTGGATTCCAAACTGGTGCTGCATACTCCAGTATGGGCCTGACGTAGATGGTATACAGAATCTTAAACGAATCCTTACTGAGGTATCGGAACGCTATCCGTAGGTTTGCCAGGCGCCCGTATGCTGCAGCAGTTATCTGATTGATGTGCGCCTCAGGAGATATGCTCGGTGTTATACTCACCCCCAGATCTTTTTCCTTGAGTGAGGTTTGCAGTCTTTGGCCATCTAAACTATATTGTGTCTGCGGTCTTCTTTGCCCTTCCCCAATCTTCATGACTTTGCATTTGGCAGGGTTAACTTCAAGGAGCCAGTTGCTGGACCAGGCTTGTAGCCTGTCCAGGTCTCTTTGTAGTCCTGCCTGATCCTCGTCCGATTTGATTCTTCTCATTAACTTCACATCATCTGCAAACAAGGACACTTCTGAGTCTATCCCTTCCGTTATGTCGTTCACGTATACCAAGAACAGCACAGGTCCTAGGACTGACCCCTGTGGAACCCCGCTTGTCACAGGCGCCCACTCTGACACCTCGTCGCGTACCATGACTCGTTGTTGCCTCCCTGTCAGATATTCTCTGATCCATTGCAGTGCCTTTCCTGTTATGTGTGCCTGGTCCTCTAGCTTTTGCAGTAACCTCTTGTGAGGAACTGTGTCGAAGGCCTTCTTGCAGTCCAAAAATACGCAGTCGATCCACCCCTCTCTCTCTTGTCTTACTTCTGTCACCTTGTCATAAAACTCTAGTAGGTTTGTGACACAGGATTTTCCTTCCCTGAAACCGTGCTGGTTGTCAATTATACACTTGTTTCTTTCCAGGTGCCCCACCACTCTCCTCCTGATGATCTTCTCCATGACCTTACATACTATACACGTTAGTGATACAGGTCTGTAGTTTAGTGCCTCATGTCTGTCTCCCTTTTTAAAAATTGGGACTACATTTGCCATTTTCCATACCTCAGGGAGTTGCCCAGTTTCAAATGATGTGTTGAAGATCTTTGTTAATGGCTCACACAATATCTCTGCTCCCTCTTTAAGGACCCATGGAGAGATGTTGTCTGGTCCCACCGCCTTTGAGGTGTCAAGTTCGCATAGCAGCTTCTTCACCTCCTCCTTGGTTATATGTACCTCATCCAGCACTTGCTGGTGTGCCCCCCTGTTCTGATTTCTTGGAGTCCTACTGGTTTCCACTGTAAATACCTCTTTAAATCTTGTGTTGAGCTCCTGACATACCTCTCGGTCGTTTCTTGTGAATTCCCCATCACCCTTCCTCAGTCTGATTACCTGGTCCTTGACTGTTGTTTTCCTCCTGATGTGGCTGTACAACAGCTTCGGGTCAGTCTTTACTTTTGATGCTATGTCATTTTCATATTGTCTCTGAGCCTCCCTTCTTATCTGTGCATATTCGTTTCTGGCTCTTCGGCTGATTTCTTTATTTTCCTGAGTTCTCTGTCTTCTGTACCTTTTCCATTCTCTAGTACACCTAGTTTTTGCCTCCCTACACCTTTGGGTGAACCAAGGACTCGTTCTGTTCTTCCCATTATTTCTGTTTCCCTTGGGAACAAACCTCTCCTCTGCCTCCTTGCATTTTGTTGCTACATAGTCCATCATTTCTTGTACTGGTTTTCCTGTCAGTTCCCTCTCCCACTGAATGTCTTGAAGGAAGTTCCTCATGCCTGAGTAGTTCCCCCTTTTGTAGTTTGGTTTTTCCCAGCCTATTCCTGATACTCTCTCCACTTGGAGCTCAACTATGTAGTCGAAGCACAGAACCACATGATCACTAGCTCCCAGGGGCCTTTCATACATGATACCCTCGATGTCCGAACTACTCATGGTGAATACAAGGTCCAACCTTGCTGGTTCATCCTCTCCTCTCTCTCTGGTAGTGTCTCTAACATGTTGATGCATGAGGTTCTCCAGTACCACATCCATCATCTTGGCTCTCCATGTTTCGGGACCCCCATGGTGTGTGTGTGTGTGCGCGCGTGCAAGACAAGCCACAGGGGGGTGGAAATCTTTAGCTCAAGTACTTTTACACTTCTCAGTGTGTCATCAGGAGGTATGCAATGTTGCAAGACAGCAACTGAAGGAGGGAAAGTTATCTCAAAGTAGCATAGTGTGGGTCTGTCACCTCCCACAGCCTCTCTCAGAATGTGGGCCAACAGTTGGTGCCATCCCTGCACCACCACCATCCCCCCCCCATATGGGGTAGGAGGGTTTCGAGATGACAAGTATTATAAAATTAGAAAATATAATAGCCAGCCCCAAGCTTTTTCTAGCCGCTTAGAACAGGTCACGTGATTTGAGAAAATACGTTTCTCAGTGGATACTATATATAAAAGAAAGGAAATGAATGTGCTTTGTCCGTTTAAATGTTGTGGTCTGGAGTACTCGAATGTTCCCAGGGGTACTCAGAAGTATCTCTTTATATTTTCCTAAATACTGTCTACCATTTTTCTCAGTATCAATTTATATGCCTTACTTGGGAATCTTCTATACCATTCCGATAATATTTCTATGATCCAAATATCTACTTTTAATATCCTTTAACCCCACTATGTTATCACGTAATCTTGTGTACCTGTCAATGTATGATACAACAGCTAGACGCATTATATAACCATTTACAACTGACGTAGCATGAAGTTTCAGTGCATAGAAACAAGTCAATCGTCACCCATCCATCATGAAACCACCTGGCATAATGAGCAATCCTGTGATTTTGTATAGTATTGTTGCTTAAGGTTGTGTACAATAGTCTCTAAATAATTTGAATCTGAATTATATGCAGTATTCCTGTCATGTTTCAAGAGAAGATTCAATTACGTTTCTTTCTATGACAGAACTGTTCAGTACACTAATCTGAGCAGCAGCCCACCCAGGTGGGTGTTTACAGGAACTAACGTGGTTAAAGATAGAATTCGACTCCTGCCTTATCCTGAGTATTTATGTTGGGCTATTCCAGTTTCCAGAAGTTTACCTGTTTGACCAATATATGAGAGAGGACACTGAGTACATGGGACCTTATAAACCCCACCAACTTTGCTGGAGAGTGTGTTTTTAATCAGCCTTTGTTTCATAGTCCCAGTGTTTTTGAAAGCAAGGTTTATATTCATCTTTTTCAATGCGTCACACAGACAAACCAGGCTCTCATTGTATGGCAAATCTAGTACATTTTCCCTGGCAATCACTTCCTTAGGTTCAATCCTGTAGAAAGTCATTTTTGCTGACAGTGCCTAGGATATCTCAGTTTTGTGGCTATGTTGAATATGTAATAAAGTTGGTAGAATTACCGACAATATGTAAAGTAAAAGGACACAAGTGCAACTAATGTGACATTTATTGTGGCAACGTTTCGCTCTCCAGGAGCTTGATAAAGCTCCTGGAGAGCGAAACGTTGCCACAATAAATGTCACATTAGTTGCACTTGTGTCCTTTTACTTTACATATGTTGAATATCTCGTTGATTTCGTCTTTAAGTACTCTGGACTGCAGATGCGCAAGGCTCTCAAGAACACTGAGGAACACACTCCTTTTTACCCTAGTTTCTTGACTGGAATACTAGTGAATGTATGACGACACATTGGTGGACTTCCTATAAACTGTAAATTTGAATTTTCTATCAACACGATGGATTAAAACATCTAGGAACGGCAAAGTGTTGTTTATTTCATGTTCTGTAGTGAACTTAATGGAAGGTTCTAGACCACTGAGTTAAGGTAGGAACTCATCAATGTTGTGATCTCTCGGCCATAGGCAAAGAACATCTACGTATCTGAACCAACTAGCTTTATCCGGGAGAATGTCTAAGAAGTTTAGTCTTGTAGAATTTCATATACAAGTTGCTAAGTAAGGGGCTCAGAGGATTTCCCATTGCCATGCCTTGTTTTTGAGCATGGTATTTCCCTTCAAACACGAACTTGCAATCAGTAACACAAAGTTTTATTAATTCAATTATTTTCGTGGGGTAGGGCGTGGGGAATTTTTCTAGTTCCTCTTCAAGGTACGAAACCAAGTCAGGGACAGGGACTTTGCTGAACAGAGCTGTGACATCAAAACTCACTAGGGTAAAGTCATGAAGGACATTTAATTTCTGGAGCCTTTCAGCAAGGTCAACATTATTTTTAATATGTGCATCCGAGATCCTACTGACCATGGGAGTTAGAAGTTTAACCATTTAGATAGGTTATGTACTTCTGAGCCTACTGAACTTATAATAGGACGGGCTGGGTACCCTGGCTTATGGGTCTTGATTACCCCATAAAGCTATGGTGGAGTTGCCGACACAGCCGACAGATGTTTAATTAATCATTCCCCTTCAAAAACATTTTAAGGTGTAGGTTGAAATGGCTGTTGACCTGGTCGATGGGGTTCTTAATGAGCGGTTCATACGTTTCATTATCACTCAATAAATGGTTCATTTTCCCTAAATATTCAGTTTTGTCCAAAATAACAACTACCTTAGATTTATCACTTCTTGAGAGGTGCAGAGTCTGATCATTTCTGAGCTCTTTGTAAGCTTTTGTGAATCTTAATGGGCAGTTGGGGGGCACTGGCTGAATAGGTAAAATTGGTCCCTTAGCAAGAATTCATTTAAAATTAAGTCCACTCTAAAATTTTCTCTTATACGTTTCAAGATATATTTTTTTCATTTTTGTTAATGTAAAAATTAATAATTTTGCACTAAAAGAATCTTAGAACTTACCTAACCTTATTACAACAAGCGCAATTTAATTTAGCCTAATCCAACTAAATATATTTTAGACAAGTTTACAATAACTTAATAAACACAATGAAACATTTTGTTTTCATGAGGATCCGAATGATTTTTGCGAAATTACTGCATGCACAAATTTTCGCTTGCCTTATTCACCAAGAAGAGCATTGCCGAATGGAGAATGAAATTAGTCCTTAGCTTGCCACTGCCACGTATGTGTCCGCATCAGGAGTGACATGTCCAGTGCTACTGGGCACCTGATGTAAGTGACACTGATGGTTAAGTGGTTTAGGGCGTCTCGAATTTTGACAGGCTACGAGGGTGGCGTGTTAAATTATCGAGGGTTCGAGTCTCGGTCAGTGCAGTGTGTTATTTGCTAAAAACCAATTGTTCGTGGATAGGTTGGTGGATGGATGGATGGTATCATCTGTTAGTGGTTCTGAGGATTACCAATCCCATGGCCCGGTCTCGGACCAGTCCTCTTAGGTTCGAAAAGAAATATGACAGAATTAAAAATATTATGAAGTATACACGAAAGTAAGAGTTTGTGTATGTTGAAAGTAAGAAGTTTTTAAGATTTACCTGTCATCTTACTTGTCGTGAGTCAGAAAGAAATGATCAGCAATCCTACCAGTGCAAAAAAAAAAAAAAAAGTTTCCCATTTCACGTCAGTAAATAAGAACAAGTATCGGGAATCAAGTGGATACAGCGCCACAGGAGTTTATAATATTCATGACAGAAGCACTAAACCCATAAGGGTTATACAGCGCCTAGGGAATGGTAGGCTATTAGGTTTGACCCAAGGAAGTGGAAGGTAGTTCCAAGTCCTTGAATCAAGAGACCTTCAAGGTTTCACTGGAGCAGATGCATTTCCCTTGAAGAGAAAAACATTTATGATTACAAATACATCCACCTACTGTCACAATATTCTGGCTCCCCTACACCTTTAAAAATAAAATAAATATTAATCGTTGCTAGCGTATGGAAAAAAGGAAAAAAAAATAGACATACAACAGGAATAAAGAAATACGAAATATAACAAGAATAAAGAAATGAGGCATACAAGAATAAAGGAAGGAAACCTACATGAATAAGAAAGGAGACATACGTCATAAATGGGGAAGACACCAAAAAAATTTAAAGAAAGACAAAAAGAAAAATAAAAGAGGGAGACAACAGAAACGAAGGATGATGTAAACAAAGAAAAGAGACGCAAGGGAAAGTAAAGAAGGGATACATACCTGTAAGAAAAGAAGGGGCATACAACAGGAGAAAAGGAACATACAACAGGAAAAAGGATACATACAAGGGGAAAAAGGGTTACACCCAAACGGGGTAAACGATACAACAACAGAAGTAAAGGAAAACCTTTAAAAAAACAAAGGATAAAGGATACATACAAAGGAGTAAAGGATAATAAAACAGGAGTAAAATACATACAACAGGAGAAAAGGGAACATACAACGGGAGTAAAGGAACATAAAAAAGGGTAAAAAAAAAGGAGTAAAGGATACATAAAACAGAGTAAAGAATACACCAACGGGAGTAAAGGATACATACAACAGGGAAAAGGGATCATACAACAGGATAAAGGATCAACAACGGAGTAAAGGATACATACCCGGGATAAAGAATATATCCAACGGGGAGAAAAGGGGATAAAAACAACAAGTAAAGGATATATACAACGGGAAGTAAAAGGATACATACAACACGAGTAAAGGATACATACAACGGGAAAAAGGAACATACAGCAGGAGAAAAAAATACATCCAACAGGATAAAAAACATCAACAGGAAAAAGAATACATAAAAGGGGTAAAGGATCATCCAACGGAGAAAAAGGATAATACAACAGGAGAAAAAGAATCATCCAACGGATAAAGGATACATCCAACAGGAGTAAAGGATACATACAACAGGAGTAAAGGATACATACAGCAGGAGTAAAGAATACATCCAACAGGAGTAAAGGATACATCCAACAGGAGTAAAGAATACATCCAACAGGAGTAAAGGAACATACAACGGGTAAAGGAATACAACAGGAGTAAAGGATACATCCAACAGGAGTAAAGAAACATACAACGGGAGAAAAGGGAACACCCAACAGGATAAAAGATCAAGGGGAGTAAAAAACATACAAAGGGAAAGAATACACCCAACGGGAGTAAAGGATCACCACAGGGGTAAAGGATACACCCAAAGGAGAAAAGGGATACATCCAACGGGAGTAAAGGATACTCCAACGGGATAAGGATACTACAACAGGAGTAAAGGATACATACAACAGGAGTAAAGGATACATACAACAGGAGTAAAGGATACATACAACAGGAGTAAAGGATACATACAACAGGAGTAAAGGATACATAAAACCCGGGAGAAAAGGGTCATACAACGGGAAAAGGGTTTAAAAAAAAGGGGATACATACAAAATGTAACATACAAGGTAAATGAATGACCATCAAATATAAAGACTACAACAAAAGTAAAGGAAAAAAACATAAAATGGGTAAAGAAGGGGGCATACAACAAAAAAGGGAGATATAAAACAAGAGAAAGAAGGGGACATGCAACAAGATAAGGGCTGCCCCAAGATATATTAACATGCAACAGCGGGCCTATTTCCCTTCCAAACGTTACGGTAAGCGTGGTGCACCTGTTGGGTTTGCTGCTCCGGGCTGATCTTCCTAGGCTCGGGCTTTATCCTGCAGCCGCCGTTACATGTAAGGGGGTCTCTAAGCTTCTAAAAAGTCAGAGTAAGTCACGTCCTTCCTATTCAAATTTTATCAGCCGATGTTGCTATGTACCTTCACTTTACTTCACATATTTCCCCTACCAATCGATTTGGGACTTGGTCATTTTTAACTACCTGGTGTGTTCAAATTTTAAATATTCAATATTTTTCCAGGATACTTCAACAAGCATGCATTTCGAAATGTCGTCCACTGCTGAACTTCCCTTGTGGTTAATGTTCTATTTGATGCAATATCCTTGGTAGTACTTTCACTAGTGGCACTGTTAATCTGCGTCTCCAATTCTTTCCTGATAGTTTAACTTGCAAAACGTAACGTTTTCCTCCTGAGACATGCCACCCGGGGACCCATTAGCCTATATGTGACCTATGTATGGTGATTCCTGTTCACAGATGAAACAGTAACACATCTAATTATATACTGAAATTAATCGAAACAGTAATAAACAATCTTTTTCTGCATACAGCCTCTATACAAACTATAAAGTTTTCCTTTATCCCTTAAAAAAAGGCACAATCATTTTCCCCATCAAAATTTACTGGTTACCAGTCAGAATATTTTTTAATAAAGTTTATTTTTACATATATTTTACAGACCACACAAACTGATCCAGAAAGGATATACTTAGAAAGTTTAAGACTCGTATAACCCTCATCTGCCCAGCTGCTTACTAGGTTAGGTAAGGTTCGTCAGGAGACAGGATAAATGTCTCCTGACGCGGGTCTTAGTCAGATGACCCGCCATAGGAGCTTATGATCATCTGACCGAGGCCTTCCGCTGGCTTACCAGTCCACCCCTTTAAAAATTATGGCCATAGTTATAATCATTCTTTTGCATTATTTTTATTTATTGTTATTTACAAACAAGTATACTTTGTTTTCGTTAATAGGGATTAAAGTAAGCTTTCTATGTATATACAGAGATAAACCTGTCAACGTGGACGCATACCAAACATTCCTTACTGGTATGCCTTCCACGGACGCACCCTGATTGGGATGACCTCCATTTCTGATTCACATTCACATTACTCCGAACAAAGCGTTGGTTGCAACGTGAAAGGTGCTTCCAGCAAGTCATCTAATTTCCCCCCTGTGGTTGATTTGTCATATATATATAATGTCGTACCGAATAGGTCAGATTGGTCAATTAGCAAGAATTCATTTAAAATTAAGCCCTTTCTAAAAAAAATTTCTTATACATTTACAGATACATTTTTTTCACTTATGTTAATGCAAAAGTTAATAATTTTGTACCAAAAGAGCATTAGAAAACTTACTTAACCTTATTATAACAAGCGCAATTTAATTTAGCTTAATCCAACTAAATATATTTTAGATAAGTTTACAATAATTTAATAACAAACAAACAAACACAATGAAATATATTTATATATATTTTTTTTTCGTTAGGCTCAGAATGATTTTTGAGGAATTACTGCATACACAAATTTTCCCTTGCCTTATTCGGCAAGAAGAGCGTCGCTATTTAAGCCAAAATAGCAAGTTTTACCTATTCGGCACGATATAATATATATATATATATATATATATATATATATATATATATATATATATATATATATATATATATATATATATATCGTGCCGAATATATATATGTATATACATAAAATCTTGCTAACATACAGTGTGTAATTCCTCAACAAGAGAGTGACACCCTCCTCATCTCGCTGCCCGTGTAGCAGCTGCTCTTCAGCCTTAGCCAACACATCCTCCAAATATAATACATCACAGTAAATTTCTACATGTCCTTGAGCTAGCACACGTTGTAATGCATTTAACATTCACCTGCCCTAATGCCAGACCAGGATACCTTCTCTCCTAGCCTCCTACTGTTGTAGGTGGGTTTGAGAAAAATGATGGAGGCACTGGAAAAAAACAGTTATTCTGCCTGTGGTACGAAGATGGTTCCGACGTCAGCCAGCCATATGTCCTATCTGTAAGATTCTGTATGTCTACATGGTCACTAACCATGCCCGCAGGTGGTACCGGGGTCTGACCTCATGCAGGTCAGCATCGGTGACCTTTCAGCAACTCATCTCAACTGTCACACTCCCCATGTGGTAAGACTAGGTAACGGTCTCCTGTCTTCAAGTTATGTCCTAGAATTTGTATTGATAAAGCCACTGGATGGCGAAACGTCTACAATAAAGATACCCAGATGTTGCACATGTGTCTTAATTTCATCTTGTCGGTATTATATACCATTCTTACACAACTTGTCAGACACTGCAACATCATGGAATCTTGATTCTGAGGACATGTACATAACCTTCACGGCTACGACAACTACTACTACAACTAACCCATCTCTTTGGGAAGGACCTACTTCCACTGGGGAATCCCGCCTACCAGTGACTATGCCCTCATCTGCTACATCTGACGTTACTATATAAGCGCCAAGCTCCTTTCTTCTGCTTCAGAATCTCCACGACTATGGTGCTCTTCGCACCTACTCCTAGGTTGAGGGACTGATTACCTCATCTTCTGTACATAGTTCTACTGTCTTCAAGTTATGTCCTAGAATTTGTACTGATAAAGCCACTGGATGGCGAAACGTCTACAATAAAGATACCCAGATGTTGCACATGTGTCTTAATTTCATAACGGTCTCCTACTGACATACGTTATATACCATTAACACTAGACACATGCCAAACTTAACTTAAACTTAACCTGGACTGACTAGCCATAATCTAACAGAGCATCCTTTAGCTATACTAGTCGTTAGTGTCCCACAGTAAATGTGTTCATTAGCAGTGCGTTTGGATGTAACACATTGTTAGTGCTCCCTAGTTTGTGTGTGCAGATGTAACTGACTGCTAGTGTTCCCTGTCTAGTGTTCATTAGCACTGTGTGCATAGACAACTGGTAGTTGGCGTTGTCTACCTACTGTATTTGTTCGTTAGCAGTGTACTCACCTAGTTGAGGTTGCGGGGGTCGAGTCTGAGCTCCTGGCGTGTGTGTATGTGTGTGTGTATGTGTGTGTATTGTGTGTGTGTGTGTGTGTGTGTGGTGTGTGTGTGTGTGTGTGTGTGTGTGTGTGTGTGTGTGTGTGTGTGTGTGTGTGTGTGTGTGTGTGTAGACGTTACTGTTTATGGTGGCCCGTGGCCTGGTGGCAAAAGCGAAATTCCAGAAATAATAAATTATGTAGAACAGGACGATAATGAACTATGCACGATTGCAATAACTAGTGACATGGTCCTCAAACAAATTGGGAAATTAAAACCCAAGGCCTGATGAATTGTTTCCAAGGGTTTTAAAGGAATGTAAAGAGGAACTTAGCAAACCTTTGGCTAATCTTTTCAACATATCAGTACATACTGGCATAGTGCCTGATAAGTGGAAAATGGCAAATGTAATACCTATTTACAAGGCAGGTGACAGGTCCTTAGCTTTGAACTATAGACCAATAAGCCTAACCTCCATAGTGGGAAAATTTATGGAATCAATAATTGCCGAGGCAATTCGTAGCCATCTTGATAGGCATAAATTGATAAATGAATCTCAACACGGTGTTACTAAGGTGCGTTCCTAACTTTTTTCACTAAGATGTTTGAGGAGGTAGAGCATGGTAAAGAATATGATATTGTGCATATGGACTTCAGTAAGTCTTTCGATAGAGTTCCACATCAGAAGCTTTTGAGGAAACTTAAGGCACACGGAAGAGGAGAAACTTTTTCCTGGGTAGAGGTATGGTTGACAAATAGGCAGCAGAGTTTGCATAAATGGGGAGAAATCAGAATGGGGGTATGTCACAAGCGGTGTTCCACAGGGGTCAGTGTTGGGCCCCTTGTTCACAATCTACATAAACGACATAGATGAGAGAATAAATAGCGACATAAGCAAATTTGCTGATGACACCAAAATAACCCATCCAATTCATTCTATTGAGGACATTAGTGCACTCCAGGATGATTTGAATAGACTGATGCAGTGGTCTGAGAAGTGGCAGATGCAGTTTAATATAGACAAATGCAAAGTTCTAAATGTTGGACAGGACAATAACCATGACACTTATAAACTGAATAGTGTAGATCTTAATACTACTGATTGTGAAAAAGATTTAGGAGTTCTGTTTAGCAGTAATCTGAAGCGAAGACAACAATGCAGAATCCTTGGCTTCATATCAAGAAGTATAAATAAATAATATATACTTGGTTAGGCCTCATTTAGATTACGCTGCACAGTTCTGGTCACCATATTACAGAATGGATATAAATGCACTATACACAAATAACCCGCACATAAAAGACAGAAGCTTACGACGACGTTTCGGTCCGACTTGGACCATTGACAAAGTCACACTAACAGAGGAGGAGCAGGACGGCTATATATAGGCAGGAAGAGGTGGAGGTAGTAGTAGTGGTAGTAGTAGTAGTGGTAGTAGTACAAGAATTGTATATAATACCGACAGGATGAAATGACACATGCACAACACCCGGGCATCCCCACCGTAGACGTTTCGCCATCCAGCCAGCCACTGGATGGCGAAACGTCCACAACAAAGACAACCAGACGCCGCACATGTGTCTAATTTCATCAGTAGATGTAGTAGAAGAAGAAGAGGTAGTAGTAGTGGTAGTGGTAGAAGTGGGAAATAAGGAAGACGAGCCAGTCAAATACAAAGGAAGGGGAGCACTGCAAGAGAGCTAGAAACCCACAGAGGGAGAGCAAGCGCACCGAGGTGCGTAAAAAGGGGAAGTGGTGAAATAAAATAAAGAAGGAACAGAAACACGAGACAGGAGAGAGAAAGACAACCCAGAGGAGAAAAGGAGAGAGGAAAGCTGAAGAGGAAGAAGAAAAAGAAGAAGAAGAAGAAAAAATGAGGATTCAGGTTAAGTCACGGGTGTTCTGAAGTTTGGAGCATTTTACAATGTAGTGGGAGAGGAAGGCATCTACAGAGACGAAGCCAGGGCTAAGGTTCATACAAGGAAAGTTGTGTATAAGAGAGGATTCAACTAAACGGCGACTGTTCGAGTTGGAAGTAGGGAAGACAGTTTTAGCAGAAGACCAGTCAATAGGATGGCTATGATCTCTGACGTGACAGAAAAGAGCATTGTTAGTGTCGGCAAGCCTAACACTATTTTTGTGCTCCCTAAGTCTGTCAGAAAGAGATCGACCAGTTTCTCCAAAGTATTGAAGAGGACAGGAGGAGCAAGAAATAGAGTAGACACCAGGAACATCTGTAGAGGGAGGAGAGGTATGAACGAGATTAGTGCGAAGAGTGTTAGTCTGGCGGAAGGTAAGCTTGATGTATAAGGGACGGAGAGAATTGTTGAGATTAGAAAGACCGGAAATGTAGGGAAGGCAGAGGATAGAAGAGTTCCCATGAGTAGAGAGTTTGGGAGAGAAGAAATTGCGTTTAGCACGTGAGAGGGCAGAGTCCCTTAGACATCAAGCTTACCTTCCGCCAGACTAACACTCTTCGCACTAATCTCGTTCATACCTCTTCTCCCTCTACAGATGTTCCTGGTGTCTACTCTATTTCTTGCTCCTCCTGTCCTCTTCAATACTTTGGAGAAACTGGTCGATCTCTTTCTGACAGACTTAGGGAGCACAAAAATAGTGTTAGGCTTGCCGACACTAACAATGCTCTTTTCTGTCACGTCAGAGATCATAGCCATCCTATTGACTGGTCTTCTGCTAAAACTGTCTTCCCTACTTCCAACTCGAACAGTCGCCGTTTAGTTGAATCCTCTCTTATACACAACTTTCCTTGTATGAACCTTAGCCCTGGCTTCGTCTCTGTAGATGCCTTCCTCTCCCACTACATTGTAAAATGCTCCAAACTTCAGAACACCCGTGACTTAACCTGAATCCTCATTTTTTCTTCTTCTTCTTCTTTTTCTTCTTCCTCTTCAGCTTTCCTCTCTCCTTTTCTCCTCTGGGTTGTCTTTCTCTCTCCTGTCTCGTGTTTCTGTTCCTTCTTTATTTTATTTCACCACTTCCCCTTTCACGCACCTCGGTGCGCTTGCTCTCCCTCTGTGGGTTTCTAGCTCTCTTGCAGTGCTCCCCTTCCTTTGTATTTGACTGGCTCGTCTTCCTTATTTCCCACTTCTACCACTACCACTACTACTACCTCTTCTTCTTCTACTACATCTACTGATGAAATTAGACACATGTGCGGCGTCTGGTTGTCTTTGTTGTGGACGTTTCGCCATCCAGTGGCTGGCTGGATGGCGAAACGTCTACGGTGGGGATGCCCGGGTGTTGTGCATGTGTCATTTCATCCTGTCGGTATTATATACAATTCTTGTACTACTACCACTACTACTACTACCACTACTACTACCTCCACCTCTTCCTGCCTATATATAGCCGTCCTGCTCCTCCTCTGTTAGTGTGACTTTGTCAATGGTCCAAGTCGGACCGAAACGTCGTCGTAAGCTTCTGTCTTTTATGTGCGGGTTATTTGTGTATCGTTCCAGTCACGGTATTGTGCCTTTTTGTTATTTATTTATAAATGCACTGGAAAATGTACAGAGGAGGATGACAAAGCCGATCCCATGTATCAGAACTCTTCCCTATGAGGATAGACTGAGGGCCCTGAATCTGCACTCTCTCGAAAGGCGTAGAATTAGGAAGGATATGATTTAGGTGTATAAATGGAAAACAGGAATAAATAAAAGGGATGTAAATAGCGCGCTAAAAAATCAAGCCAAGACAGGACTCGCAACAATGGTTTCAAGTTGGAAAAGTTCAGATTAAGGAAGGACATAGGAAAGCACTGGTTTGGTAATAGAGTTGTGGATGAGTGGAATAAACTCCCAAGTACCGTCATAGAAGCAAAGACCTGTTGCAGTGTTTCTTCTTTCTTATGTTATGTGACACTCAGAAGGCATCTCTCTATCTTTCAGATGTCAGCAGTGTTACTGTGTACTGTGTAGTATACTTAGATAATCCTAGCTACTTTATACATAAGCTCCCTTGCTAGCCATGACATCACGAGACCCATCACATGTGAACAGTAGGCAGAAGCCTTACGGTCAGTTCCCGCTAGGCATAGACTGGACAAGGCAAGTCTCCTGGGCTACCCTACAAGACTCTCTTAATTATACGCCTCCAAGACATCCAACATGTGTATTTCTTACGCCAATATCTCCAACAACAAATGGTTACAGCAGTGTGGGTGTGATTGTGAAGATTACACAGATTTAAGGAGATTGTTCTACCAAGCCAGTTGGGCATTGTGTGACCACGTGAGCCCACTAGACGACGCAGCCCACAACCAACACAACCAAGCCAGCATCCTCCAGCCTTGTCTACACAACTTCCTGGATAGTTGCTTTGTGCCATATGTGCTTATTTGCTAACCTACGAGGAGCTGATCCGGGTTTTTGCAAATTAAGTCAAGTCACTTAAGCCAGTTTGTAGGGGAGAGCCTAAGCCACCCACCCTGCCTAAGCCAGTAACCCAGCCTGCTTCAGTAATGCTGTGTACATAGTTACAAGGATTCAAGCCATCCCAGCCTAGCTAGTGTTGAGGGCTTAAGCCAGCTTAACAACCCAGCTGAGAGAGAAGTAAGCCAAGCAAGAATATCCATGAAGTTAATGTCTCTACGTGCTGTACAGCTCTGTGCTACCAGTAAAGAGCTGGTCAGAGTGAAAATCACCATCCCTGTGGTACAATTGTGGCTTATTACCATGCGAATTCCTAGTGCCAGCCAGACGCTCACGCGGAATGCCAGCTTACCCAGAGTGCCTACGCCACCACCCACACAAAGCCTGATGCCATTAACCACGTGTACCATTCGTCTACCCATATATTGGGCTTATACCATCCTCCTCCTCCTCCTCCTGACAACACTTCCAGACCTTCAATCAAGCCCTTAGAGACATTTGCTTGTGCTGAGACATTTCCTACACCTAGTGATTTTTTTTTTTTTTGTTAAGAGACGTTTGTTTCCTAGTGAATTTTTTATTGTGTGTTCCATGTGACTCGTTGATCTGCAATTATTTCGTAGTGCCTGGTAAACATCCATTTTTATGTTTATTTTTTGTATGTTGTTATTGTTCCCATTCTCTCCAACCTTAAGTAATATTTTCTCTTGTACAAATTTATTGTCTACTGTATGTAGCATTTTTTTTAATTCCTCTGTCATTCACTCCTTGTGAACCGTTTGATTTTTTTATTATGTGTGTTTTTAAGTGTTGTTCAATCCACCTTATTTTACTGTGTACCATTAATTTTTTCTTGTGTAGTGACTTATTTTCACCGCAATTTCTTTGTGTTTTCTAGTAATTATGTGTTTTTCATTTACTACTCTTTCCCCAGTGTGCTAAATTACCATTTTCATTGTGTGTACCTGGAGTTTACCTGGAGAGGGTTTCGGGGGTCAACGCCCCCGCGGCTTGGTCTGAGACCAGGCCTCACGGTGGATCAAGTCTGATCAACCAGGCTGTTACTACTGGCCGCATGCAAGCTGATATACGAACCACAGCCCGGCTGGTCAGGTACTGACTTTAGGTGCCTGTCCATTATTTTTGTGTTAAATATTTTATAAATGCAGTGTCTCATTTATTTGAAGTTTTGCAAATTGTAGTACCATACCTTATGTGCCAAGCAACACTACATACCTTATGTGCCAAGCAACACTACATACCTTATGTGCCAAGCAACACTACATACCTTATGTGCCAAGCAACACTACATACCTTATGTGCCAAGCAACACTACATACCTTATGTGCCAAGCAACACTACATACCCTATATGCCAAGCAACACTATTTTTTCAAAGCCAGACCATAGTGGAAGACAATTATACAATAAGTGTAGTGAGTGAACTCTTAATGTTTATCAGTGTTCCTGTATCATTTTTATTCATATTATTATTTGTTTGAACAAATTCATTCTTAGTGTAACTTTTAAAGTAAAGTATTATAATTGTTCTGTTTTTGAGTGATTTGTTTTGCCCACTTCAAATTAAGATCTAAAGTGTTCAAATAAGTCATTTCTTGCTGTTTTAATATTCTTTCTAAGCTATATTCTCCGTGTGTGCAACCTCTATTGATTAATTGACTGATTCTGCAAATTATTTTATTGTATATTTCATATTGTTCTGCAGTGATTAGTTTTCTTTTCAAAATTTTTATACTGTTATTTTTGTGCTCTATTTTGATCAGTAATCGATAATAATTTCTTAAAGAGTGATACATTTAGTCCAACAATCTCGGTATATTACTAATTGAGTGTCCTGTTTTTCATCTTATTATTTTGTGTTTATCACTGCATATTTCTTTTGTTTTTGTGTCATCTTTAGAAAATTTATTGTCCTAGCATATTTGCAAATGCATACAATTTACTGATCTTATTTTATTAATTTAGCCTTGATTCACAATTTTATTATTAAATTTCTTTATTGAATTGAGTGTAAAGACAGCTCACTTTTGAAATTAATTCAAATTACAGTAAAATTTCCCTTTGAATTTTCAACGTATTTCCTTACCTTTGCCAAGTAAATTTCAGTGAATTTTCTCTTCTCATTCAATGTGTCTTATAATTTTTTTATTTATGTATACAGAGTTAGTTAAGCATCTTTATTTTCAATTTATTACAATTTTGTTGTATACTTTGCTTTCATTATCTTTGTGTAAATTCTCCGAAATCATGTTCAACTACCTTTAAACAAAGCCAGTAATGCCTTACTAAATAACGTCAGTAAGGCCAATGTTGTACCTGTGCAAAATCCTAATGGTCCCTTACCGACTGAAAGACAACATCTAGCTCTTAGGCAATATGTCTGCTCACACAGCTTTCATCCAAGATTTGTCACACTGCTGCAGGGCGTGAAGTTCAGAATAAATCCTTATAGACATGTGAATTTCCTAGCAACGTAACCAAGCGGTCAGGCACTAGTATAACTGTCACTTCTGTCTGGAATTCAGTCCCTACAATATCTTGCATGCAGGACAGTGTACAGTTACCTCGGGTTTCAGAGGAACCTCAGGCAACCTTGGGAACTGAGACTACTATCCCTGTGATGGCTACTTGTTCAAGTGGTTGTTCCTCAACATGGGACACCTTGTCGAAAAATGATGACTTGAAATGAGTTATGCCATCTCTTGTTGATGTCACAGCCATCTGCAGAAAGACGTTTCTGTCACGGCTAGTGCACTCACTAGAGTATCTGCTGTTGCCCCTGTGTTCCAGATGGTGTTAATATCCTAGTTGACAGTGATCCTTGCAAGGTAAAAAAAAAATTGCATATCGAGCAATCATTACATATTGCAAGAGATAAGATCCATTTCTTCCTTGCTAACACTTCCGGTCACAGTATTCGCTTCAAAGTGACCACCACCATTTATGACCTCCTTCATTATCCTTACCCTGTTCATGTAGAGGACGAGTTGTCACCTGACCAGTGGGTCGGTGCTATTTCAACCGGGGAGAGTCCATCCACTCCGCCGAGTCTACACTCCACCAGTAGAGGAGAAAGACTTAGTTCTCACTGACTTTCCAGATGAGGTCAAGCGTTTGTTGCACCTGTTGAACAAACGTCGTTGAGCCATTGCCTTACCAGGTGAGAAGATGGGTATAACAAACCTATTGTCCCATCGTATCCCACTTGAATCTGGTACCAGATCTATTAACGTACCTACGTACAGAATGCCTCATTCACAAGTTACTGTCACAGAAGAATTGATCAATAAGATGCTTGATGATGGTGTCATCGCATCTAGTAATTCACCCTGGAATGCACCCGTGATCCTAGTACCTAAGAAGGACAGTACTTGGTGTGTGGTGATCGACTTTAGAAAGCGAGTGCAAAAACAATTCCAGATCGCTTCTCCCTTCCTGTAATTGGTGACCTTTTACGCAATATTGGAGATAAAGTCTTTTCGACTTTGGACTTGTTACAAGGGTTTTGGCAAGTCCCTCTCCACGAGGACATCCAAGAGCTAACCGAATTTTCCACTACTACAGGTCATTATCATTCCTCAGAATGGCCTTCGGTTTATGCTCCTCGCCTATTGCCTTCTTGAGGCTCATGACAAATATATTTAGAGGCCTCATAGGTAATGTACTCATGATGTACTTAGATGATGTAACTGTCATGTCCGAAGATGTGGCGACACACGTGAAAAGACTTGATTTGGTACTTGGTAAGCTTGAAGAAGCCAATTTAAAGATCCAACTGTCTAAATGTCAAATTTTCATATCAGAGATCAAGTTTCTTGGTCATGTAGTCACTCCTAGAGGGGTTACCACTGGCCAAAGTAACTGCTGTACAAAATTTTCCATCTCCCAAAACTGCTGATGCCACAAGATCCTTTGTGGTCTTAACAGGTTTTTATAGATCTTTCATTGCTAATTTTTCTTCTATAGCAGCTCCTCTAACTGGGTTGCTTAAGAAAGATGCTCCATTCGTTTGGATCTTCCGTCAAATGAGCATTCCAAACTTTCCTATTTGGAAATTCCAAGATTTTTTAAGCCTTTCTAATAACTGATGCTAGTTTTCTTGGCATAAGTGCCGTCTCAGCTCAGAAGACCGACAGCAAGTACAATGCAGTTGCATTTGCTAGTTGTGTCCTTACAAATGCTGGACATAATTATACAGTAACTTAGCAAGAAGCCTTAGCAACAGTATGGTCTTTAAAGCACTTCCAAGATATATCAGCACACTGTTCATGTCTCGACAGATCATGCTGCACTGATTCCCTTATTCCAGAATAAATAACCTACTGGACGATTAGCCAGATGGTCCTTGACTATTCAAGAGTTCAACCCAACCTTTGAACACTTAACTGGCAAATCAAATGTAGTCACAGATGCTTTATCGTGACAAATTAGTACAGTAATAGCAGATCCTCCATTCAGTGCCAAGGATGTAAAGAATGCTCAAAGATTAGATCCCATGTGGTCTGGTGTGATTCAATTCCCGCTACAGGAAGATCAAACTGTGAAGCCACCAGCACCCATCAGTGACTGTCATGAACCAAGAATTACTGTATCACACAGTTGAGCTGCATACTCCTAGCAGACGGGTACATCACTTAGTAATTCCACAGTCACTAGTGAATGTAGCGTTACAATTAGTTCATGATGTACCAGGTGTTGCACACCCTGGTATGGATCATTCTGTAAAACAAGCCAGACTGAAATACTTTTGGCCTTGTATGGCAACTGATATTTCTGAGTATGTTAAGAAATGTAGTGTCAATCCAGGTGCATCCTACTGCTAGCGAACTTTGGGAAAGAGTTGCACCAGATTTGTTAACTAATTTCCAATGTTCCCTCCAGGGCAACAAGCATCTGTGTGTTATGGTAGATCACTTCACCAGATATTGTGAGTTAGTTCTATTGCAAATAAAACTGCCAAGACAGTAGCTAAAGTATTTAAGGAACGTATAATCTGCAGGCATACTGCTCCTAAATCCCTAGTGACAGATAATGGAGATAAATTCTGTAATGAGATTCTTGAAAAGTTGTGTACTTTGTATAAGATCTGTAAATCGACCATTGTTCCTCACCAGCCTGCCAGTAATGGTCTAGCTGAAAGAACTAATAAAAAAGTACTTAATGTGTTGAGAGCCACTATTAATCCCAATAGCGCAACCTGGGATGAAGTTAATACCTGATGTTCAGTGTGCCATAAATTCTGCTTACAATGCTTATATAGGTGACACTCCACATTATGAGTTGTATGGCGTAGATAAGCGCTTACCTTATGAGTTGTTATATTCTGTTCCAAAACCAAATTACAATCTTGATGATTTCATAGAGACTATACCAGCTTAACTCGAGGTGTTTTTAGAAGAATCCAAGAAACATTTCATAAATCAACAGCAGAATTTACAAGAGTCACTAATACTAGAGCAAAGCCAACCAAAATTAAAGTAGGTTCGAGAGTTATGCCGACTAATTTTAATAAAACATCCGCAATGCCTAAGCTCCATTAAAAGATTGTTGGTCCATATCAAGTAGTCGAACATGTCAGTGGCAACAGGTATAAAGTTAGAGAAATCAGTACTGGTCAGTATAAGGAATCGCATTTAGATCATATGAAGTTAGTATGTGATGATCACGAGGTTCCTGACATTCAGACAAATGTGACAGACTGACAACCCTCCTGACTCAGTACCCTCTATCTCTAACCAGACAGACGAACAACCTGTCATTATTCCCTACGTACACAACAAGTAATGAGGAATCCTCAAGTTTCATTTGTAAATAATTCAGATCCTCCTCAACCATGGCATGTGTTAGCCATTGCAACAGAATTTGATCCCCCTTAGAGATGATGACCACTCTGCATATGTAAATCTCACCCTAGCAGAGTTGGGGTTAAGTGTAAATAATCTAGTCTAGAGAGTATTTCAACTGTGTGTTTATTATATCAATTTACTGATTTTCAAAAGTATTTTTTTTTAAGCGTTCACATTCTCTCCGAATTCTGAGAATTAACAGTAAAAGATTTGGTCGCACTAAGTCTGCCTTTTCTGTTAAATACTCTCTCCTTTGTAAATATACTTTCTCAGAATCCGTAGATCACATGAAAACAGATAGATCAATCTTCTCTTTTTCTTTGCTGATCTCTTTTGTTAATCTATACCATCACTGATTCTATTAATTACCATGAAGTGTGATATAATTTGTAATGCATTATAATCAGTTATCACCCCTATGTATAGTGTCTTATGTTCACCTGTTGTGAACATTGATATTGTACAGAATCAGCCCAGAGTCATAATGCCTACAGTCTATTGTGTGTACAAGTCAGCTGTATGTTGGGACGCCATATATTAGCATTGGCGAGCTGTCAGTAGTGTTACTGTTTACTGTGTAGTATACTTAGATAAGCCTAGCTACTTTATAGATATGCTTCTTTGCTAGCTGTGACATCACAAGTCCCATCACATATGAACAGTAGGCAGAGGCCTCAGAGTCAGTTCCCGCTAAGCATAGACTGGACAAGGCAAGGCTCCTCTTAATTATACACCTCCAAGGCATTCAACATGTGTACTTACTCCAATATCTCCTCACGAACCCCCATGACACAGATTAAACCAGGTCTCTGTTATAGCAATAATATCTATGCTTCCTTCACTTACAATTAATCTTAGCTCATCCACCTTGTTTCTTACACTCCTACTATTAGTATAGTAAACCTTAAGGGAGCTAGTCTTTTGTTGCCCTCCGCTGTGTCCCTTTATTTGCCGACTAGTTCCATTGTCTTTATATGTAACTTTATGATGAATAATGTCTTTTAAACATTTCCTGTTTTCAACCCTAGTACTGCAACCTGTTTCCATACATACCTATACCTCTATCTTCTATCAGTTTAAAATCCTAGAAAAGTCAGCAATGGCCCTTTCGATCGATATATTATTATTATTATTATTATTATTATTATTATAGTGTTCCTTAGCTATTGTGTTAGTAGTGTGTAGATGTAACTATAGTCAAGGCGCAGTGGCGTGTTCCTGCTCGTCTGCTCGAGCTTGACAACAGCTAATTCTGGCTCCTCATTGTGAGAGTTCATGCTTGTCTTGTCTTCTCTTCTCTTCCCCTCTCCTTCCCGCGACCTACCTCGCCTCTCCTCCCCACAGCCCACCTATCATCCCCAACCCACCTCTCCTTCCCGCGACCTACCTCGCCTCTCCCAACAACCCTCCTCTCATCTACAACCCACCTCTCCTTCCCGCAACCTACCTCGCCTTTCCTCCACACAACCCACCTGTCATCCCCAACCCACCCCTCCCGTGACATACCTCACCTCTTCCCCACAGCCCTCAGTCTCCTTCCTACAACCTACCTCACTTCTTTCCGCAACCTTACTCTCCTCCCCGCAACCCACCACTTTTCTCTCCTCTTCCCTTCATAGCACTCTTCCCCTCCTTCCCGAAAATCATATCTCATCTCCCTCTCCCTACAACCCACCTCTATTCCCTCACCTTCTCACAACCCTCCTCTCATCTCCCTCTCTTCTACGTTCTGTTTTGACCTTTCACTCTCGCTATTTGTCTTCTTCCTTGTAATTTTCCTCAAATTTAGAATAGTATTTCCTACTTATTCCATTTCTTTGTACAGAACAAGTGGATATTTATAACTGAACACTTGTTTATTTGGAAAACAATTAACCACTGCACCATTTTGTACCCTTATCTAAGAATCCACAAGCAAAAAAAAAAAAAAAAGCAAATTGCCCTCGTCGAGAGTGCCCTTGTGTCAAGGAATCAACTTAAAAACAGTGTACTTCACAAAAGCAGTTGTACCCTGTTATTTTACTAATAGCCAAGCGTTGAGTTACACACCAGTAACATCACGTATCCTATAGTCAGACCAACTGCTACTGTGTATCCACCCTTCCAATTTTCCTCTTGCACGTCCACTCATGAATCTTGGCACTGGTTAGTTAACAAAAAAAATGAAGTACTTGTTTATATATTACCGAAGTCGTGTTCAGTGTGTTTACCCACACTGAACAATAGTGAACTCATCAATGGGATACGACCACAGATAGGATCACCGATATTTGATCACCTCATCAAGGCCGTTGGGTGCACAGTGGCAACCAACCATCTATTCATTCAGGTAATGTTTACGTTGCACTGCCACTCATCAGTCATTAAAAACGTTCATTTTAAGAAGATTCTTGCTACTTATGTAAACAATGTAGTAAGGTGTTATGTCTAATTGAAATAGCTCTCATTAACTGTAGCAAAAGACATAATTATCACTCTTACATAAATTCATTTAGCCTGTAAGTTTCGGATTAAATAAATTAACAACAAGTGCGAGTGAAAACCAATCCTGTTCATACTGTAACAATATTTATCATATAATCGTCTAAACTCCCGAGACAGATATATAGATATATGAACTCAATTTAAATCATACTAAACGACTGTCAATGAATAAACAGAAAGGTGGACGGGAGGGAGGGGGATTTGAACCGTGGTTCGAGCCTCTCCTCTTGTAAAACACGGTATTTTCTCGGCAACAGGATAATATATTTTTAACTTGTTGTTTATGACATGAAAGGTAATGTAGTGTATGTAGTGAGTGTGTGTCATTTCTATATATTGTGATCGTCACAGTCCTCATCAACCATGAATGTTAACTAGAATGCCAAGGAATGAAAGATTTCCTTCATTTCCTATTCCTATTTTATCCATGATACAGTAAAAATTGGTTATCAGCACACCCTACCCACTTCTGAATATAAAGCGATAGTTGTATAAAAAAAAGGTGATTCAAAGCATTATATAAATAAATTAGCCAATATAGTTTTGCCTATGATATGCATCCTTTAATCCGAAGAAAAGTTATCCATATTACAAGCCTTTAATTCAACAAGTTTTGTATTTAATTCAATAAACTTGGTTTCAACTTCCCAATACCTTCTGATGCTGATTGTCAGATGACTTATGCTATAAAATGCGACTTCTACTAAGTGAAGATATCTCCAGAGAATACTAGATCAACTTCCTCATCCCCCCCCCTCTAGCATCTAGCCTGTTTCTGGTTTCGTAACAGTTTGTCAGAGTGTATTCTAGTCCATTTATCATGTAAAATTAGGTGGCTTCCCAACAGCGCTTTGGGATTACAATTGGATGAATACAAACCAAATAAATAAAAGTTGAGATCTTTAATAACAAAGGTATCTAGTTGGTAATAATTACAGTTAATGTAGTTAGAATATTGAAGGAGATAAGCTCCTACACAACTCTTGGAATATAACTCTGTATACTTATCTATCATATATATTCTGTACATATAATCACAATGTTCTATGGGCACATTTGGTAAAATACTGTACTACTCTTCATATGTACCAAGTTGTACGTTGCTATGATGCTAACTTCTGGACCATCGAGGCATTCAAACAGCTTGCTCGAACAGTATGACGACCCATTTGCCAAACAGCAATAATGCTCGAAGCAGCAGTTAGACAAGGAATCAGGAACAAAAACGAACCTAATTTGGAGGCCACCAGCAGATCCTCCCGAAAAGGCATAAAACTCTCTTATTATTGAAACCGAGTTCAGCAGTTCCAATTTCTCGATTACGACAATGACAGTGCGCACATGCCAGAACAATGTAGGTGGAGAGTTGAACTTGGGACCAGAGATATCGAATGTCACACAACCAATGAAAGGGTCAAATATCACTAAGTCTAAATAATGCTCTGTGAACAGAGTTGCATAGAGTTACAAGATGTATGTCCCGGCTCACCAACGCAAATATACTCTTCCAAAAACAGAGTTTATATCACAGGTGCTGAGGAGAATAGCATTCTCCCTGACAAAACAAGAGACGAAATGTTTCCTCAGCAAGGAGCAGCGAAAAAGAGAGGATGTTGCCTCCATGAGGTGTTAACAGCTAGAGAGAGGCAAGGCTTGAATGCTCGACGTCAGGTGACTTGTAGTAGCTTACCCCTGACACCAATTGCTAAACAAGCAGGCAGAGCGTCTGCAAGTGCAGGAAGCCAATCAACACTCCAACAGCAAGCACAATGAAAGGTGCAGTTGTTACATACTACCTACATACAAACTAATACATAAGTGAAATAATATGAAGCATGAAATTTTCATTTCAGTTAATGAAAATATCAGCAATATAAAATTATATGAAAAAATATATATGCAAATTTTTTATTGCGTCCTTTCTCTGAGGTCGCAATGATTTACAAGTGTGATATCAACCATTTCTGGTTTCATTCGCTAGCGTTCCTTAGGTAGGTTTTGTTACTCATTAGCTAAAAAAGAAATTATCACCACAGTGCCCTATTATTATAATAATTATACACTTAGAACATAATTTAATACCTGTTTTATGAATTAAAATATACTTAATGCTTATTGAAAATAATGAATAGTGCTGAACCTTGAGTATCATTTAGCCTTAAACGTAGTCAACTCCAGGTTTGTATTTTACTTATTATACACCGCGGGTTGTCATCCTGTTAAAGACATGACTTTTTATTAAATGGGGTATCATGCCAATTTTGCTGTTACATCGTCTTGAAGACATGACGTCTTATTAACCAGGGTGTAATGCCACTCTTGCTGTTACATCATGATGTCTTATTTCCAGGGTTGTCATGCTGCTTTTCCTGTTACATTGTATAGCTATAGTCTTTTATTAACGGGGTAGTCAAACCACTTTGCTGTTGCTGGGTTTTTATGCCACTTTTGCTGTTAGATTGTGTAAGATATGGCGTTTTATTAACGGGGTTGTCAGGGCCATTCTTACATTTGTATCATGTTTTATTAACAAGGTTAACAAAGCCTCGTTAATAAAACAACCTATTCTTGCTGCTATATCGTGTTTTAACGGGGATGCTGTGCCACTATTGCTGTATTCTCCATCATATTAAACTCTCCTCAGTGAAATTGTCTGAGTGCTAACATATGGTACTCAAGAAGCCAAGTGTTTAATGAAAAAATGTTGAAGGACTTAAGTGAGCTCTACCTCCGTATCTTCCTTTTATCCTTGACCTGATCGTCGTCTAAGAAAGTTTAGTGCATTTTAGCCAAAATGGCACTAAACTTTCTTAGACGACGATCAGGTCAAGGATAAAAGGAAGATACGGAGGTAGAGCTCACTTAAGTCCTTCAAACATTTTATCATTAAACACTTGGCTTCTTGAGTACCATATGTTAGCACTCAGACAATTTCACTGAGGAGAGTTTAATATGATGGAGAATAACAGCAATAGTGGCACAGCATCCCCGTTAAAACACGATATAGCAGCAAGAATAGGTTGTTTTATTAACGAGGCTTTGTTAACCTTGTTAATAAAACATGATACAAATGTAAGAATGGCATGACAACCCCGTTAATAAAACGCCATATCTTACCACAATCTAACAGCAAAAGTGGCATAAAAACCCAGCAACAGCAAAGTGGTTTGACTACCCCGTTAATAAAAGACTATAGCTATACAATGTAACAGGAAAAGCAGCATGACAACCCTGGAAATAAGACATCATGATGTAACAGCAAGAGTGGCATTACACCCTGGTTAATAAGACGTCATGTCTTCAAGACGATGTAACAGCAAAATTGGCATGATACCCCATTTAATAAAAAGTCATGTCTTTAACAGGATGACAACCCGCGGTGTATAATAAGTAAAATACAAACCTGGAGTTGACTACGTTTAAGGCTAAATGATACTCAAGGTTCAGCACTATTCATTATTTTCAATAAGCATTAAGTATATTTTAATTCATAAAACAGGTATTAAATTATGTTCTAAGTGTATAATTATTATAATAATAGAAACAATCGCTAAATCCTTATAGGTAATATAGCTGTAAGTGTATAAAGATTAAAGGCATATACTCCTGGGTGTATATACTCGTACGCTGAACCTTCAGCATTTTGGTAACCTTTTGTAGGTTATCAATATGCTGTAAGCTACCAAAATATTGCTTTCTAACGCATTACATGTAACCTGCGAGTTTCTGTACTACCTGAAAGTCGGTACCATTCTCTTAAACTGGCAAGATATAGATACTGCTAGTAAACGCTTATAGTAATTTCTTTTCGGCTTCTGCTTTTGTAAAGGCTAGCTAGGTTCGCGTTAATTAACGTAATTTAGCAGAACCTAACATAAAAACAAATGTGTAAACGGAGAGGATGTTATCGCTTGGCAATACAGGACGGGTAAACATAAGTAAGCTGTCTTACCTAAATACAAAGTCGGAAATAAAATGCTCCATATGAGGGAGAATTATTATTTTATTAAAAAAAGACGTAACAAAGGGCTATACGCGCATGAGGGAGAAAGGATGGGGGAAGTTACAAGACAAAGCACATGCACTATAACAGCAACATGAGTAGGATGACGCAAACCTATGTGCAGACGTGTCAAAAATATGATGATAATGATAACCAATAATAATTTATTGATATTATTATTATGGGGACCACTAAACTCGTAAGGCGCCTGGGTAATGGGAAGCAATTTAATCTGAGCCATAGTAGTACAGGGTAGTTTCAATTTCCTGGACGTAGAGCCCTTCAAAAGCGTCAAGGTACGTCCCTTGAAGGGAAGCAAGAAAACGAGTTGAACTCCTATGATTAGACCTGTAAGATAAGTGTGCTCCGAAAAAAGGCTGAG
>NC_069417.1:44228147-44265118 GCF_026875155.1 Cherax quadricarinatus
TATTTTACGAGAATCTGTGCTCTTATTCGACGTTTCAACGTAAACAACAGCGTGGAACGGCGTCCGCCTCTGCAATGATTCGGTCACAGGACCAACCCCAGCCTAAAAATAAATCCTGAAACTGAATTCAATTTTAGTTTTGGATTAGCTTCTCTACTTAGTTGATAGTGTCGCAGGTATATATTTATCGTAAGGGAGAAAAAATATGGGGCTATTAATATCCAATACTGTGTTCCTGACTTCTTGCTAAACCCTAGCAGATTCGTAATTGTACCTGCCAAAAATTTTGCATTATATTTTTAGCATGAGCTAAAATATAAATGCAAATATAAATATAAATTATGCTATTCTGTAAACTTTTTTGATGAACATAGTTGCTTTATTTTGTAAATTCTTCTAATTAATTTGTAACAGAAAACAGCTTTTCTGACCACTAACCGTGATCAATCACTAATATAGTGGATGTCTTATCAAAGGTAAGGTAATTAAGTTTTGTTTAATAGGTTAGAGACAAGATCTCTTTGTTTCCCAAAATAATCCACATACACGACGACTTTCCCCAGGGAGGCGAGAACACAACACGACCGGCGTGCTATTGGTTGCTTTGTTGAGTTCAAATCCCATCTGCTACACGAGTGTCATTAAAGATGCAATTCACCTGTAAATTAACAATTAATAATTTAATCTCTAAAGTAGGAATGAAAGTAAACTCAGGATATATAAGCCGAGACAGATATTCATCACTGTACATACAATAATGAGTTACACTTTCTATTTTATAATTTATATGAAGCGCTAGACTCGTGTGGGTAATTTACGCAAGAAATGGCGGGGGCTCGATTCTTAGTCTTCTATTCACACATCTGACGAGCTAAGTAACTATATTTTTGAGGTGGCCCGTGGCTCGGTTGGCAACGCACTCAGCTCACATATTGAGTGTCCGTAGTTCATCCCCGGCATAGGTGGAAACGTGTGCGCGTTAACCTGGAGTTTACCTGGAGTTCCGGGGGTCAACGCCCCCGCGGCCCGGTCTAAGTATATATATATATATATATATATATATATATATATATATATATATATATATATATATATTATATATATATATATATATAATATGGAGGCAAAGAAGGGAGTGTACGGGAGTATGGTGGTACCAACAAGGGTGTGAAGCATGGGTTGTAGGTGCTGCAGCGAGGAGAAGGCTGGAGGCAGTGGAGATGTCGTGTCTGGGAGCAATGTGTGGTGTAAATATTATGCAAAGAATTCGTAATGTGGAAATTAGGAGATGTGGAGTTAGTAAAAGTATTAGTCAAAGGGCTGAAGAGGGGTTGTTGAGGTGGTTTGGTCATTTGGAGAGAATGGAACAAAGTAGAATTACTTGGAGAGGTATAAATCTGCAATGGAAGGAAGGCGGCGTATGGATCGTCCTAGGAGTGGTTGGAGGGAGGAGGTAAAGGAGGTTTTGTGGGAGAGGGGCTTGGACTTCCAGCAAGCGTGCGTGGGCGTGTTCGATAGGAGTGAATGGAGACGAATGGGTTTTGGGACCTGAGAACTGTTGGAGTGTGGGCAGGGCAATATTTTGTGAAGGGATACAGGTAAACCGGTTAGCCGGACCTGAGTCCTGGAAATGGGAAGTACAATGCCTGCACTTTAAAGGAGGGGTTTGGGATATTGGCAGTTTGGAGGGACTTCTAAACTGTCGTATCTGAGTGCCTCTGCAAAGACAATGATTGAATGATTAAAGTATTTTCTTTTTTGGGAGGGATTTTCTGTTTTTGGGGGGGACGGGACCCTGCCTTGGTGGGAGACGACCGACGTGTTGAAAAAAACGTATAATATATATATAAATATATATATTATATATATATATATATATATATATATATATATATATATATATATATATAATATATATATATATATATATATATATATATATATATATAATTTTAACACATCGGCCGATTCCCACCAAGGCAGGGTGGCCCAAGAAAGAAAAACTTTCATCATTCACTCAATCACTGTCTTGCCAGAGGGGTGCTTTACGCTACAGTTATAAAACTGCAACATTAACACCCCTCCTTCAGAGTGCAGACACTGTACTTCCCATCTCCAGGGCTCAAGTCCGGCCTGCCGGTTTCCTTGAATCCCTTCATAAATGTTGCTTTGCTCACACTCCAACAGCACGTCAAGTATTTAAAACCATTTGTCTCCATTCACTCCTATCAAATATGCTCACGCACGCTTGCTGGAAGTTCAAGACCCTCGCACACAAAACCTCCTTTACCCCCCCCTCTAGCCCTTCCTTGGCCGACCCCTACCCCGCCTTCCCTCCGCTACAGATTTATACACTCTCGAAGTCATTCTGTTTTGTTCCATTCTCTCTACATGTCCGAACTACCTCAACAACCTCTCCTCAGCCCTCTGGATAATAGTTTTGGTAATCCCACACCTTGTCCTAATTTCCAAACTACGAATTCTCTGCATTATATTCACATCACACATTGCCCTCAGACATGACATCTCCACTGCCTCCAGCCTTCTCCTCGTTGCAACATTCATCATCCATGCTTCACATCCATACAAGAGTGTTGGTACAACTATACTCTCATACATTCCCCTCTTTTCTTCCACAGACAAAGTTCTTTGTCTCCACAGACTACTAAGTGCACCACTCACCCTTTTTCCCTCATCAGTTCTGTGACTCACCTCATCCTTCATAGACCCATCTGCTGACACGTCCACTCCTAAACATCAATATATTCACCTCCTCCATACTATCTCCCTCCAATCTGATATCCAATCATTCGTCACCTAATCTTTTTATCCTCATAACCTTACTCTTTCCTATATTCACTTTTAATTTTCTTCTTTTACATACCCTATCAAATTCATCCACCAACCTCTGCAACCTCTCTTCAGAATCTCCCAAAAGCACAGTGTCATCAGCAAAGAGCAACTGTGACAACTCCCACTTTGTGTCTGATTCTTTATCTTATAACTCCACACCTCTTGCCAAGACCCTAGCATTCACTTCTCTTACAATCCCATCTATAAATATATTGAACAGCCACGGCGACATCACACATCCTTGTCTAAGGGCTACTTTTACTGGGAAATAATCTCCCTCTCTCCTACATACTCTAACCTGAGCCTCACTATCTTCGTAAAAATTCTTCACTACTTTCAGTAACCTACCTCGTATACCATATACCTGCAACATCTGCCACATTGCCCCTCTATCCACCCTGTCATATGCCTTTTCCACATCCATAAATGCCACAAAAACCTCTTTGGCCTTATCTAAATACTGTTCACCTATATGTTTCACTGTAAACACTTGGTCTACACACCCCCTACCTTTCCTAAAGCCGCCTTGTTCATCTGCTATCCTACTCTCTGTCTTACTCTTAATTATTTCAGTAATTCTACAATACATTTTACCAGGTATACTTATTCTCCTAAAATTTTTGCACTCTCTTTTATCCCCTTTGCCTTTACACAAAGGAACTATGCATGCTCTCTGCCAATCCTTAGGTACCTTACCCTCTTCCATACATTTATTAAATAATACCACCAACCACTCCAAAACTATATCCCCACCTGCTTTTAACATTTCTATCTTTATCCCATCAATCCCAGCTGCCTTACCCTTTTTCATTCTACCCACTGCCTCACGAACTTCCCCCCCACTCACAACTGGCTCTTCCTCACTCCTACAAGACGTTATTCCTCCTTGCCCTATACACGAAATCACAGCTTTCCTATCTTCATCAACATTTAACAATTCCTCAAAATATTCCCTCCATCTTCCTAATACCTCTAACTCTCTATTTAATAACTCTCCTCTCCTATTTTTAACTGTGAAATCCATTTGTTCCCTAGGCTTCCTCAACTTATTTATCTCACTCCAAAACTTTCTTATTTTGAACAAAATTTGTTTATAACATCTCATCCACTCTCTCATTTGCTCTCTTTTTACATTGCTTCACCACTCTCTTAACCTCTCTTTCTCTCCATATACTCTTCCCTCCTTGCATCACTTCTACTTTGTAAAAACCTCTTATCTGCTAAGTTTTTCTCCCTTACTACTCTCTTTACATCATTCCATTATATATATATATATATATATATATATATATATATATATATATATATATATATATATATATATACCCATGATAAGTCGTAATAAACGACTGTCAATGAATAAACAAAAGAACGGACGGGGATTCGAACCGTGATTTATGAGTACAACAGGCCTAACGCTGTAACTGCTCAACTTACAAATACGATAATTATATAAGCAGCAGTTCTGTGACATGGTTGTATCAGCGGCAAGAAGTGTGCCGCTTAATGTCTCATCTCAGCCCCAGAAGCTTCATGATACATTATTCCCATACCCCTCAAAGCCGCATAGCTCATAAACACATGTAAGTGCTAATGTTAGCGAAGGAAAATTCTTTCCTGCCCTTGGAGGAAAGAATTTTCTTGACTGTCCTAAAGGTACCAAGATCGTTAATATGAGGAAGAAGCTACACAATGAACTACACACTTCGGCAGCAAAATCTAAAAATAAGACTGTCAATAAATAAAGATGAATGCTAACACATTCATACATACGCAGAATGGCAACAAAAATCCATCAAAATGTCCGCATGAGCACTGAATGTATAAACTATTATGCCCGACTTAAATCCATACCTCTGTTATATATTTTCTATAAATGTCTGTTTATTAAGATTAGAATATATAAAAACAAACAAGTTTAACAAGCTTTCATAGTAGAACGATTAATACAGTTCTTATCTGTATTAGCCAAGATTTAGCAGTGTTTAATATGCAGAATATACGAAATTGCCTTTATAAACTGCAGCATTGTTTTCCATATTGAGTTTGCTCTTCACAGACGCCAGTCTGTGTCAGCCATCCACCATGCTTTTTACTCTTCCACGACCAATGGAAATAAGTCACTCTGACTTTTTTGGGTTATCCTAGGTTCTCTACACATATGCTGCTATGTATGATAATTCTATGTAACTGTATTTGTGTATACCTGAATAAACTTACTTACTTACTTACCATTCCTTTCTCCCTAAGTCACTCCTCGCCTGTTTCCTTACCACTTACCTTGTCCCACCTCTTCTTCTCACACTGCAACTATCATTACAATAAGGTAGGAGCACAATGTCGATAAACCCAATTTTGTTTAATAAAAGCAAACTTCCATCTCAACCGAACTATTATATGGTCTTTCTCCACATATTCATTATCACCTTCATAATTGCACACTTTCTCGTGCCTTTACGGAGTCTCAATAAGTCTACTAGCAGCGATATCCGTAAAATACATGCAAAATGTACAGTAATCTATTTAAAATAATTATATTACTGAAAACCGAAATTTCTGAAATATTTTATTTTATATTAATTATCTAGTGGGTACTGCTGGGTATGAGGATACGTCCCCAATTTATGTTCACCAGTGTACGCTCACCAGTGTATGCTCACCAGTGTACGCTCACCAGTGTATGCTCACCAGTGTACGCTCACCAGTGTATGCTCACCAGTGTACGCTCACCAGTGTATGCTACACCAGTGTATGCTCACCAGTGTACGCTCACCAGTGTATGCTCACCAGTGTATGCTCACCAGTGTACGCTCACCAGTGTATGCTCACCAGTGTACGCTCACCAGTGTATGCTCACCAGTGTACGCTCACCAGTGTACGCTCACCAGTGTACGTCACCCAGTGTATGCTCACCAGTGTACGCTCACCAGTGTATGCTCACAGTGTAACGCTCACACAGTGTATGCTCACCAGTGTACGCTCACCAGTGTATGCTCACCAGTGTACGCTCACCAGTGTACGCTCACCAGTGTACGCTCACCAGTGTATGCTCACCAGTGTACGCTCACCAGTGTATGCTCACCAGTGTACGCTCACCAGTGTACGCTCACCAGTGTATGCTCACCAGTGTACGCTCACCAGTGTACGCTCACCAGTGTACGCTCACCAGTGTACGCTCACCAGTGTACGCTCACCAGTGTATGCTCACCAGTGTACGCTCACCAGTGTACGCTCACCAGTGTACGCTCACCAGTGTATGCTCACCAGTGTACGCTCACCAGTGTACGCTCACCAGTGTATGCTCACCAGTGTACGCTCACCAGTGTATGCTCACCAGTGTACGCTCACCAGTGTATGCTCACCAGTGTACGCTCACCAGTGTATGCTCACCAGTGTATGCTCACCAGTGTATGCTCACCAGTGTATGCTCACCAGTGTATGCTCACCAGTGTACGCTCACCAGTGTACGCTCACCAGTGTACGCTCACCAGTGTACGCTCACCAGTGTATGCTCACCAGTGTACGCTCACCAGTGTACGTCACCAGTGTACGCTCACCAGTGTACGCTCCCAGTGTACGCTCACCAGTGTATGCTCACCAGTGTATGCTCACCAGTGTATGCTCACCAGTGTATGCTCACCAGTGTATGCTCACCAGTGTACGCTCACCAGTGTATGCTCACCAGTGTATGCTCACCAGTGTACGCTCACCAGTGTATGCTCACCAGTGTATGCTCACCAGTGTATGCTCACCAGTGTATGCTCACCAGTGTATGCTCACCAGTGTACGCTCACCAGTGTATGCTCACCAGTGTATGCTCACCAGTGTACGCTCCCAGTGTAACGTCACCAGTGTATGCTCACCAGTGTACGCTCACCAGTGTATGCTCACCAGTGTACGCTCACCAGTGTACGCTCACCAGTGTATGCTCACCAGTGTATGCTCACCAGTGTATGCTCACCAGTGTATGCTCACCAGTGTACGCTCACCAGTGTATGCTCACCAGTGTATGCTCACCAGTGTACGCTCACCAGTGTATGCTCACCAGTGTATGCTCACCAGTGTATGCTCACCAGTGTATGCTCACCATGTTATGCTCACCAGTGTATGCTCACCAGTGTACGCTCACCAGTGTATGCTCACCAGTGTATGCTCACCAGTGTACGCTCACCAGTGTACGCTCACCAGTGTATGCTCACCAGTGTATGTACTCACCAGTGTATGCTCACCAGTGTATGCTCACCAGTGTTAACGCTCACCAGTGTATGCTCACCAGTGTATGCTCACCAGTGTATGCTCACCAGTGTATGCTCACCAGTGTACGCTCACCAGTGTACGCTCACCAGTGTATGCTCACCAGTGTATGCTCACCAGTGTATGCTCACCAGTGTATGCTCACCAGTGTACGCTCACCAGTGTATGCTCACCAGTGTATGCTCACCAGTGTACGCTCACCAGTGTATGCTCACCAGTGTATGCTCACCAGTGTATGCTCACCAGTGTATGCTCACCAGTGTATGCTCACCAGTGTATGCTCACCAGTGTACGCTCACCAGTGTATGCTCACCAGTGTATGCTCACCAGTGTATGCTCACCAGTGTATGCTCACCAGTGTATGCTCACCAGTGTATGCTCACCAGTGTACGCTCACAGTGTATGCTCACCAGTGTATGCTCACCAGGTGTATGCTCACCAGTGTATGCTCACCAGTGTACGCTCACCAGTGTATGCTCAACCAGTGTACGCTCACCAGTGTACGCTCACCAGTGTACGCTCACCAGTGTACGCTCACCAGTGTATGCTCACCAGTGTACGCTCACCAGTGTACGCTCACCAGTGTACGCTCACCAGTGTAGTTGCTCACCAGTGTATGCTCACCAGTGTATGCTCACCAGTGTACGCTCACCAGTGTATGCTCACCAGTGTACGCTCACCAGTGTACGCTCACCAGTGTACGCTCACCAGTGTACGCTCACCAGTGTATGCTCACCAGTGTATGCTCACCAGTGTACGCTCACCAGTGTATGCTCACCAGTGTATGCTCACCAGTGTACGCTCACCAGTGTATGCTCACCAGTGTATGTTCACCAGTGTACGCTCACCAGTGTATGCTCACCAGTGTACGCTCACCAGTGTACGCTCACCAGTGTACGCTCACCAGTGTACGCTCACCAGTGTACGCTCACCAGTGTATGCTCACCAGTGTATGCTCACCAGTGTACGCTCACCAGTGTATGCTCACAGTGTATGCTCACCAGTGTACGCTCACCAGTGTACGCTCACCAGTGTATGCTCACCAGTGTACGCTCACCAGTGTATGCTCACCAGTGTACGCTCACCAGTGTACGCTCACCAGTGTATGCTCACCAGTGTACGCTCACCAGTGTATGCTCACCAGTGTATGTTCACCAGTGTACGCTCACCAGTGTACGCTCACCAGTGTACGCTCACCAGTGTACGCTCACCAGTGTATGTTCACCAGTGTACGCTCACCAGTGTACGCTCACCAGTACTCACCTATTTGTACTCACCTATTTGTGGTTGCAGGGGTCGAGTCCTAGCTCCTGGCCCCGCCTCTTCACCGGTTGCTACTAGACCCTCTCTCTCCCCGCTCCATGAGCTTTATCAAACCTCGTCTTAAAACTGTGTATGGTTCCTGCCTCCACTACGTCATTTTCTAGGCTATTCCACTGCCTTACAACTCTATGACTGAAGAAATACTTCCTACTATCTCTCCGACTCATTTGTGTCTTCAACTTCCAATTGTGGCCTCTTGTTTCTGTGTCCCCTCCCTGGAACATCCTGTCCTTGTCCACCTTGTCTATTCCACGCAGTATTTTATATGTCGTTATCATGTCTCCCCTGACCCTCCTGTCCTCCAGTGTCGTCAGGCCGATTTCCCTTAATCTTTCTTCATAGGACATTCCCCTTAGCTCTGGAACTAACCTTGTTGCAAACCTTTGTACTTTCTCTAGTTTCTTGACGTGCTTTATCAAGTGCGGGTTCCAAACAGGTGCTGCATACTCCAGTATGGGCCTGACATACACGGTGTTACGTGTCTTGAATGATTCCTTACTAAGGTGTCGGAATGCTGTTCTCAGGTTTGCAGCGCCCATATGCTGCAGCAGTTATCTGATTGATGTGTGCTTCCGGAGACATGCTCGGTGTTATACTCACCCCAAGATCTTTCTCCTTGAGTGAGGTTTGCAGTCTTTGGCCACCTAGCCTATACTCTGTCTGTGGTCTTCTGTGCCCTTCCCTATCTTCATGACTTTGCATTTGGCAGGATTAAATTCGAGAAGCCATTTGCTGGACCAGGTGTCCAGTCTGTCCAGGTCTCTTTGAAGTCCTGCCTGGTCCTCATCAGATTTAATTCTCCTCATTAACTTCACATCATCTGCAAACAGGGACACTTCTGAGTCTAACCCTTCCGTCATGTCGTTCACATATACCAAAAATAGCACTGGTCCTAGGACCGACCCCTGTGGGACCCCGCTCGTCACAGGTGCCCACTGTGATACATCATTACGTACCATGACTCGTTGTTGCCTCCCTGTCAGGTATTCTCTGATCCATTGCAGTGCCCTTCCTGTTATATGTGCCTGATGCTTTAGCTTCTGCACTAATCTCTTGTGAGGAACTGTGTCAAAGGCCTTCTTGCAGTCCAAGAAGATGCAATCAACCCACCCCTCTCTCTCTTGTCTTACTTCTGTTATTTTATCATAAAACTCCAGAAGGTTTGTGACACAGGATTTGCCTTCCGTGAATCCGTGCTGGTTGGCATTTATACTCCTGTTCCGTTCCAGGTGCTCCACCACTCTCCTCCTGATAATCTTCTCCATAATTTTGCATACTTATACACGTCAATGACACAGGTCTATAGTTTAGTGCCTCTTTTCTGTCTCCTTTTTTGAAAATGGGAACTACATTTGCCGTCTTCCATACCTCAGGTAGTTGCCCAGTTTCCAGGGATGTGTTGAAGATTGTGGTAAGTGGTACACACAACATATCTGCTCCCTCTCTAAGGACCATGGAGAGATGTTGTCCGGTCTCATTGCCTTTGAGGTATCGATGTCCCTTAGCAGTTTCTTCACCTCCTCCTCATCTGTATGTATGTCGTCCAACACTTGTTGGTGTATTCCTTGTTGGTGTCCCCATCTGGTCTGTCCCCCCAGAGTCCTTCCTGTCTCTACTGTAAATACTTCCTTAAATCTCGTGTTGAGCTCCTCACATACCTCTTGATCGTTTCTTGTGAGTTCTCCACCTTCTTTCCTCAGCCTTATACCTGGTCCTTGACTGTTGTCTTCCTCCTAATGTGGCTATACAGCAGTTTTGGGTCAGATTTGACTTTCGATGCTATGTCGTTTTTCATACTGTCGCTGGGCCTCCCTCCTTATCTGCGCATACTCGTTTCTGGCTCTTCTACTAATCTCCTTGTTTTCCTGGGTCCTATGCCTCCTGTACCTTTTCCATTCTCTGTTGCACTTAGTTTTTGCCTCCTACACCTTCGGGTAACCAAGGACTCGTTTTGGTCTTCCTATTATTTCTGTTTCCCTTGGGAACAAAACTTTCCTCTGCCTCCTTGCACTTTGTTGCCACATATTCCATCATCTCGTTTACTGATTTTCCTACCATTTCTCTGTCCCACTGAACCTCCTGCAGGAAGTTTCTCATACCTGTGTAGTCCCCCCTTTTATAGTTTGGCCTGTCCCCTTCAGTTCTTGTTACCTTCTCCACTTGTAACTCTACTATATAGTCAAAACTCAGAACCAGTGTATGTTCACCAGTGTACGCTCACCAGTGTACGCTCACCAGTGTACGCTCACCAGTGTACGCTCACCAGTGTACGCTCACCAGTAATGTATTACATCTGAAATTACTCTTACTACCAACCGGCACCCACCAAAATTATTATACTGTACATTCATGTGAGAGCGCTAAGCCCACAGGGGTTCATATTGCAACTGGGAGACTAGAAGGCAATCAGATTCAGTCCAAGAAAGGGAAGGGGAGATACAGATCCTTGGATCAAGAGCACGCACGCGCGCACACACACACTCACACACAAAGGTGCAGGGAGGCAAAAACCAAGTGTGCTAGGGAATGGAAGAAATATAGAAGGCAAAGGACCCAGGAGAATAAGGAGAACAGTCGTAGAGCCAGAAACGAATATGCACAGATAAGAAGGGAGGCCCAAAGACAATATGAAAATGACATAGCAGCGAAAGACAAATCTGACCCGAAACTGTTGTACAGCCACATCAGGAGGAAAACAACAGTCAAGGACCAGGTAATCAGGCTAAGGAAGGAAGGAAGAGAGACAACAAGAAATGACCGTGAAGTATGTGAAGAACTCAACAAGAGATTCAAAGAAGTGTTCACAGAGGAGACAGAAGGGACTCCAGAAAGACGGAGAGGTGGGGCACACCACCAAGTGCTGGACACAGTGCACACAACCGAGGAAGAAGTGAAGAGGCTTCTGAGTGAGCTAGATACCTCAAAGGCAATGGGGCCAGATAACATCTCCCCATGGGTATTGAGAGAGGGAGCAGAGGCGCTATGTGTACCCCTAACAACAATATTCAATACATCTATCGAAACAGGGAGATTGCCTGAGGCATGGAAGACAGCAAATGTAGTCCAATCTTTAAAAAAGGAGACAGACATGAAGCATTAAACTACAGACCAGTGTCACTGACATGTATAGTATGCAAAATCATGGAGAGATTATCAGGAGAAGAGTGGTGGAACACCTAGAAAGGAATGATCTCATCAACAGCAGCCAACATGGTTTCAGGGACGGGAAATCCTGTGTCACAAACCTACTGGAGTTCTATGACATGGTGACAGCAGTAAGACAAGAGAGAGAGGGGTGGGTGGATTGCATTTTCTTGGACTGCAAGAAGGCGTTTGACACAGTTCCACACAAGAGATTGGTGCAAAAACTGGAGGACCAAGCAGGGATAACAGGGAAGGCACTACAATGGATCAGGGAATACTTGTCAGGAAGACAGCAGCGAGTCATGGTACGTGGCGAGGTGTCAGAGTGGGCACCTGTGACCAGCGGGGTCCCGCAGGGGTCAGTCCTAGGACCAGTGCTGTTTCTGGTATTTGTGAACGACATGACGGAAGGAATAGACTCTGAGGTGTCTCTGTTTGCAGATGACGTGAAGTTGATGAGAAGAATTCACTCGATCGAAGACCAGGCAGAACTACAAAGGGATCTGGACAGGCTGCAGACCTGGTCCAGCAATTGGCTCCTGGAGTTCAATCCCCCCAAGTGCAAAGTCATGAAGATTGGGGAAGGGCAAAGAAGGCCGCAGACAGAGTACAGTCTAGGGGGTCAGAGACTACAAACCTCACTCAAGGAAAAAGATCTTGGGGTGAGTATAACACCAGGCACATCTCCTGAAGCGCACATCAACCAAATAACTGCTGCAGCATATGGGCGCCTAGCAAACCTCAGAACAGCATTCCGACATCTTAATAAGGAATCATTCAGGACCTGTACACGTGTATGTTAGGCCCATATTGGAGTATGCGGCACCAGTTTGGAACCCACACCTAGCCAAGCACGTGAAGAAACTAGAGAAAGTGCAAAGGTTTGCAACAAGACTAGTCCCAGAGCTAAGAGGTATGTCCTACGAGGAGAGGTTAAGGGAAATCAACCTGACGACATGGAGGACAGGAGAGATAGGGGGGACATGATAACGACATACAAAATACTGAGAGGAATTGAAAAAGGTGGACAAAGACAGGATGTTCCAGAGATTGGACACAGTAACAAGGGGACACAGTTGGAAGCTGAAGACACAGATGAATCACAGGGATGTTAGGAAGTATTTCTTCAGCCACAGAGTAGTCAGTAAGTGGAATAGTTTGGGAAGCGATGTAGTGGAGGCAGGATCCATACATAGCTTTAAGCAGAGGTATGATAAAGCTCACGGCTCAGGGAGAGTGACCTAGTAGCGATCAGTGAAGAGGCGGGGCCAGGAGCTCGGACTCGACCCCCGCAACCTCAACTAGGTGAGTACAACTAGGTGAGTACAAGCAGAGGTATGATAAAACTCACGGTTCAGGGAGAGTGACCTAGTAGCGACCAGTGAAGAGGCGCGGCCAGGAGCTTGGACTCGACCCCTGCACCCTCAACTAGGTGAGTACACACACACACACACACACACACACACACACACACACACACACACTGTAAGTTATGTACACCAAGATAGATATGTCAAAGAAGATTACCGAGCTTAATGATAACAAAAGAACAACACGACACATTCACCGTAAGCCCCAGAAACCATGATAACCGGTAATAACATACACAGTCTCAGTTAGAAATTACATAAGAGAGGGGAGATGAAAGAGACGGAGAGGTTTTACTTGTTTACCTGCAGCCACTTCCGAAGGTAACCCCCCCACCACCATGTTCCTTGTCTCCCGAGGTCAGGTCCCTGACCAGGTTCCTAGTTGCTGGCTTCATCTATCAGATTGTTAGTGCCCGCCGCCAGCAGTCCAATGTATGCACTACTATCCGGCTGATTAGGAAATGTTTTGAGGAATCTGTCGAGTTCCTTCTTGAAGTGAGCTAGAAGGTTGTTGGTAATCTCCCTTACGTATGAGAAGAGGGTGTTCAAGAGTCCGTGGTCCCTGAAAACTTGCCAAGTCCTCTGTGTACTCATCACTAACGTGTTTTTTATTGGCGGTATTCAGCACCTTCTAGCAAGCTTCTTGTGTTTATACGTAATAATTTCGGTTTACATATTTGGGACTAATCTTTTTAGTATCTTCCAGGTGCTCATTATGATGGATCTTTCTCGCCTACGTTCTGAGCGCTGTTCTAGAGACTGCAAGTGTTCCTAACAATTTAAGCGCTAAACTGAGTTTATGAGAGATAATATTGTTGTGCTCCCCGAAAGTGAGATATTCTGACATTATCACTCTCTGGTATCTCATAATTGACTTGTCTTCTATTAAACAGTTTGAGTTTGTCATGTACTCCTATCTTTATATTTCCTCCAATAGTCAGAGACGCAGTAACTGAAATTTGTCCTCACTGAACATCATATTGTTATCAGCAGCCCACTGGAAAACTTGGTTTCTATCAGCCTGGAGGCTCGCTGTGTCTTCCATAGATACCACTTTCATACAAATTCTAGCGTCATTGCAAAGGATGATACAGTGCTATGATTTATGTCCTTGCTCATGTCAGATATAAGAATGAAAAAAAAAAAAGTTGGGCGAGTACGGTGCCTTGTGGTAGAGAACTTTTCACCGCAGTAGCCCTGATTTCACTGTTCATTATTCTTCCTTTCTCGGTTCTATTTGTTAGGAAGTTAGGTATCCATTTGCCCACCTTAGTTATTCATTTTGCAAATATTTTGTGCACAATTATCCCATAGTCGCATTTGTCAAAACATTTTGACAAATGCGACAAATGCAAATACTTGCATTCCTCTTATCAAGTGCCAAAGGCATTAGTTACCTGTTCTGAACCCATGTTGACCTGGGTTGTGCAACTGCGATTCCATGTGACTGGTAATCTTGCTTCTTAAAACCCTTTTGAAAAATCTTGAAATTGTGGGATGTTAGGACTACTGATCTATAGTATTCTGCAACTTCTTTTACTGCCACCTTTCCGGAGTCTACCTGGAGAGTGTTCCGAGAATCAACGCCCCCGCAGGTTGGTTCATGACCAACCCTCCCGGTGGATAGAAGCCTGATCAACCAGGCTGTTATTGCTGGCCACAAGCAATTCAACGTACGAACCATAGTTTGGCTGGTCAGGAACTGACTTTAGGAACCTGCCCAGCTCCCTCTTTAAAACAACTAGGGGTCTGCTGGTAATTTCCCTTATGTATGAAGGGAAACTGCTGATTAGTATTGGACCTCAGTAGACTCGTGGCACCTCTGATTTTCATCGGAAATATAATGCATCGTCTATCAAGCCTTCTGTTTTCATAGGAGTAATTTGTGTGTGCAAATTTAGGGATAGCCTCTCCAAGATTTTCTAGGTGCATTCCAAGGACAGGTCAAGGGATTTCAAAGGTTCCCAGTAATTAAGGTGCTGGACATCCTTGTTCTGAAGGTTCTCATTTTCCTTCCTATAATTTTCGTTGCATCTGTGATAATGACACTGTTGTGTTCTGTGGCGAAATTCTCTGACATTACCCTAAATCATTCACATTAGTCTTTGTTCTACTGTGTAGTTAGAATGTATTTTTACACTTAATCCAGATTTGAAGATTTACAGTGTTGTTCTCAATGGATGATACTCTCGTACAAATTCTAGTGTCACCTGCAGATATGGTGCTATGACTTACGTCACTGTATGTTGGTTATGAAGATGAGGAAAAAGGATGCGGACGAGTACTGTGCCCTGAGGAACAGAACTTTTCACTGTGGCCGGCTCTGACTTAACTCTGTTTACTATTACAGTAGAACTTCTGTATTCGGATGCACCTTTATTCGTAAAATCCAGTATTTGCAAAAATTAAAAAAAAAAAAAAACGATATTCGCAAATGTATATGTATATAGTATATCGTCAAAGGCATGTCGCTGAAATCAGATTTTCAAAATTTTGTGAGCTCAGACCAAAGTGGTGCATAACAGTTGGTGCTTCAGGCATCCATTCTGTTTGCGTTTGTACCATACATCAGAACGTCAAACTCATGTTGCAAGGAGCCAGTATTAAAGACGGTTACAAAGTGCTTATAGAAAAAACTGTTTGCAATTTGAACTCTAGAGACTGCATGCTACACCGATGTCATGATTGTCCCGGCGAGGAAGAACTTAGTTTATCTCTAAGAAATATTCAAAGATTGGGATCTGGATGAACCAACTGAATTTAAACAGTGGGTGCATACCGATCACGAAATGCTAGAAATGTGCAAACTAACATTGGATAAATTTATCAGCAAGCCTGCAAACAAAATTTGGAATTTGGCAAGTCACCATTTTGTGTCAAAGCAAATATCTGAAATCCCTGAAAGCGAATTTAGAAGAATGCAAAATGAGTTTTGATAGACTTTGCTGAAAATTACTCTTTGGTTGTACAAGACACTGCTTAGGGCTTTCATTGGGAAAATTCACAAGCTACATTACACCCATTTGTTGCATACTACGTCAATGAAACTGGTATCCTACAAGTTGCAAACGTTTGCATCATCACAGATCACATGCAGCATGACTTGAAATATGTTCATGTGATTATCTGCAAGCTGAACGAGTCTGAACACAATAGCAAAAATTGCTAGAATCCACTATTTTAGTGATGGCTCAGGCGCTCAATATAAGAACTTCAAAATTTTTGCCAATTTGTGTAATCACAAGACTGATTTCAATGCTGAAGCACAATGAAATTTTTTTGGAACAAGCCATGGCAAATAACCGTGTGACGAAATTAGAGGAACAACAAAAAGATTAGCCACTAGAGCTAGCCTTCAAAGACCACTGAACGACCAAATACTGGCACCAAAAGATCTATTCGAATTTTGTGACAAGAATATACATGGAATTAAATATATGTTGTTCCCAAAGAAGGCGTTGATGAAAAATCGTTTCAAGAAGAAACATGGCGAGAAAGTGGGATAATTGCTGGAACGAGGGAGCATCACCAAGTTGTGCCGCTTGGTTCAAACACCAAACGCGTAAGTAAATTTTCGAATGATGCCATCTACTTTGTTTCCAAAACTTTCAATATGGGCACTAAAATGCCTGGCTTTCGAATATCACAACTGTTCCCTAGTAATTACGTTGCTTGTATTTACGATAACGAATGGTGGATTGGAAACGTTGTTGAAATACCAGTGGAAGAAAGTGACGCCTTCATAAAGTTTATGCACCCACACGGTTTGGCCAGTTCATTTTACTGGCTTGAAAAGCACATTTGTTGGGTGCCGGAGCAAAACCTCATTTCCGTGCTTCCTGTTTCATCAGTTACATCATCTGATCGACAATATCAGTTTTCAGAAAAAAATTGGCAAATGTGATCCACCAATTTAAAGCAATGTAGGGAAGAAATCAAGTAGTCAGAACTTCGGCTTGGGAACCAACTGAAGATACCTGCTGTAGGCTTGGGAACCAAATAGATACCTTAGCAAGACTTTGGAACCTGAACAAAGAAACCAAGATTCCAGACTTGGGAACCTGAACAAAGAAACCCACCTATGGCTGATATTGCATGGCTATTGGTTGCTGGTTCAAACTGATTAAACCAGTAGTGGAAATGCCACCAAGGACCAATGCAATCAAATACTTTTATGCTTTTATTATAAAGAGTGCCGAAATAATTGATAACATGACATGTCAAGCTTAAAAAGTTAACCATACTGCAGATTTTCACAGAGCATTGAAGCTAGAGTAACCTGTCGAATTTTGACACTTATTTTTTGGGCATTATATGGGCACAATGAAAAACTAAAGCAACTTTTTTAGATGGTTTAAAACACGTTCTTTCTATTGGATTAAGTTTGAAAATGTTTCAAGATGAATTTCTTTTGTGTGTTTTTTTTTTTTTTGCAAAAGCACATTGAAAATACCATATTTTCTACTTTTTTTTAAAAATGTGAAAATTTAAGTTTAAATTTAAAAGGAATGAAACTTTCTCCCAAGTTGAAACTATATATTTGTAAACAAAGTTATGCCACAAAATAGTAAACAAAATTTCACGGGGATATCTTAATTATTACACAAGCCAGAGAAGACTAAATTTTGACACTGTTTTGACGCATTGATATATTTGCCCCACTTTGAGGCTCAATCAGCATGTTAATTTAAAAAAAATGTAAATCTATATTAGTTCCACTGGATTAAGCATAAGAAGTTGTGTAAGACAGCAAAGCTTCATTTATTTTGGAAGAGAGAGATTATTTTGATTCAAAATTGCCAAAATTTCATAGGGTTACAGTACATGGTCGTGGCATGGTGTTAAACAAAGGGTTCTATCTCAGCAACCATTTCATTGAAGGATCTAAAACTTTACTAAACTTAGTTTGGGACATGTAAGATTCAGCACACCAAGTTTCATCAAAATCCATGATGATGAGGTGGGGCACTTTTCTGAAAACAGACCACTTAACATAGAATGACCCATTTACCGTCTTTGTCTATAGAGGGCACGCCTCTCTTTTTCCACCCTGTGCCTTCTCCTCTGTAACGGTATGTGTCTGGAGCGTACTTCTAATGCCACTAAACTCATCCTCTGGATATTGGTTTAGGTCATTTTTATCAGTCTTCTCAGTTACTTCAATAACCACACGACTTATTACCTCCTAGTTGATGTCCTTAGTAAGTGTGTTTTGCTGATTTTGACCAGTGGGTATGCATGTCTGAACCTCAAACATGCATTCCGAGATCTTCATTAATCAGGAAGAAGTGAAGATTCGAGAAAGTATTTATACCAACTGTGACAACTGTACAAATTATATCCCTTTACTCGGGAAGAATATATAACCAGATGTGATACGATCACAATATAAAAAAATGCATGAGCAATAACATGGTAGACAAGGGTTGAGTCTTCGCCACGGCAGATGGTGTAAGATTAACACAGCAAAGTTATAAGAGATGTCCCGAAACACCTTTTCAACAGAACATTAATGAGGTGAAACGTGCCTTGAAGTAATACAGAAGTCGGTGAAGATTTTCTTCCGATTACTAACTCTTGTCACTACTCCACCTCACTCTGAAAAAACTTTCCCCTCATTTCTTGTTGCTACTTCTGCAACATTGCATAGCTCCAGATTATGCACGGAGACGTGTGAAAGTACTTGAGGTGAAGATTTCAACCCCCGATGGTTTATACAACCAAAGAAAGTCAGTTCCTCACAAGAGATTAGTGCAGAAGCTTGAGGATCAGGCGCGTATAACAGGAAGGGCACTGCAATGGATCAGAGAATACCTGACAGGGAGGCAACAACGAGTCATGGTACGTGATGAAGTATCACAATGGGCACCTGTGACGAGCGGGGTCCAACAGGGGTCGGTCCTAGGACCAGTGCTATTTCTGGTATATGCGAATGACATGATGGAAGGGATAGACTCAGAGGTGTCCCTGTTCGCAGATGATGTGAAGTTAATGAGGAAAATTAAATCAGATGAGGATCAGGCAGGACTTCAAAGAGACTTGGACAGGCTAGACACGTGGTCCAGCAAGTGACTTCTCGAATTTAACCCAGCCAAATGCAAAGTCATGAAGATCGGGGAAGGGCACAGAAGACTGCAAACAGAGTATAGGGTAGGTGGCCAAAGACTGCAAACCTCGCTCAAGGAGAAAGATCTTGGGGTGAGTATAACACTGAGCACGTCTCCGGAAGCACACAACCAGATAACAGCTGCAGCATATGGGCGCCTGGCAAACCTGAGAATAGCGTTCCGATACCTAAGTAAGGAATCTGTGAAGACACTGTACACCGTGTACGTCAGGTCCATACTGGAGTATGCAGCACCAGTTTGGAACCTACACCGGGTCAAGCACGTCAAGAAATTAGAAAGAATACAAAGGTTTGCGACAAGGTTGGTTCTAGAGCTAAGGGGAATGTCCTACGAAGAAAAGTTAAGGGAAATCAGCCTGACGACACTGGAGGACAGGATGGTAAGAGGAGACATGATAACGACATACAAAATACTGCGTGGAATCGACAAGGTGGACAGAGACAGGATGTTTCAGAGAGGGGACACAGAAACAAGGGGTCACACTTGGAAGCTGAAGAATCAGATGAGTCAAAGGGATGTTAGGAAGTATTTATTCAGTCATAGAGTAGTCAGGAAGTGGAATAGTCTAGCAAGTGATGTAATGGAAGCAGGAACCATACACAGCTTTAAGACGAGGTATGATAAAGCTCATGGAGCAGGAGAGAGGACCTAGTAGCGTTGAGTGAAGAGACGGGGCCAGGAGCCGAGTCTCGACCCCTGCAACCACAATTAGGTGACGAGGCTTATTTCTGCTGGAGTCGTCAGGTCCTCCCTAAGTGCGATCTTACCGAGTCTATAAACTCCTATCTATCCATTGCTTGGTGAATAAGGGCGTCAAACATGAGGCGGATTCAAGAGCTAGAGTTCACTCCCATCCTCCTCCACATTTCTGCTAAAAATGGGCCTTTAATTAAACCTAAGGCGGTTACTGAACGCATGGTACAATAGTTGTTACGCAACCTATTGAAGTGTCCCAGCTCAGGCTCATAAATTTCATTAGCTCATGCAACACACTCATCTTGTGTGACGGAATATGACAAGGGCAGCGAGCTTTTGTTCCAACAGTGTAACTATCACATAACAAGGGAGCTGCACAGTGCGGGTGTATCCAATTTTGTTTAAAAAGGTGCTAGCACGTCACTACCACCCGCACACCCTTACTTGTTTGAGACCGTACCCAGAACGCCCATCCCACCCACACACCACACCCACTCGCACTTACCCATGCTTCACACACCGTCAAAGCGCCATACGACTGCTTACCCTCTCACCATACTACACAGACAGGAGGCCAGAGCACCATCGTAGGCGACCCACACCATCACCCCGTCACCGCTTATCTCTTCACATTCCAACTTGACAATCTGAGGCAGTGTTCCTCTCTTAGCAGCCTAGCAATCTCATTTGCCACAACCACTGCTCGAAATGCATTGTATAATTAGTGGCTTTCTTTTGTGCCTACTACTGTAACAATTCATTGAACAACTTTTTTTTGCACGGCTAGGAATAATATAATAATTATTATTATTTTTCCTTGCACCTTCCCTCCCTTTCCCTTTCTACACATTCCAACATCATGCCCACATACCACCCCTTCCCCAACACAGAAATACATATTTACCAACCCAACAAGCTGAATAAACCACGCATATACACCACACCCACTCATTTATATTCAAGTTCACGAGTTCAACCACTCTCCCACCAATGTTCCCCCCCCCCTCACGTCTACCGTTTCACCAACTTCTACACTTTCGCCACTAATGGCAATCGTTTCACCCTTACCCTTACCGTTTCTCTCCATTACAGTTTAAGTTTCACCCATTCATTCCAATCATTTCACCCACTCACCCCACCATTTCACCAACTCACCCTCACCGTTTCACCCATTTACCCCCAAGTTTTACCCAGTCATTCCTGCCGTTTCACCCTCACACATTTGACAGTAACTTAGATGTTTACCCATTCCAACTAACTAGTTGCCCTCCTCTCAGCACCCCCTTCCTGCTCCTCCTTAAACTGCCCACATACTGTGATACTACTTCATGTCATCGCCTCAAGCTTACATCATCCTCCCCTTTCTTTTACTCAAGTCCCCTTGCTCCTTATTCCCCTCTTCGCCCTTTTGCTTCTACTCCGCTGCAACGAAACCTTGGAAGTTTCCACAGCAAAACTTGACAATATTCCCATTGCCTTACGGAAGTCTCTCTGCTTAAGCTAACAGATTTCAACATTATGACACCCCGCCTGCATCATGAAATATGACAGGGCAACACTGCTAGGTTTTGTTTTCACTATGTAACTCTCATACAGAATAAGGTAGCAGTACTGTTAATGTATCCAATTTTGTTATAAACATCACAAGTACACATCCACACGAGGGGTGGAGCAACATTTCTTGACAAGAGCAGACATCGCGATGTCCTGGATAACAAGACCGTCATTACTACTCTTACCGTCTGAGTACTGTTGCCCAGCACACCACTGATGGCACTTATTATTTAACCATGCTAAAGCAAAGCTCAGTTGTACATCTGCTAGTATTCAACGCTCGTAATATGCGAAACAACTGTATAACTGCAGCTCAACTTTGCTTCGAGAATACCTCTGTTAACTAACTATACATACCTACCTATATACGTAACAGCAATGTATCAACAACCTGTGCATTTTTGGAAAACTGTCATAATCATTTAGGTATACTAGTCAATCGTATTTGTGTATATGGATCCCAGTCTTGAGCATTCATTTCGACTACTTAAATGTATTTATCTCTGAATTTGAAGACTGGAAGACACTAATCTAGTTTTTCTGTAACTACCTGGAGTCTCCAGGTAGACTTCAGGTAGTTACAGAAAAACATTCGAATATATTAACCAGTTTTATATTTACAGGATAATACCTACCTTCGAAATTCAAATGTAGTATTTAATTGCAGGCTTTATTAGTAAATTTAGTAATTCTGCCTCCTACTGCAAAAATGATCTATAGAGTAGGGAAGAAGATGTTTTATCTAAAGAATATGTTTTATCTAGAGAAGGGAATGAGGGATGTGTTTTCAAGAGGAATCGTGAGGGGAAAGAAGCAGCAGTCTTGGCCCAAGTGGTTAAAGACACAACCTGTATGGATTATGAATAATGACCAGCAGATAAGCCAATCCTAGAAAAACAAGAGTAACTAAGATTAGCAATGAGAAGAGGCAGGATATCTCTAAATAAACAGGGAGGCAGAAGACGCTAACAAATAAGAACTAGGATATACCATGAGAGACTAAGAAGCAGCGAAGTCGAAGTCAAGCCAGGATGAAACAAAAGGAAATACTAATAACCTCGGAGACAATATGCATGATCTCCCAGCAGCACAGAAAACGAGATCCCCGCTGAGCCCTCCACAATACCCAAGCATAAAAATGCACCAGCTCCATTAGTATGCAAGAATCCACCTCTTCTAATAACTCCCATGGTGCATTCATGCCGATCTCGACTCTTACATGATAAAACTGAATCAAATAACAATTGCACATTACAAGGCAACCGGACTTAAGAGACGGGAAGACGCATGGGCAGGCGGAAAAATGAATACACGACAACAGGACGAACGGACCCAATGGCAGCCACAATCGCTAAAAAAAAAAACATTCCAGAGAGAGAGAGAGAGAGAAGAGAGAGAGAGAGAGAATATACGACAGATAAAACAGTAGTGGGCGTAGACGGGGACCGGGTTAGACAAGGGAGGCAGTAATTCGCTACTCTACTCTGTTTAAGGTGGTGTGGAGGGGCACTGGAGATCGGGACACTGATACAGCTACGAAAGAAGCTGCACACACACACGCACGCACACACACATACACGCACACACACACACAGGTTAAGGGAAATCGATCTGCCAACACTGGAGGACAGGAGAGATAGGGGGGACATGATAACGACATACAAAATACTGAGAGGAATTGACAAGGTGGACAAAGACAGGATGTTCCAGAGATGGGACACAGCAACAAGGGGACACAGTTGGAAGTTGAAGACACAGATGAATCACAGGGATGTTATGAGGTATTTCTTCAGCTACAGAGTAGTCAGGAAGTGGAATAGTTTGGGAAGCGATGTAGTGGAGGCAGGATCCATACATAGCTTTAAGTAGAGGTATGATAAAGCTCACGGTTCAGGGAGAGTGACCTAGTAGCGACCAGTGAAGAGGCGGGGTCAGCAGCTAGGACTCGACCCCTGCAACCTCAACTAGGTGAGTACACACACGCGCGAGCTGTGACTCGACCCCTGCAATCACAAATGCGCGAGTACGGACCAGGAGCTGAGGCTCGATTATCATCTTTTCTCTTCCCCTTCCCTCCCACCCATTATTTACATGGACTAGTTATATTCTCGTGTCAGAGAGGATTATAACAAACGTCTGAAGAAAGTAAAGAATATCACCTATTAAGGGATAAAGTTGAACACTATTATTTTAAAAGTGTGAAATAACTTATATAAAAACTCCTTATCATATTTTTTTGTTCTTAAATATGTAACTTTTATTTGTTGAAAGTTATGCGTATGATGCAGAGTTAAGTTAGACGTAAACTTTAAATCTGAGATAAGACAAACAAGTTCCATTTTTAAGATTTCCTTTCATATGTAACATGAGCCTAATATTAATGCTTAGAAAGTTTTTTTTTTTCTTTTTTTTTTTAAGAATACATTTCTAGGCATGTGGGGCCAGGGGTGAGGCGAGGGCATCCTCACGCTGAACCTTAGTGACCACTTTTGGTTACCTACAACACGAACATCCAAAGGGATGCCTTAAATTTGGCCATCTACTTTCAGCAGGAAGAAATAGGAGAAATAAGCTTGTACGCTTACTAATGTAATGTATTTTATTTAACAAAATATGATACGTGAGCAGTGTGCTGCTACGCTATTATATATGCTAGATATACAATGGGATCAAATGCTGTTTTCACATCATATTCCATCACGTAGTATGGAGCTCATATAAAGCTTTGAAATCTGTCGGCCTAAGCTGGGAGATTTGAGTAAGGCAATAAAGATTTCGTGAAGTATTCAGGCAAGAGGGAAAGGAAAAAAAAAGGAACGGGAAAGAATGGAAAAGGGGAAATAGGGAGGAACGGAACGAACACGGAAGGGTGTGTGGGAGAGAGCCAGTCATTTGTTGGTGCACTATCTGCCCTAATCTTCTCTCCCACACCCCGCCTCCCATTCTTACACCCCGCCTCCCTTCCCTATAACTCCCCACCACAGCCTCAACACCTCGCCTCTCCTCCCAGCACCCGCCTTTTACCTTCACACCCCGCCTTTCCTCCCCACATCCCGCATTTCTTCCCCATACCCTGCCTTTCCTCCCCATACACTACCTCTCCTTCCCACACTTCATCTCCCCTCTCACAACTATATTAATCAAGAACCACAAGTATCGGAGTTTCATGTAGTAACTTGTAATCGCAATTCACCAAAATTTAAGTAAACAAACTTTAACTATAAAAAATAGTTTAAATTATTTGTAATTTACGTATTCAAAGTAACATACCTATAATTAGAAAATGTGATTTTATCCAGTATATACCTATGAAAAAAAGGCATTTAATAATTATTTCTCTAGCACACAGGATATACATATACGTCGAGGTGTATATACAATGAGTATACTTTAGTCCCTAATTTAAGAATTACAGTATATTGATGCTAAGTGTACATGTCTATTGCAATTTTAATGACAGTCGTGTAGTCGATAAACTTTAAACCTAACAAACTTTCTCTTGCCCATTTGGAGGCGAGAGAGTGGGCATATAACGGTTTACTGGCGAGGTAAAGCAAAGAACCCGTGTTTTCCCGTCTGAGCTGCCCTCACAAGCACACTTTCATACAACACCATCGTTAACACGCTGCTGTGTGCTTGCTACATAGGACACTTTGTGGGTTTAATTGCGTCATCACTGCTTCCTCTGTTCTGCTCAGGATTATCGTACACAACAGTAATGAGAATGATAAACCATGCGTATTTAACAAAATAAGATTATAATGACACTGTACACAACATCAACTGCCTCTGTTGTATTCCGACACCACTAGAGGACTTTTGTTGTGCAATTGCAATAATGGTATATAATACCAACTAGATAAACACTTGGGTATCTTTATTTGAAGACGTTTCACCAGTCAGTGACTTTTTCAGTTCAATACAGAGATGATATACGAAGACAGTAGATGAGGTAATCAGACCCCCAACCTTGCAGAACTATACACAAGACACTGGAAGATGAGGCACAAGTCCCTTGGCCTAGAAGCCGGTGTTCTATACCTTAGTTTTGATGAAATGAAATAGCTACAAATTGGCGAAACGTGTCCAACAAAGACGCAAGTGTTGTTTCTCATGTGTTTAATCTCGACTTTTGTTCACTGTTACGGATTGGTGGTTAATTTGGTTTAAATGCTATCAACTTCACGAGGGACAATAGTATGGTAATACGTACTGACACACTGTGGAAAAGGACACTTGTGTACAGCTCAGGACATTTATTAGAGGAAACGTTTCGCCACGATTGATGCAACAACTCGTAGGGAAAAGCTTCCTTTAATAAATGTCCTGAAATGTACAAGTGTCCTTGTCAACACACGAGGGTCAAAAGGCCTGGAACAAAGATATCTCGAATTATTTTGAAAATCATAGAAAACTAGTAAAAATTTGTAAATACTCCTAGGATATGTTCAGTAGTGATTGTTGTATAAATAAAACGTCTAGCACATGTAACACCTAGGTATCTTTACTGCTGAAAACTTTCGCAGACACAACACGCTTCTTCAATCGAATGCACGGGAATATAACTTATCTACATTGTATACCATTAATATCATTCTTGTCTGACAATGCAACACCTGAGTATTTTTGTACAGAAAATGTCTTCTCCAACCGTACTGCAAACATCTATTTAGCATGACCTAGTTTTACCAGTGGGCCCCGCTCACTTATGACGTAATCTCCTCCTGGCACATCTCATTTCTGTTCCAGTATATAAGGTCTGACTCCATGACTCCACTTTAGACCAAGGAACTGACCACCATCTATCAGGACTGATCATCTAAAAATTACCTCTTCACATTTTTTTGTCTCCAGCGTTATATTCTCTTTCATTCGAGTGAAGAAACCTGTTGTGTATGCGAAACGATTCGGTAGTAAGGATATCTAAATGTTACACGTGTCTTAGTCTAACTTGTCGGTATTTGTTTACCATTAATATTATAGTAGACCAACTGTGCTAATCAGAAATTTCATTAAAATTTCTGTAACATTTTTTCTCTGAAAATCAGAATGATCATTTTCTTTCCACACCATAATTTTAATTTTGTTTTCTATGAAACCACAAACAAATTTCACTCATACTGTTAACCAGTTACTGGTTTTATGTTACCGATATACTTCGTTCTTTTTCAAATGTTTTCTCCCCGCTACTGAGCTCAACCTCAACACGGATACTGGGAGCAATTGCAAGGCATTATAACACACTTGTCCTTGAACACTTGAACCCGTGCTCAATTCCATCACTGTTTTTTTTTTTCAATGTTTTTTTGAGCGCATTCTATATTTCATTCACTATTATTTTTTTATATTTATAATTTCTTTATACTTATATTATTATTATTATTATTATTATTATTATTATTATTATTAATTATTATTATTATCAGCTTTGTGCCACCTGGTAACCATTGGTCTTTACGACTGAAATTTTTTTTAATATTTCACGTTATTGATATTTTCTTTATTAGTTTTGTTACTAGTCTTCCTGCATGATGACTGTGTAAAGTGACTTGATTTTTATTTTAATTGTAAGGTAGATGAACCATGATAGTGTAACTAAATACGCCCAAAATGTTCACCTAAGACTAGCATCTTGAGCAAAACGGGCTAAGTATATCCAACAGAGTACAAAGGAGTTCTTACAACAAGAGATCACTAAGCTCAAACGAAATATAGAAAATCGTTGAAGGCTATTCCAGAGTGACAAATGCAGAGTATGGTCTTTTCAACCAATGTTTCGCACTATGTTGACTTTTATGAAGAATTTCACATAGCCTGGATACCAGCGGGTTCCTCTTAACAGCGAGGAGACGCACTTATCCATACCACCGACACACAAGTACTGCTCACTCCACGTGTTCAACACCACCACTACGCGCTAAACTCGCACTTCTAGAGTGTTACCCTTTTCAATACATTATTGCATATATACGCATTTTGTTTCATTAAAATTTTTTTGTAAGAGGTTTCTCCCAACACTATGCCACAAACACCGGACCTCGGGCTAATTTCCCAACTGATGAACCACAAACACATACACTCGACATGATGGGAAGCAACATCTGATGCTGTATGCTTGCTCCTTTTCTGTTTGTATTCAACATTTGTTTTCCTCGCTTCCCTGTTTTTGGATGACTGTGTTCATAAACGTTTCCATAATGACGCTTATCAGATGTCAATGGGCACAGATACAGAATCCACAGGCGACGGAGAGAGTGGGCGGGTGGGCGTGTCAGGGAGACTTGTGGTCTGGTGAGAGTTGCCCACCACGAGCGGCGGGAAGCCGGCCGGAGCAACGACCCACCCTCCCACCCACCCACCCAACCCAACACACGCACGCAAGCTACACGCACGCACGTACGCGCGCGCACACACAAAAAGCACACAGGGAGATTGGACCTAGTAACGGCCAGTGAAGAGGCGGGGACAGGAGCTATGAATCGACCCCTGCAACCACAATTATGTGAGTACACACACACACACACACACACACACGCCGGGGCCAGGAGCTGTGAATCAACCCTTGCAACCACATATAGGTGAGTATACACGCAGGCGTGCATAAGATCAAGGGATCATGTAGGCCAGAAGCCGAGCCCAGACTACCAGCAAACGTGCGTGTGTACGCACGCACGCGCACACAAATAATCTGCACATAGGAGAATGAATTTTCGAAAAGTATCTTTGGCAACTGGTAAGTAAAGCGCGTGCACACAAAACAGGTCGTGTCTATCGACAAGTGCCTTTGACATCTAGTTACCACTACTACTATTACTATTACTACTACTGCTGCTGCTGCTGCTACTGTTTCTGCTGCTGCTACTACCACTACACATACAACACACAGGACCAGGAGCTACGAATCAACCTCTGCAACCACAAAGAGGTGAGTACAAACACCTGGAAGACGTAGTGGAGACGATAGGTTCCAAGCATAGTTTTAAGAACAGGCATGACAGGGGGGCCCACGAGACTAGGGAGTAAATCCGGTAAAGGGTAAGTTAAGAGGTAGGGCTAGGAGCTGAGACTCGACCCCTGCACCCACAAATAAGCGAGTCTAAACAAGCGAGTATGCACAAACGCACAAATACAACGCAACCACAAACATAGGCACAGAGCGCACACAGTTCACCCGTTACCACCAGAACTTCGTGAATGACTGACTCCAACATACACACACACACCAAGGCACCCACAAACGCCCCAGGCCCAGACAGGGAGCGGAGGAGGAGGGGGGGAGTTGGGGAGGACGATGAGAAGGATGGAAGGAGACTGGAAAAGAAGGGAAGGAGGAGGTAGAGTAAGAATGCTGGGGAAGGAGAGAAAAGTATAAAGGTAGGATAAGGTGGAGGAGGCAGAAAGGGGAGGATTGATGACTAGGGAAGAGGGGATGAATGATGAGGTTGGGAAGGAAGAGGGAGAGGGGGAAAGAGGGAGAGGGGGAAAGAGGGAGGAGGGGGAAAGAGGGAGAGGGGGAAAGAAGGAGAGGGGGAAAGAGGGAGAGGGGGAGAGGGGGGAAGAGGGGGAAAGAGGGGAGAGGGGGAAAGAGGGAGAGGGGGAAAGAGGGAGAGGGGGAAAGAGGGAGAGGGGGAAAGAGGGAGAGGGGGAAAGAGGGAGAGGTGGAAAGAGGGAGAGGTGGAAAGAGGGAGGTAGGGACTGGAGGGAGGAGGATAGTAAGGACGGGGAATATGAGGTCGGGGAAGGAGGACAGAAAAAAAAATGGAGGAAAGAGGAGGTCGGGGAAGGATGAACGGAGGAGGCTGCGAGAAAAGAGGAAGGAGGAACGCGTTGGGAAGAGGGATAGGCGGGGAGCAGGTTAATGAGAGAGGGAAGAGGAGGTAGGAAAGGAATGGGTAAAAGGACAACAAAAACGACGGCGAAAATGGAAGAGAAACCACGAGAAAAAGAAAGAAATCAGGCGTTAGTAGTAGATAATGAGATGGAAGAAAGAAGGAGCATAAGAGTGAAAACACAAAGAATTATAATTAAATCTAAGCCCAAAGGCTTAGATCTAATTATAAGTGACCTTCCGTTGTAATCCTGACCTTGGTACATGCTCACCATAATTTAAATTTCATGACAAATTTTCTGCTACTTTGCGTATGCATGCAAAATGCAATTGCGATTGGTCCATTCGATTCAAGTAAATGCAAGATTATGAGGAAGGAAAGAGGAGACAGGGGGCTATAGGAGGAGGGCACCCTGAAGGGATAACAACAAAATCCAAGAAAATGCAGTACCTAGAGGCTGATATCACATCAGATCGTTCGCCTGAGGCGCGCACATACAGAATAACTTCGATAGTATAATGCAAAGTTAGCGAATATAAGAATAGCCTTCTTGAATGTGAGCATGGGGGAATTCAGTACTGTAAGACCAGTAAGTCCAAGACGGTTGTTACAACAGAGGCCCCAGAACTGAGAGGGCTGATATATTAAGGCAGGTATTTTAGAGAACGTTCGTTCTTGACCGTACTTTACCAAATTTAGGCTCGAAGAATCAGGGGATATGTAATCATATACTGCCGAGGGGGGAATTTTTTATCTTATCGGGAAAACACATTCACGTTGTTAAGTATGAGATTGGGTAAGTATCAGACAAAGAGTTAGTTTATTTATATGAAAATCATTGCTAACTCTAAGAATCACAACTAATTTATTGGTATGTCATTGCAGGAAGGCAGCAACTAGATTATATTTAGATTTTGCCACCGAAGAGGTTAGTATACTGTGCACCCCACATCTATTGTATATGGACGGTAGCGCTAGCACATATGAATACACAACAGGCCTATGAACTAGGCCCCCAAAACGTGTTTAATAGGAGGAGTTCATCTGTACATATTTACTGTTTATATTTCCTCCGTTACCAACAAAATTAGGATATTTGCTTAAAATGTCTAGTATCTTATTTTCGTTAATAAGACCTTTACATATTACACGGGTTATTACACTGTTTATATAGTCCCAGAAAGTAGACATTAAAACATAGTATTCAAGAAAATGGCCATAAGACTAACACTAACTGTGAATTGTATTTAGTTTGATAATCATGTGTGTATATGATTTCAAACGGTCAAAAGCACTTTGAATCAGCTAAGCCTATGCCTGGTTATTACAAAATCAATCTGTTTACACAGCAAATTGCTACTTAAATGTGCTTATCTACGTTCATGTTATTATGGGAAGTTGTAGATCTGCTCGTGCTTCTAACCGTATTCTTATGACTCATTATTTGCTTCTCTAATATTTTTTCTAATGCTTGATACAAACATGCCAAACTTATATTCAACTTTTACATGCAAGGTACTTTCTTTGGCTAATTTATTGGCTTTATCACGCATGAGTAATTTAATGTGTGATGTAATCACTGGAATTGTATATTAAATTACTTCTCTATTTTTTTTAATAACTGTACCTAAAACATGCTCCAATGAGCATGGTGTTGGAGCCATTATGTGTCAAGTGCATTCAGTGACGATTTAGAATAAGTATAATCATAATCAAGCTCATTATCATTAGTTAACTTTGGTGCCATTAGACTGGCACAATTCAATTTGTAATGTAGAAGCCCAGTTGTTAATTATTATGCCTAAATCAACATACTGCTGTAAATTTTTATCTAGGGAGGTTAGCAATAGAAGTAGATGCAGTCCTGCCAGTAGTCTTCTTTTAATTCATTAATGCATGTAATTTGTGATATCTTCTTACTAAGAGAAGCGAGGAATCTCTTCTTAAGCAACTGACTTTACAGTCGATTTAAGAAATGGATCACTAATAATGAGCTTCTTAGGAGGGACTTTAAGATATGTGATGCTAAATGATTACAGCTTCCAAGGAGGGTGGGGAAGAATGCTCTCTTCTACAGCGATACAATTCATGTGGGCTATTAATATAATTGTGTGTTTTCACAGTCAACTTAAATTTGTTTATTTACTATTAAACGTTTAGCAAAATTTAGAGTGACAGTGTCTGGTTAATTTCTCAACATCTTAATACTAATTACAATGTTAAACTCAATTATCCCATAACTGATAATAGGAATACCAAGCGTCTTCCTCACATTAAGGCCCTTGATAGCTTTAGGATAGCAAAAATAATTCGGAGAACTTTTCTCTGACCCTTGCATTACTACAAGAGTAGAAAATTTTCTTTAGCTAATATTAACATAGGTGGAACCTAATCAATTATAGCTCTAATATAAGTCATGTACATTATTCTCGTTATTCTTACATTAGCACCATAAATGAGGCGGTAGTCAGCAGCAGCAGCAGCAGCAGCAGCAGCAGCAGCAGCAGCAGCTCTGAGAACATTTTGCCTATTTTTGTATTTCTTATTTAGTTTGGGTATGATGGATTTACTGAAAGGTATGTTTACACCAAGATATACTCGTACATAAGACAATGTAGCTAGTGGGCTTACCCTGAAAACAAATGGATGGGGTATGTCATTCGCTTGTTAATATTTTTGCTTAAATGCAGATATTATGAGTGCTTGTCGATTACACATTAATGTATAAAAACTTCATTAAAAATAGTACTCATTTTTTAAGCGCAACTGTATGGATCACAATGTCATCAGCATAGCTTATAGCTATATGTTTAGGTGAGGCACGTAATGTATTTAGAAAAACCATTAATACACGAAGTAGCACGGGACTTAAAACACCTCCCTGTTGTGTACCTACGGACATTTCTGTATTTGTCTAAAACCTTGGTAGAGAACGGAGGATATTCTATTTGACAGGTAACCTATTACCCAGTTAAGTAAGGGACCACCAATTTTCATTATGGCTAGTTCGTGTTGAATAACAATTCTATCTGCGATATTAGATGCAGATATTAAATCAAGTAATTTGGTAAAACTAGAAGTGTGCACTGAGAAAGGTGGTGCAGTAATACAATTCTGCACACACTGCCGTTCATAAAACCATGATGGTAAGGTGAAAAGTGGTGTCTGATTCTACAGTGTAATCTATTAAGCATTATTCTTTCAAATATTTTTCGAAGACAACTACTAAATGAGACTGGTCTGAATGGAAAAGCGGGAAGAAAGGTTGTGAAAATAGAGGAGCATTTGTAAATGGGATAGGTAGGTATAGTAATGGAGAAAATAGGTTAACGAGAAAGACCGATAGGGAAGGTGGGTTTTAGACAAAGTGGTGCAGTGTAGCATGAATGAGGAAGTGGGCATAGCGTGATGTGAGCAGGCCCAGGTAGGCTGATCAGGCTGCTTATGACATCACTTCAGCCCTCCTGGGTTAATGTGATGTTATGAGCAGGTGTAGTGGGGAGCAGCATCAGACTGTAAGAGATGACCTTGTCACTTTCTTTCCGTGTTATACCTAATGATGTAAATACAAGTAATACTGTAGAGTGTAGAGGATTTATTATAAAGACACAACGTTGAAGAAAAAACTGTAGGTGGTCTGTGACGATATATTCCAGACATGTCCTAAAGCAGAAGGCAATTACTCATTTGTGATTACGGAAGGTAGAGTCTCAGCTCCTGGCTCCCTTACGACCTGTTTTACTTACTAATAGATTCAATGTTCTATTTTAGGTGCAGCGAGGAGAGGGAGATACAAGGCTGGGAAACGAACCTCTTAGGAGGTTCAAATGGAAGAGCCTGCTTAGAGTTTAAGGGGGCCTCCAAATTGTTCTACATAGAGAAGTTACATTTTCCAATTGTAATGATTACTTATAGCAGTATATTTAGTTTGACCTATTCTCAACAGTATACAGATCATTGGTGATGACGTGCCTATAGTACTGTATCAATTATTTTCCCAGTAACCTAGTGTAAAATGGATAAGCAACCAGTATATTGTCATACTTCCAATATTAGTGTAATAACTGTATCCTCTTGATATTTGGTGTATTACTTTTTCCCGGTGTAATTTCCTTGCTATTTTATTACTTTCAGTGTGGAGTCTTAAGTGGTGGGAAAGTGCTATTAGGTGGTGAAAAAGGGCTTTCTTACCACCCGGTACTTCAAGTTTAAAGTGGTTAATAAGTTTGTTGCTGAGGGTGGCGGGAAAGCACATTACCCTGCAGTATGACACTGACTAGCCTGTCCAGCTTCACATCGCCTGTAAACAGATACATGCAAATCAAGAACAGTACCAGTATCAGTGCTGATCCTTGTGGGAACCCACATATCACTCGTTCCCCCTAATACTTCTTCAGGAACCAATCATCTTCTTACCCTTAAATATTCTTTGGTCTATTTTAGTACTTTACCCTTATCCCTGTCTGCTCTTCTATTTTTTAAACCAGTCATTGGCATATAGAATATCGAATTCATTTTTCTACAGTCCAGGAAAATGCTGACTACTCACGTCTATCTCCATGATATATATCCATTACCATGCCACAGAACTCAACTAGATTCACAAAATATAATTTGTCTCAAAATTGCTATCGGCTATCGTTTATGAAGCTTCACCTCTCCTAATTTCACACGACTCACCATCTAATTATCTTCTCCATTACTTTAGACAGTAAGTATACACTATCTAGTTATTTTCTCCATTACATTAAATAGAATGTATGTCGATGGTATTGGTCAATATTATAAGTGCCTTACAACGTCTTGTCATCACCTGTGAACTTTTTTTTTTTAAGTTTTATTACTTAATCTTTCACTGTCATCTTTCTTCTGACATGTTTGTGAAACACTTTTATGATTTAACTTTTGACACCTTGAAATTTTCTAAATGCCACTTCGCTTTTCTTACACATAAATATTAATTTCCAACGTCTGCGAAATTCACCATTTTCCGCTTTCTTACATACATTATTGCTTTTCGACTTTGCTTCGAATCATATTCGTTGCCTTTCTTTGGACCTCCCTTTCTCAGCGTACAGTATTCTGCGAGTTTTTCATCTTTTAAAACGCGAAGTGTTCTACAGTGTGGACACTACAGTTAATGCTGCAGGTAAAGAAATGTTGCTATGATATAAGAGGTGGTGCGGTTGCACTGTGCACGAGGAAGGCATGGGAGCCTACTACTGCAGTGTGCAAAATGGGTTGTCTACTGTGTGTTGCGTCTGCCTCATTTTATATTCTCCAAGAGGTATGTCTGGCTCTGCTTCGAGTGTGCCACGTATCTGCATAACCCTCGGCTGTGCAGCTGTGCTGCCTGACCTTTCGGAGAAAGACCAATATCTATCAGGTTGGCTGTCACTTTTGATCTTTCTTAAAAAGGTTAACATGTACCTTGTTTTCATGACCTATCTGTGGTATAGTCTTGCTTTATATTGGACCCCTACATGTAAGCCATTATGTTTCTACAATATGGATGCAGTTCTGTAGCAAAATATATTAAAACAATATATAAAAAAAACTATGACTCGGTAGGGCTTGCCTTATTACGGTTTGCTTTGAACAGTCTACTTGACCTGAAAACAAAAATAATTAAAAATGTTACTGAGAAGTGAGAATAGAGGGGGGAAATGTGAGAAACGAGAAGTGAAAGGTGAGAAATCTGAATTAAAAGATGAGAAGTAAGAGATGGTGAGTGAGTTGAAATGGGAACGACGAGAAATGAATACTGAGAGGGTTCGAGGCGCTGAGGATGACACAAGCAAAGGAGTATTAATGCTAATGACTTGTGGTGTTACTCAAGTTATGTAATGGTTGCTTATATACTTTTAGTAGTTCACTAAACCATACGAGTCCCACAGTGATCCGGATAATGAAAGGCAATCAAGTTTGATCCAATGAAAGAGAGTAATTCCAATCTTCTCGATCAAGAGCCCTCAGCAGCACCAAGGCATTCCTCCAGAATGGTAATAGTGCTAATTATGACTTGAGATAGTGAGAAGTGTATTATAATGGTGGCTTTGATTCTGGGTAGTTGTTAAAATTAATCACTAGTGACTACCAAGGTCATTAAAATCTTCATTGTTTTTAACCACAAAATACCGGAGAGAGACAAGGCTTAAAGTGGTGTTGGCAACAGGTGTCTGGTAATAAACAGTAAGTAATAGTGCAGTGTCACTGACTGCTAAGTAGTGAGTGATGGTGGTGATTGATAATCTGGGCTAATGTTGACTGGTACTTTGGAGGTGCTTGTGGCAACTGAAAATGTGGGTGATATGTTGTTACGCAGGGCGACTGGTTATTTAGTGTAGTTTGTAAGAGTTACCACTGGCAATTCGTGGTGGTTATGGCCAAGGTTGAAGACGAAAATAAATAAGAAACTGAGTACAAGATACCTCCCTCGATACCACCGGTGGGACAGAGGTTCCTTGTGCTCCGCTCATCACAGCGCGTGCACACAATCATGTGCACACAAGCGCGCGCAAAAAACACACGCGCACACAGATATGAAACTGAGAATACGAGCAGGAGACCAGGAATGACTTACAAATGGATCTGGACAAGCTGCAGGATTGGTCTGACAAGTGGCTATTGGAATTTAACCACAGCAAATGTAGTTATAAAATTCGGCGAAGGGTAAAGACGTCCAGAAGCAGTGTACAGGCTCGTGGGGCACAGGTTCCTAACCTCCCTGAAAGAGAAGGCCCTCGGGGTGAGCGTACTTCCGAGCATTTCGCCTGAGGTACATTCCGCCTGCGGAATGAGAACCAATCAAGTTTTATTCAAGTGGAAAGTACCTCATATTCCATGGATTAAGAATCCTTGTAGGCTAGCCATTGATTGATCCAGTCAATGGCTGATCTGTACAGCGATCTGAACACTGATCAGATCACTAAAAAATCTTTCGGCATTCGGTAACACATCTCGGTGTTGAGAATGTGCACAAGGATGACAATGATGCTCATGAAATTATCCTCACGAAATACAACGCAATGAAACCCTGCATTACTTTAAATACGTCAGTTAATACTAACGAATGCATGAAGGTAATCTTAGCGTTTACTAACGTATGCATGAAGGTAATTTTAGCATTTACTAACGTGTGCATGAAGGTAATCTGAGCAGAAACTAAATTCACCCTATAATTTATTGGTGAATTTTTGGGTTACGCGCCTTCGATAACAATTTATCTGCACTGGAAAGCCCGTAGAACAATAGTTGGCCACACACAGACCGGGCGCGGGGGCGTTGACCCCCGGAACTCTCTCCAGGTAAACATGCCACAGTCATGGAAGAGCATTAAATCCGAAGGGCTCAAACAACACCAGGGAAATGACAAGTAATCAGGTTTAAGCAATATGAGCCCTGTAGTTCACACTGTTTAATAATAATAATTTTACAAAAAATATTAAAAAACTAAAAGGCCCATAGAATGTACATTCTTTGGACGGATGTGGAGGTTTATATTTTATATAAAACATGTAACTAAAGATGAGTTACTAGACTTTTGTGTGGTACAAGCTCTCATCACAGAAGAGCAGGTAACCACCTCTGAGAGAAACATGTTAAGAAAACCGTAACGCAGCCTACACTCAGCGACCAATTTTCTCACTTCCTTTACGTAACAATACAGCCAATTATATTTCAGTTTACACTACGAAAAAAAACAGGTTAGTTAAAGCTAGTCAGAATATGATTAGGCTTTAGTTTTGGAAAGAATTTAATCTGGCTTAATTAGATAAAAAAGATTATTTTGGTTACATATGATAACATTAGTTTGCACA
>NC_069417.1:44270618-44387004 GCF_026875155.1 Cherax quadricarinatus
GTTCCAAAGGAGCTAGCACTCGGCTGGTGATTTGTTTTTCATCTCTCCCACATGCACCGGCGAACGAAAGATTTTAAAGCGTATATCTAAATTACAGTGAGTACTTTATCGACAAGTGCCTTTTACAACCAGTAACTAGCACAAGACAGGTATTGAGTAATGACACTATCATTTCAAATATATTATAATATATATATATAATATTATATATATATATAATATATATTAATATATATATAATATATAATATATATATATATATATATATATACACACACATCGTGTTGAATAGGTAAAATTGGTTAATTAGCAAGAACTCATTTAAAATTCAGTTCTTTCTAAAATTTTCTCTTACATGTTTAAAGATATATTTTTCAATTATGTTAATGTGAAAATTAATAATTTTGTACCAAAAGAATTTTAGAAGATTTACCTAACCTTATTATAACAAGAGAAATTTAATTTGCGCTTGTTATAATAAGGTTAAGTTTTCTAAGGATCATTTTTGTACAAAATTATTAAATTTTACTTTAACATCAATGATAAAAATATATCTAAACGTATAAGAGAAAATTTTAGAAAGGACTTAATTTTAAACGAGTTGTTGCTAACTGACCAATTTTACTTATTCGGCACGACATTACATACAATGCCCGTGAATTTCTTTCAAGAGAATTATTGGTCTGTTTCATTAAGTCACTCGATCTTGGTGGGAAACGGCCAATGTGGCAATTTTGTTTAATTTGCTTATTTGTGGTTAACACACGTTTGTCATAGGTTTATGTAACCTAAACTAACCGAATCCAACCTAACCTAACCAGGTGTAATCGAACCTAAAGCAAAATAAAGAAAATGGTATTTAGAGAATTGCAGAAAATTTTAAGAAATTGATACCGGGAAACGTATAAGTAAACTAACGTAGTACACTTAATATAGTTTGGTAGAGGAGATCAAGACGTTGAACCTTGGATGCAGAATGAGAGGTTGCTAGCAGGGAGTCCAGACGTCCAGGGGAAGGATGGGGGAGAGGGGGTAAAAACTGGAATTTAAATGCGTCCGCTACTGGCGCCTGGGTCGAGTTTGGTGTTTTTCAGTCTGCATGCCAGCCTGTCTTTGTGTGTACTCGCAGAGTTATGCCGAGGGTTAAAATTCGGTAAATGGTACCTACACTGTCCGATAAGATTCCAGAGCTTCCTCTTAGTAAGATACATCAGTGTTGAAGACTTCAAGCAGATCGTCACACATTCACAAATCATCGAATGAAAACTACAACAGTATTTAAATTTTTCAAAATTTCTTCAACAAAATTGACACCTACCCAGTCCAAGATCAATCCAAAAAAATTTCTCTAATTAAGATACACCTGCGTTTAGGGTTTGAAGTTGGTTAGAAGCATTCTCTCGTCATTGTTTAATAAAATTGGTAAACAAACTAACGCAGCTTGAAATCAATGTGAACCTTTCTTTGAGCAAACTCACATTCAATGAAAATTTCAAGCCGTTTGAAAGAAGCATTCTTCAGTTATTGCATTCTGCCCATGCGACGATGCATCAGCCAATAAAGACTGAAGCCATTCAGAAAAGGCATACTCAAATTAAAAAAAAAACTACTACACCAATACCAGATTTAGCACTTGGCACCTACAGTACACCCTCCCGCGACAACCCTTTTTTTTTTTTAGGAGACTCCAAGATATCGCATAGAAACCAAATTCAGGAATAGAGTATAAAATTTACCAAAGAGCACTTATGATGCCTATAGTGGCATGAACCTTTCCCTAGTTACAATATAACAGCACAAAAATCTGAAGCTGATCGAATAAAGCGTTCGCAAGTTACATATTTAAACCTTGAAGGAAGAAAAAACAGGCAAACAACTTAGATATCTCTGGGAATACCTAATAATAACTCAACTGACTGAATGCACAGGATTTAGCTCATCTATACCCAAACAGTTTATCAAATTTCTACCCATCAGATATTTTATCTATTTCTATCTTATGATTTTCCCAAATGCTTTACTATATCCGTTACTGAAATAAGTCTGTAAGAATTTAAGTTGAAGGTAAATATGAACAGTATTTTAGAACGGCAAGAAATGACAAAATATTGTGTATTCATTCCTATGATACTTAAAAATAAAAAAATAAAAAACTTTACCTGTGGATGCAAGCTGTTGTGCCAGGGCCTCTCTCAGGAGCTGCATCTTCCCCAGGAGTGTGTTGTGCTGAAATTCAACCTCGTGAACGAACTCCGTTAGGTTGCCGTTTGTGGGATCCCCTTCTGGGAACCCTTTGGTGTCTTCCACTAACTGTTTGGGCTGACTGAACTCTCCTGAAGAATCTCCTGTCGACGATGCTCCATCCTGTGTGTCTTCTGTGTGACTCATCAACGTGGCAATATTTTCTCCTGAAGGTGAAATGACTGCTTCAGGTGGTCTGGTGGTCGCGTCCTGATTGCCGGGACCTCCTACTTCGGAAGCCTCTGCCCTGGAAGACGGGTCCTGGGATTGGTCCTGGCTACGCCGCCCCTGAGTCAAGAGGCGGGTGAGGTCCTGAAGGTTTACTCTGCGACCGCTCATGGTATATGAGGGCAAAAGTGATCGGAAGCTTTGTTGTCAACCGAGCGCCTTTGCGGCTCTCTTGTATCAGCTGTTTTGCTTGCCACTTGAACCGTCTCTCGCGAGTCCCAGTTTATCACAACACTGTATATCACGGTATTAATATAACACTTTACCTTATCTTCCTTATATTTTGAATTGCTTCATCCCATTTTGGTTACCATATTGCATTTGTGTTTTAATGTGAAACTCTTTTTATAATTATGACATCAAGGATAAAATACATTTTTAAGTAACACTATTATTATATTATTACTTTAATTATTATTTTATGCCTATAGTTAATGATTTCGTCTTTACGCGTAATAAAGAATGAGGAAGAGGAGTATATAAGTTATACTAGATAGGAGAGGCGTAACGGGCATACTAGGGCATTGTGAGGAGCATAAGGGTCATGGACAGATACTCTAGGTGTCCAGGGGAAAGTCAGACAGGTGTCACGGGGGATATATACAGGAGTTGAGGGGATTCTGAGAGGTGTCGAGGGGGATACAGACAGGTATCAGATAAGATAAGAGACATGCATACAACTGAGGGGAATACAGATAATGATGCTGCACCCTTTATTCCCCCCTTCCCAAACACACTTCACTTTCACCTCTCCCGAAACACCTCACTATCTCAACACACTTCAGTACCTCCTAGCCTACCAAATTACCTCCAAAACCCCTCGCTAAAAACGCTACACTATATAAAATGCGTCTTTTACTTGTGCAACAAATTTCAACCATTCTTTGGCACACTACATACGCTACACTGTGATATAACTACACTTCACTTTATTCATTACCGTTCATTCCACTCACCACCAATTACTGTCTCTTGGTGTTATCTTTTTCTACATACTGACGTGACCCCGAGGCACTAGGTCATACCAATACGACACAACACTATAATATAGTCAAACAAGTGTGACACTACACAAAACATTATAACATTTCACATTAGCAATATCATAGTGACGTCACGACAGTTTTAGTATCATTGTGACACATCACGACATTATTAGTATCATCAGTGGTATAAATATATGAATACCGGCAACTTCTTTTAAAAGGACACGTAAGTCAACATTAGGGCATATTTAGTAAACCTTCAGGTCCTGAGACCATCACTTCTGATAGAATGATCAAGGTCCTAGGACCGAAACGTTTTCCAGATATGTTCTAGTGTTTCTTTATACGTCTTTTTAACTAATATTAATGTCACTGTGACGCCTCACGATAATACTAATGCCGTTGTGGCAGCGCACGACACTAATAATGCCGTTGTGACAACCCACGCCACAAATAGTGGCGTTGTCAAGACAAGGTAAAAAGTCCTGTGGCACGTTAACAGTTGCCAGCAAGCTCTAACTGTATAATAGTTTGAAACACTATGGTTATTATAACACTACTGTTGTCCTTATTAAATTGTACTAAAACTATATTATACCCACATGGCACTGCGTGACACAGCGTGCATGGCAGTAAATGCGTTCAGGTGCCACCCCCAGAACTAGCGTCTGGTGGTATCACTGGCCCAGTGTCTTCTTACCACCCTAAGCCATGGCAGGAAATATCAGGAGCCCCGACACACGTTAACGCATGTACGACGCGTCTTCCTCTGTGCCAAGTCCTCGCATGTGCAAGCCGTGACAGGCACTACAAGACGGTGCCAAAGGTGAGTAAAATAGTTACTCATTTGTTGTGCAGAAAAGATGTTACACAATAAGTCATTATTGGGACACTTTCTGCACAGAGCGAAACACTGTCCTAACGCCATTTGTTATTAAGATATTGAAATGCAAGAGCAAAATGTGCTTTATGCAAATGAAGTGCTCACTATGTACGCTGTTAAAATAATTTAAATTTTATTAGTGATTAAAAATAATTTAAGTGTTGAGTTTTACTAAATCTGTGGTTTCCCACCAAATTCGGGTGACCCAAAGAAGGAAAAACATTCAAATCACCCTCCAAACTGCTACCCGATAGCACTATTTAATTTGTTCCCATAAGGGTAAGCATATATTTATTAGATATTAAAAAGTGTGTACGTGTAAATGCTTTACCCTTAGCCACGCCCGACCACCCTCAACCACCCAACAACCCTCCCCATCCCACCTAAGCAACAGGATCCACTCCCTAGCCTCTGTAATTACAAAAACTCGAGGCTTATAGGGTGACGTTAGGACTCTCCTCCTCCCTAATGCTCTTCCCAGAACATGCAGAATTGGCTTAATAGGCAAGGAACCTTCTGTATTAATTTTTTGCTATAACCCTACGAAAACTAGAAGTGTTCGGTCGCTGCGCGATTTGAAAAAGGTATGTATGTATTACGTAAGCCCAGCCCCCCCCCCCCCCCGACTCTACCTCAGTACTAGCAAAAGGAACAATAATGTGTTGCACAAGTTTTTAATACAATCAAATATCAGTTTTGAAGATTTAAAGCAAATCAAAAGAGGCATTCACAAATTACCGAATAAGAACTACACAGCTCAAAACCAATTCGAACCTTACACTAAATAAGATACATAAACTTGAAAGTTTCAAGTCAATCAGAAAAGGCATTCGCTAGTTATCACACCGAGATCAATATCCCAAAATACATCAGCACTAAATCTGAAGCAGCTCAAGAGCTCCATTTTTAAATAACAAAAAGACAATACCGTGACTGGAACAATACACAAATAACCCGCTTACGACGACGTTTCGGTCCGATTTGGACCATTTACAAAGTCACACTAAAAGAAAGAAGAGGAGGAGGCAGTATATATAGGCCAGCAGAGGGACGGGACAAGAGGGGTAGTAGGAAAGGAGAGTAGTGGTAGAGGTAGTAGTAGTGGAGTCAAAGACCAAGAAAGAGGAGCACTGCAAAGGAGCTAGGGGCCCACAAAGAGTAGGAAGAAAAATACAGAGGGGAGGAAATAATAAAGGACCAAACACAAAAGGCAGAAGAAAGAAACCCCAAAGAAGAAAGAGGAAAGAGGAAAGGGGAAGAGAGAGAAGGAGAAAAAGAATTAAGTTATGGGTGTTCTGAAGTTTGGAGCATTTTACAATGTAATGGGAAAGGAAGGCATCTATAGAGACAAAGCCAGGACTAAGATTTATACAAGGAAAGCTGTGTATAAGGGAGGATTCAATCAGACGGTGACTCTGAAAGTTAGAAGTAGGGTAGACAGTTTTAGCAAAAGACCAGTCAATAGGATGACTGTGATCTCTGACATAACAGAAAAGAGCATTGTTGGTGTCAACAAGCCTAACATTACTTTTGTGCTCTCCGAGCCTGTCAGAAAGAGAACGGCCAGTTTCTCCAAAGTACTGAAGATAACAAGAGAAATAGGAAACAGGGTAGACATCAGGAGCATTTATAGAGGGAGGAGAGGTATGAACTAGATTGGTGCGAAGTGTGATAGTCTGGAGAAAAGTAAGTCTGATGTCTAAGGAACAGAGAAATAGGAAACAGAGTAGACATCAGGAGCATTTATAGAGGGAGGAGAGGTATGAACTAGATTGGTGCGAAGTGTGATAGTCTGGAGAAAAGTAAGTCTGATGTCTAAGGAACAGAGAAATAGGAAACAGTAGACATCAGGAGCATTTATAGAGGGAGGAGAGGTATGAACTAGATTGGTGCGAAGTGTGATAGTCTGGAGAAAAGTAAGTCTGATGTCTAAGGAACAGAGAGAGTTGTTGAGATTAGAAAGACTGGAAATGTAGGGAAGGCAGAGGACAGAAGAGTTCCCAGGCGTAAAGAGTTTGGGAGAGAAGAATAGAATAAAATAATAATAATGGGGAAGTGCTAAACCCGTAGGATTATACAGCGCATGTGGGAGGGGTGTGGAAGGTATTCAGGCTCACTTCAAGGAACCGGAGCACAAATCCAATTCCCTAGATCAAGAGCCCCTCACCAGCGTCATGGAACCTCCCTTGAGGGGTTGGGAGAAGAAAGTCCGTTTAGCGCGTGAGAAGGAAGAGTCTATGAAATGGGAAGGGTAGCCAAGACGAGAAAATGAATTGCGAAGAGTGGAAATTTCCAATTCAAGGAACTGAAGATCACAAATGCGGAGAGCACGGAGAAAGAGAGGAATAAGAACACTTTTCTTGACAGAGGAAGCGTGATAAGTAGCGAATGCACATGCCACTGTGCATAGGCTTGCTGTACACGAAAAAAAACAGAACCTGTACCTGAACGGTGGACATGAACATCAGGAAAGGAAGCAAGGGATTAGATTCCCATTCAGTTTTAAACTTAATGGAAGGGGCAAGATTATTAAGGGCATTTTTAAGCTAATGGAATTAAAGGTTTGAAGCCGATTGGATGAGGCTTTCACAAATTATTGCATTACAGTCAGTATTTCACGTTTCCCAATTTTTTCAATAAGATTGGGACCTACACAACCTAAAATGAATCAAAACCTTTTTCTAAATAAGGTACTCCATCGCTTAAGGTGTGAAGACTATTCTTTTAGTGTTGGGATTTTCTTGTGTTTTGAAGGCTCCAAGTGGGCTTCCTTATTGTGTTAAGTTTTTATGCCTTGACTTAGTTTTAGGCATTTTAATCTTTCGTTTCCTCCCAGTCCAGAGTTCTTGGTTCCTTACCTCCTGGAAAAAGCGCTGGATGGGACTAGAATTTTTGCAACTATGCAATTGATCTACAAGACTAGAATTTTTGCAACTATGCAATTGATCTACAGCAGTGATTTGGTCTTGGAGTATATTGTACGGACTTCTTACCTAGCTATGGAATCTGGATTTATCTCTACAGAGCTACTCAGACTTCACGAAAGAAGTAACATCAGTTGCCTGCCGGTGAACTACCTGTGCCATGAAGTCGCCTGAACGACCTCACTTTCACCTTCTGGTCAATATTCACTAACTCAACAACTGGCCTGCCTTTTACATCAGAGTATTCAACACTAGAGCTACATTTATGATACTGTCATAACCTTATGGAGAAAGTCAACTACTGAGCTTGACATATACGTCCCCACAGACATCTCCGCAGATATGAAATTATTCCTCTGATGGAGGAGTTATTATTTTTATCTTTCCTTGGTGTGTTTATTGTTTTTCTTTAACTTTAGATAAATTTAATAGTGTTAAAATTTTCTTTACTTTAACTTTTTTTTGTCTTATTTTTCTCTTAATATTTTCACAGGAAGCTGTTTTCCTCTACCGCAATTGTCATGTTTGAGTTTCTTCCAAAATTCCTTTATTACAAAATAATATCTCTTAAGGTCGGTTCAGTTTTTTTCATTATCCTCACTACACTTTCACTGAGAACTTTCGTTGCTATCATATAGAAGTTTAATTGGCGTAATAAATGCCCATGGTTTATATGCAGGTGGTAATAAATTGTCAAGAATGACAACTGTCTTGTGATGCTCTTAAGTGCCAATGGCACATTATAATCATGGGGAAGCGCTAAACCCGTAGGATTATACAGCGCGTGGGAGTGGGGTGGAAGGTATTCAGGCTCAATTCAGGGAACCGGAGCACAGATCTAATTCCCTAGATCAAGAGCCCCTCACCAGCGTCAAGGAACCTCCTTTGAGGGGCCAGTGGCACAAAGATGACCTTTCCTCTCCTTGTCTTAACTACTCGTGCTGATTCCTACCACCCGTCTTCGCCATTCCCAACTTTCATTTTGCACTTTTCAACTTTGAGCTTAAGCTTTATCTCAAGATAAATTTAGCTTTTTTCGCCTCGAAATGCCAGAGTCCTGCACAGTACAAAACTAAACCATTAAAAATTACCCAATGTAGTTTTGGGGTAGGAAAGACGAAGTTATCTTCTAAGGACATTTATTGTAGTGCCTATCAACATTTCGATGATAATTCAATGGCTTTAAAGCCAAAACGTTGATAGATATTATAATATTTTAAGAGGTTCATTTAAGTTTTTCCCAGCTGTCAAAATAATAATTCTTCAAGGTCAGTCTTCCTTTCATATACTCAAGTCTACCTTTGGTTTAGCCTTCACTCACTACTAAAAACTCCTACGCGAGTCTTGGTGCACTAGTCCCATCTAACCATCCCACCACATCACGACACCGTGAGATCTTAAGTGTTTACAGGAAAAAACTAGTTAGCAATACGTGGCACCACAGAGAATGACTTATTAAACTTCACCACACAGTACACTAACACTGCTTTGAATTGCAATGTGTTATTGTGTAATATCCATTTTTAGGCTACGTACCTAGCACTTATTTGTTTGGCATTTTAGATATTTTTGCTTGATTATATTTTCAAGAAGTGCTAAACCCGTAGGGGACATATAGCGCAGAGGGAACTGAAGGAAATCAGGTTTCATACAATGGTATTAACATCCTAATTAGATTTAGGGAGAAGCGCTAAAATTATATGGATCACGTAGCGCCGGGGGAATGGGAGGCGGTCGGGTTACATCCACAGAGAAAGGAAAAGTTCAGTTCCTTATATCTAGATCCTCTCATTGGCATCAGTGCACCTACCTAATGTATTAATGCAGAAAACTGCAGTAAAGGTCAAATTTAGTCAGGTGTTTCTTTGTTGTGGGATGTGATAGTGAGGTGCCGTCTAGACCCTGTATATGCCTTCCTTTGATGTATTGTCTTTATAGTTCCTTGATAATGTGAGAAGTCACGAAATCGTTTGGAATTTCACTTTCCTTTCACAGTGGTTGTTTTGCATATTCTGATATCACCTGTTTACTGTGATCTTATTACGCACGCACACACATTATATAATATATATATATATATATATATATATATATATATATATATATATATATATATATATATATATATATATATATAATATATAATTATATAGAATATGAGAAGCTCATTCACTCAATCGTTATCCTGGCATAATGTGCTCACATCACGATTCAGAGTACCCTCTTGCTGTAACATCACTGCGCCTCCAGAGTGAAGGCACTGTACTTTCCATTTCCATGACTTAATTCAGCTAACCAGTTCCCTGGATCCCTTTATACATTTTATCTTGTTCACACTCCAACAGCACGTCCATTGAAAAAAAACCACGTGTCTCTATGCCCCTCTTCTCGCATTCCCCTCAACTGAAAGTCAGACTCGAATACCTTCCTTCGTCCAACTAGGCCTTGAATGACTCCTACACCTTCCTACTTTCCACCCCAGGATTATACACAGTCTTAGTCATCCCATCCCTCTCCAGCCTTTCTACATGTTCAAACACCCCCTCCCCCCCCGCCCCCAACAACCTTTCTCCAGTCTTCTGAGCTATACCCTAGGTGTATTTAAGAGGGTAATCCATATAGAGACGAATGCAGGTTAATAGTTCTATACATCTGGATCTGGATCTGAAATTCTCTTCTCAGATCGAGGTATATAGACAACTATTATCCTGCCTTTTGCCTGCATGTGGGTTACTCTCAAACATTTTGCTGCTGCTAGTCATTATACAGTGAGCCACATTACTAATATTGGCCCCGAGTCTCATTAACAGCTGTCCAAACACTTATGTAAAGCAAACTTTTCATTTACCTTCCAAGTTGCACCCATAAATACGTATTAATGTCTTTTGTACGTACCATTTCGTGTATGAAATAGAAAATTTATCTTCATACATTTTCAATACATCACGGACTTGTGTTGATAAAAGTATCACAAAATTATTTGTGGTGTGTTTCATGAATTTCATACACGCCGTATCAATCGCACGGACCTAACAGCATGTAAATTTCTTATTTCAATGATACCATCTTTTATTCATATATAGTATTCCAGGGAGGATGTCCATGAAAATGCATACATGTGCTTCATTTATTTTCTAAATTCGTCAGCCTGTTTACAATTAATTTTGTTAATTTCCCAGCTGGATATTTACAATGAATGTTGCATGTGTAATTATCCAGGGAACTCAGTGGCGAGAGTGCTTATTATTCACTCTTACCACCAAATTACACAAGTGTAACAACAGTCGGCAGAGTGCACCTGAGATTTATCTCAGCATTCTCGACATCTGATGAAGCTCAACGTTATTTTTTCCTTCTTTGCAAATGAGGGAACCCACTTACAGGGTTGAAAATTTCTTTCTTTTATTATTGCAGATGTTTTCTTAACACTTGGAGATATGAAAGATCCGAATCACAAGAGGTCACAAGTTGAAGTTGACGCAACTTATAAACAATAATATACTATTAACGTAGCATCAAGACCTGTCACCAGCGACACTTCTCGTAAGTACACGTGTCGCAATCACGACATAATAAAATCACACTATAAATCAATTAGAACACTGTGCCTATTGGAATATTTCACATTATATAATGAACACTGACGAGCTACACTAGTTCATGTCCATTTACGTCAGATACGCAGCAATCAGGCTACCAACTATTATAAACAAAGTTCACGTTTGGGTTTTTCGTCCTTGTAGTTTTTTAACATGCTACAGGTACCACTCTTAGCACTTTCCCTGGACCAAAGCTCTGCTCTCAGTATAAGCTGAAGCAGGAACCAAAGTGAAAGCGGGAGCAAACACCCTCACCTCCACTCCACTACACCAGCAGCGACTAACTAGCACATCCCAACACTGCTGCTGGTAGCCAGGTGTGTGTACGCTACCACCCGCCCACTCCCCTACCACCACTGATATTCCCATGTGTTTACATCTTTTGATGCAAACATTATAAAATATGCTGGGATATAATGATGGATTAGAATGTAGTGTGTAAAGACTTACGTACTGAGACATTCGAGTGAGAAGAGAGACCATTACACTGCAGCAGTAACGTATTTGCTTCTTCCGGTGCAATGGCTGAATGGTGGGAACCTAGCACACTGTTGGGGGTTCACGGAATACGCGTATGCAATAATTCAGGTTACATTTCTGTGTGTGTGTGTGTTATATTATATATATATATATATATATATATATATATATATATATATAATATATATATATATATATTAATATATATATATATATATATATATTCTCCATGGGGAAGTGGAACAGAATTCTTCCTCCGTAAGCCATGCGTGTTGTAAGAGGCGACTAAAATGCCGGGAGTAAGGGGCTAGTAACCCCTTCTCCCGTATAAATTACTAAATTTAAAAGAGAAATTTTTGTTTTTCTTTTTGGGCCACCCTGCCTTGGTGGGATACGGCCGGTGTGTTGAAAGATATATATATATATATATATATATATATATATATATATATATATATATATATATATATATATATATATATATATAGATATATAAAGGCACCACACTCAGGAGATTTCCTGTTAGCTGTTCCCAATTCCTCCCTGGGCACCCGTCTCGACCCACAGGCCATTCGGATTGGTGTTGCTCTTCGCCTAGCCGCCCCCATCCTCACCGAACATAGGTGTATTTGCGGCAGGGCGACAGCTGATCAATTCGGACTCCATGGTCTCGTGTGTCACACAGCAGAAGGGAAGTATGCCAGAAATGAGGAGATCAATGACATAATAAAGAGAAGCCTCGCCACAGCCCGTTGCCCAGCTCAACGGGAACCCCAAGTACAGAGGTCTGATGGAAGTCAAAAGCGTCCTGATGGAGCCACTATGCTACCCTGGAAGGATGGAAAGCAGATTGCCTGGGACTACACCTGTGCTGCCACATTGGCAGACACCTACTTGCCATACTCTGTAGTGGAAGGGGGTGGAGCTGCCAGCCACAGGGAGACCCAGAAGATCCGAAAATATGAAGACCTTCCCCCTTGCTATAACTTCATTCCAATAGGGTCGGAGACCCTTGGAGCATGGGGCAAGTGTGCTCTAAAGTTCCTCAAAGAGCTGGGTGAAAAGCTCATCACAGAAACCAAGGACCACAGGGCGACCAGCTTCCTCTTTCAGAGACTCAGTGTTGCGATCCAGAGAGGAAATGCCTGCAGCATTCTGGGCACGCGGCCCACCGCAGGGGAGCTGGACGAAGTATTCGAGATGTAGCTCTGAGTTACCTATGTTGTTTTACTTTGTATCATATTTTTGTGAATGTTTCGTCAATGTATTTTGTCTTTAAATAAAAGATATATATATATATATATATATATATATATATATATATATATATATATATATATATATATATATATATATATATATATAAATAACAAAGTCACAATATCGTGACTGGAACAATATACAAACACTCCGCACATAGAACACACAAGCTTACGACGACCTTTCGGTCCATCTTGGACCATTTACAGTCACACTATGACTTTGTAAATGGTTATTTGTGTAATGAGGACAAGTTTCGGTTACTCCGTTATGGAGTAATCTATCTATCTATCTATCTATCTATATATATATATATATATATATATATATATATATATATATATATATATATATATATATATATATATATATATATATATATATATATGGTTTAGAAAGACACGTAAGCAAACACTATAACATATTTATTAGAAAACGTTTCGGTCCTGGGACCTTGATCACTTCTAACAAGGTCCCAGGACCGAAACGTTTTCTAATAAATATGTTATAGTGTTTGCTTACGTGTCTTTCTAAACCAACTTGTCGGTATTTATTACCAAGGTTTATACCATATATATATATATATATATATATATATATTATATATATATATATATATATATATATATATATATATATATATATATATATATATATATATCTGATAGTGAGGTGTTGGCCAAACCCCTTATATACCTTCCTTGGATGCTTTACTTTCATAGTTCCTTGGAAATGTGAGTAGTCACGAAAGCGCTTGGAATTTCTCTATTCTTTCACAGTGGTTGTTTTGCATATTCTGAAATCACCTGTTTACTGTGATCTTATTGCATATATATATATATATATATATATATATATATATATATATATATATATATATATATATATATATATATATATATATATATAGTTATTTATCACTCCCGCTGTCTCCCACCAACAAAGGGTGACCCCCAAAAAATAAATATTCACCATTCAGTAGCAGTCTTTCCAGAAGTTCGCAGACAAAATTTTAATTAAATGGCCCTCAGAAATGCCACATTCCCATCCATCTTTCAGTGTTATCAGTATTCAAGTTCGGCTAATCGGTTTCCCTGAATCCTTCTATATGTGTTACTTTGCTAAGACTACAACAGCACTTCCTCATAAATACCACTTCTTTCCTCTAAGATCTAACACGCTCACACAAGCCTGCTGAGTGCTCAAACTCCCAGTACCCCAACCTTTCCTGGGACGAACCATATCCCGACTTCTTTCCGCCCCAGACTTATGTACCCTATTGGTATTATTTTTTTCTATTCTATCCTCTTTAAACGCCCAAACCATCTCATCAACCCCTCTTCTGCCCTCCGAATTATATCTCTAATTTCTATGCTCCGAATTCTCTGCATAATATTAGCAGCTAACCGCACATCGTTCACAAACATGGCATCTCCACTGCCTCTAGCCTCCTCGCTCACAACACCCATATAAAAGTGTTGGTACCACAATATTCTGCATATTAGGCTAATTTTCATTGAGCAACTGGTCAAGGAAATGGAAAACTATTATCAAATATTCAAATACTTGTCAGGAAAGTTCCCCAAACTAGGTGAGGCCAAGATTAAGGCATGTATATTTGTAGGTTCACAAATTTGGCAGTTCATGGCTGATTTTCAAATGGCACTGAATGACTCGGAGTTAGCTTGGCATTCATTTAAAATCATTTACAATAGGTTTCTTGACAAACACAGATATGTCAACTACGAAGCAATAGTTAATCAAGTACTGTACAGTTACCAACGACTCAAATTGCATTAACTTCATTCACATACGTATTATTACCCTAACTTATCTGGCCTGAGTAGAAGGATTCCATCAAGATGTTGAAACAATGGAAACTTGATATAAAATTAGCAGGGTTGTTGAACTTTTATTAGCTTGTGTACTCAAACCCAATTTAGTTCAACTAACGCACCCTATCTCATAAAATTTTTGATAGCAAAAATAAAGATCGAATTACCCTTCAGAACATACTGAGTTTGCATTTTAAGGTAGATCTGTAGAACTAAAGTATTCTAGTAATAAAAATGTATATATTCAAAAGCGCACAAAAATAAATTCTCCAACTGGCTGAAGTTTACTTAATATGTGAATTCCTTAGCCATAGCAGAAAAAAAAGTTCAGCGAGACTTACGATTTTGTATTTTACTTGTGAGTAATATGAAGCGAGGAAGAGTGGTTGAGAGTGCCAGGGGCATGTTATGCTGATTGTCACACTGGCCGGACCGTCCGGCTTTCTGAACGACCAGAAACTTACTTGGTGAGAACATGGGCCTGGCTGATTATTACCCCTGATTCATAATATATTCCATAATTTATGTAAATGTAATTTTTAAGCATGAATAAAATATTCCTTTACAGAAGAGTACAAAATGCTGTCGCATCCTAGGGACTATTCATGAACCTCCTGCTGAGGCTTCATTCACCCCCACGGGGTGCATGCAACCTCAAGTTGGATGACCCTACTATAACGAAGTGCCGCATTGCTTGCTGATTTCTGCTACATGTTTCAATGAGACCAGCCATCCACGATCTACAGACGACAGAGCCGGGCTAAACAATTTTAAAATATATATGTTGTTCACTGATACTATTATATTCTTCGTTAATGTTCGTTGGTTAAGTTTAAAGCCTCTGGCCTGTAAGAACCGTTAAGGTTGCATGTCACCTCATCCCTACTAGTCAGCATATTTGAGAAACATACACATGATGTGTATATATTCTGCCCATGCTAGATTATTATTATTAAAGATTCGCCGGTATTCTCCCTGCCCGGGTCTTTTCCAAGTGGTGGCCCGGCCTTGGCTCCCTCTTTAGGGAGTGTCTGAGACCTAAGTCTCCCATGGGAGGAGGCACAAATACCTCCTCATCTTTGGGACCAATTGTCCCCAGGCCTAGCCACAAGCTAGGCCTCTCTGGTCTGCCATCCCCACCCCAAGGGGGCTAATGGGAATGACAGTCTTGTGAGCTACAAGCTCGGGCTCAGGCACCTACCCTACCCTAGAAGGGTTAGGCATGGTATCGATGCCCATGCTAGAATATGCGACTTTGCTTTACTTACAAATCTTTGGTTTTTTATTTCACATTAGTTGTGTATGGGAGTTTTATATGAACATGATGGAATAAAGCCTTAAATTTATTTAATAAAATTGCATATTATCAAAAAAATGTAATTTTCGAGACAAAAAAAAAGTTTTATGTTCTTAATCAATATAGAAGATTTAGTGAATCGGATATCAAATGGTGAATATATATTTTTAAAACAAATTTTGTTGTGAAGTGGAATAAAGGGAGATTTAAGAATTATTCTGCACATGCGGGCGCACGTTACTCAACGATGCACCCTCATATATAAAAAAAAGTGACGTGGTTAGGACGCCGTGTTAGGTGGGGCCCTAAAACGGGTGTTCCCTGTGTGTGTGGATTTGGCACCCTCACCTGAGTGGACGTACGAGGGCACATCTCTAGCTTATATCCATATTAATTAATGGAAAGAGGACAAATACATCTATAATTTCATTAGGAATATAGTTTTGCATAGTTATAACAGCTAGACATTTTTACACAAGATTTTACCTCTTTTAACTGCTAGACATTTTTAAGCATGATTTTACCTCTTTTAACTGCTAGACATTTTTAAACAAGATTTTACCTCTTTTTGATGTTACAGTGAAAGTCATTTCAAAGGTCTCTTGCGCAACTGCGAGATATATGAGTATAAGCACAAAAAACATTGTCTGGCGTGTTTACTGTTTACATCTAGGTGAAAGAACATCGTGTTTGTGTTTGAATAAATCATTTCATATTTATATAGTTTTCATATATTGTACTCGCTTTATACTAGACTCAGTGTTATACGAAAATTAACGCATTTATTTTTTCTGAGAGAGGATAGTGCTTCATGTTGCCCCCACCCTTGGGAACAGACGTGATGTGCCACGGCAGACTGCCCCTCCGTCTCCCTCGCTCGGGTGGTGACCGGGGTGAGGATGCAGTCTCTTCCTCTCTTACTTTTTATTCATGTACGAGTGTTCATACTTTTTACTTCAAAAATTCTCTCTCCCATTTGTTTTTCCTACGCGTTTCACTTCCTGTTTTACCTTTAGAATATCTTTTCATAGTAACGTTTTACCATGGTAATTTTCATCTTACGTTTTGCCTATAAGTTTTATTTACCCCTACATTTATTATATGCAATAGAACAGAGAACACAGATAAACCTTTGCTAAGTGAACATAACCAAGCAGACGAATATATCCTCTAGGTGGACACTCGGTGGTAGGCAGACTCTACAATGAGAGAGCAGGTGACGTGTCTGGTTTTCTTAACACCATGTGTCCGCCTCACAAGGGTAGAAGTGTCACTTGTTTACACAATGAAGTTGTAACATGAACGATGAAAATAGTGAATTAAAACTTTCCACTTATTTTTTGTTGCGAAAATTTCATCCTGCTACTCGCCATAAATGATTTTGTAAACTCTTCTCTTCACCTCGCTCTAGCTCCAGGCTCAAACTGAGTCACACTTTATCATGAAGCCTCCTCCTCCTCCCCCTTCCCTCCTGATCAATACACAACACATCGCAGATGAACCTGAAATTTAATGGCACATAATAGTTCTTTGATGACATTGTACCTGAGGTGTCTATACTGATAATCAGCAGGTGCCACTCTTGAGGATTTTGACGAACCTAAGGTGACTGCCAAGGAGATCACCAATCATCCATGATTACTAAAAGACATGTACGTAGATCAACATGCACATTGCGTATTTTAATCAAATTTGTTGCTAACATTTTTTAGGTAAAGGAAGTAACCTTTTTCATGCTAGTAGGATTTCATATAAAATATCCAAGATGGCTGCCATCTTTACCATAAGGCAGTGATTACAGACACTGAGACACCTTCCCAATGACTTTCGCATTAGGTAAAGGAAGGAAAGTGAACTAGACAATATTTATAGTTTCATACAGCATATTTTTATTTTGAGTCAGATTCAGAGAACATTGCTCAAATATTTTACCAAGTACAGATGCCACTCAAATGAATGATGTAATATAATAAACAATTGTTATTTATTTGTAAAAAAGGTAGAATGCATGACACAGTCGTTTGTTGCCAACACATTAGTGATCATCTTTCACCAATGGCTTCTGCATATAATAGCACAGATAATATTTCTATTTGCAGCTAATACTACCTTCTCTAATGCCATTGCTGTATGACCCTTATGGGTTTAGCGCTTAGCTTTGATTATAATAATTATTATATTTTAACATATTATTATATTTTATTTTCATGACATTGTTGTGGCATTAGATTATAATCTAATGCCACAACAATGACATAAAAATAAAATAAATGTCAAACTAAAAGCAGTAGGCTTTCTCCTGGTGTTAACATTAAAATTTGTCCAAACACTGAACTAGGATACTAATTGTGGAAAATTTAGATTTTTTTCCAAATTCAGCATGTGTAAATCTGAATAATATAATAGTGTATTAAAATGATATGATATGACCCTTCGAGAAAGTATGTGCGAAGGAGGAGGAGGGTGTGCAGCGGCCGCAGAGTGATACAGACGGGGGGACGCCATTTGTAATTTGGGAGCACTGGTTGTTGTGGAAAATTCTGCTAATAATCCGGCATCATCGAGGCCAAATTGGGGTGTTTTGGCCTGAATTTGTAATAGGAATCCATATTAATGTCTCCTGTTGAAGAATTGGGACAGGAAATTTGCGGGACCTCTAGAATTATGTGTGGATGACGGAAGAAGACTGCGTCATCACTCACACAGGGAAGTGTGCCATTAGTCCTTCCATTCAAATTTCTCGCAAGCCAGTACAGGATTTTATTTATTAGGCAAACGTTGTGGTGTGATCCATCTACAATAATTAAATGGTAGTGGTAATACAAATTTCTTTTCTAATAACACCATTATAATTTATTTTATTAATTTAATTTAATATTAGGTCTAGTTTTTTGTGAGAGTGGAGATGTAGTGGGCATCGAGGGAGTGACAGTTCTGCGACCTACTGTGACTAAGTCTCACTTACCTCGCCCAGATTACTTGCACATAATAATTCAGGTAATGCCCTGTAAACCCATGCTGGTAATTTCCCACACTAATGAACTAAATCCTTCATGTTTTCATCTCTGTTATAATGAGTTTCCTCCTCTGCATCATCTTCCAGATTGTCCTTTGTTATATAGTTTAAACAATTGTCAGATCCTCTACATTTGCAAAGCACACAGCAAAAAAGATGAGCAGCTGCACATCCACATCTAAGAGATAAGCAGTGGATCAATTTCAGGACCTCTTATGATGCAATCCCAGCATTTTATGGTAAAGGGATATCAAAGAGAGTCTTGGCAAGCTCGTCCTTCTCCCACCCAAATTTCACTGATCTAGATGTGGTTGCTCATCCAAAAGAGTCCGTCATATTAATGCCGTTTTCGAAAATGAGCCCTCTTCACGTTTTTATTGAATGCCTCAGAGGTCGGAGGTAAAGTATGAAGCTTTGACAAAATACATGCACCTTTTCGTACTGTCCTTGAAAGACATTCTTAGTAGTGGATATTTGACATTGTTTCTCTAGCCTCAAACTTTTGACCTTAGAAAGTTGCAATGAAAACTACTGATTCATAAATAACATCTGTTATGTTTGATGAAGGCTTGCCTAGACTTTTCAACTTATTTCCTGTTTTAAGAACATTTACAACCTTAGATTTACTATTCCAGTTTATCAGTGTGACCCCACGACCTCACAACAGTTATGAATCTATATATTTATGCTTAATAACTATAACATCTATGTTAACGGATGAACGTCCTTGACTTGTGGGCTCCGTCAAATAAGTTGGGTCAGTTGTGTGTCTGCATAATAATGCACTAAGTACGCAAGGACATTCAGTATCATCACTGATAACTTTGATACCTGATATCAGAGAATTGCCAATTATACCACTTCGTAATATATAATTACATCAGCTTCCTCATGTATGGTCTTTAAGTCATGCCTTCAAATAACTTACCAACTGCATATTTCTAGTCATATATGATCTCGCAGTAAGTTCTTGACTGGATGAAAGGCACTATTACAGAGTAACCTTTATTACTGCTATTTATTTTTCCTTTAAATAATAGAGTATAATTCACAGAATATATTGTTCTTAAACGTTGTTACTACGATTTTTCTGTGCCGAGTTGTCGGAAATTACGAATTTCACCGTGAAACAATTTCGCGTCAAAAATAATAGTAGATTTTTTGCTCTTTTGAATTTTGTGGACAATTCGCCAATTATTTCTTTGTTTTTAATGTACATCAGTAATGTGCAGCTGCTTGAGGCAGTTACATGACAAATTATAGCCATTTGAAGACACAAAACGCATTTCTTCATCCGCGAGTGTCATGATATCTGTTTGTGTAGCTTCATTATTTATCGAAGAATTATAAAAAATATTTCTAATATACAAGAAATCATTGTTCTTCAGTCAGACTTGTCGCGATTTTCATCAAAAATCACTCTTAAAAATATTCTATTGCATTTTTTTAGTGAAAATTCAGATTTTTGAAGACTTTTTTTTCATACTGGATGCATTTCCATACTTTCGGCGGAATGGAAAATTTCAGTTAACCCATTTTTAATCGCTTTCATTTAACCCATTTTTAATCGCTTTCAGTAAAAATTAGGACAATACACAAAATAGATATAGCCTTAGAGCTCCCCCCTCATCCAGGCAAATGAGCATCTTGAAAGTCGCAGGAAAGGTCAAATGTGCGTCAGAGCAAAGATCCAGAGATGAGATTAATGAAGAGGTCATGGAAGTAACTTTGATAGGTTAGTGGGAGCCAGGGATGAATAACATTTTTTATTATAAGAATTACAGATGTACAGTGTATACAATGGTCTCGGCAAGGTGAATGATGGCCGCCTCCAAGATCCTGCGCTTAGTTCTGTCGTCCTCCTGAAATAATTGCTGCATGACTCCCCAGTTCATGACATGAATGTACCGTGCGGTGGGTGACGCACGCGTTACCTGCATCCATCCTATTTCCTACATGTTCTTTAAGATGAGCTCTAAGGTCCTGTCCCTGTCTCTAACGTATGAACTATTGCATTACCTGCAAAGGAACGCAATACTATTTCATGGGCCCTTGCTCTAGTGTTGTTTTTGGGTTCACTCCGAGTTGGCCTTAGGAAAAATGTAGGTGACGGACACAGCGTACATGCAGATTAAACTTTTCGTAGGGCAATTTTCGCTCTGTGTAAAACTTCATCATAACTTATTAGTACTATATAGGGCGAAACGTTGCTCCAATAAAATTTTTTTTTATCTTTTCTTCACCCTTCCTAACGTATTTTCGGAAACCCGACAGTATTGAGAAGCTGTAATGACTAAACAATGTAACCAAGACTAGCTAATTCAAAATTTTCGAAATCAACAGAGAAAACAATTTAAATCGTGTTAACGATATGTATCTATGAATATCAGCAAATAAAACATAACACATTTCGCTGTAAGGTTATCAAGATTGATAAAACGTAAAGTTGAACTCTCGTTTATCCGGCCGACTAACAGAGAGTAAACAGTTTTTTCATGACTAGTGAGGTATAGCGAATTATAAAAAAAAAAAATAAACTGAGCATGAATAGCGAAAACATGCGTAATGTTTCGTAGAGTTTCCATTACAGGTTTAAAACTAGTAAACCTGAGTCCTAGGACCCGGGACGTTGCAAGTGAGTAGATGAGACCATGAGCTGTAGCAAGTATTTTTATGATAACGTTACTAAGTCATCACTTTACTTCACAAAATTATCGAGAGAAACGCTTGTTGGCATCGGTCTAAGTGACTGTGTTACTCATCTTTGTCGGCACTTGCAACCACCATTGGCGCCACTGGAGAGTAACGAGCAGCTGTACGGGAGACAACACCTGCCCTTGCACTCCACCTTTCAGGCAGCTGCTTCATACACACATGGCTCAGCACTCACCCACTAAATGAACATGCTATTTCTGTTCACTCAAGCATCTCAGCCAGAATGAGCATGTGTGCACACACGCACGCAAGGTGTACACGCACACGTGCACGGTGTAGACGTGTGTATGCAAGGCAGCATACGCACGACTTAACACTCACCAATGCAAGGAGCACGCTAGCCCTGTTTCCTCAACCCACTGAGAGAGAATAAGACCATGTACACGAACACTAGCTGAACACGCATATGTATATGGTGAATAAGCACACAAGAGTAAGAGACCTGATCCTCCAGATATGACACCACCTCTTCACTCCATATGTATGTAAAATACCTTCCAGTCCAAGAGTAGACGACAGTACAAGATAAGTAATAAGTTCACAGCAAATTAAATTATCATTATAATGTTTAGGTTAAGCGCTAAGTTTGTAGGAGTTATACAGCGCCTGGGATATGGGTGGCAATCAAGTTCGATCCAAGGACTTGGGAAGAGGATAAGTCCAATTCCATCGATCAAGATCTCCTCACCAACATCAAGGAAACTCTCTTGTGGGGTGGTAAGTTAAAGGTATATAGAGTAAATCTTTATTAAAAGTAATGTTTAGCTCTGTTGGAGCTTTCTCACTTTACATCGTGTTTTTAATAAAAATTTGCTGTCTCTTCTAGTTTCTAATAAGACAATAAGGGAAATGGGGAAGAGAAAGGGAGAAGAGGTCCATCCTTTATTAAAACGAGAGTATTGTGCAGAAATTTCTTAAGAAAACAAAAAGGTCAAGGATGAGGGCAGAGTTTGACAAACACTCCCTCTACCTCATTAATACACAAAAAGGATGAGTGTGAAGCGGTTGGATGGAGTATGTATAGAACTGACATAATACAGAAGTGAAACCTGCAAAATAACATCCCACAATAATACTGTGAGGCTCGCAATACAACCCCTATTATCTATAATAAAGACAATTAGGTAAGGGTTATGTACAAACAGGATGTATCAACACTGCATAGAAAATTCAGGTGTAATGATGTTATGTAAAAAAATAATTATAAAGTAATTACTGTTAACAAAGAAAAAATACTTATACTTAAGAACACTACTAATTGAAACATGCGCGTTAAATTTCTGTAAATGTAGAGATGAGGACCTTTTGTTTCTTATTATGTAAATTCTCCAACAATGAATGGGATGTGCAATGGAGACAGGTATATTTTGGGTCTATCGATTGAGTTTTTTTCTTCGGCAAACAAGCAAAAAACGCAACATAACCTAAAATTTAACTTCCAATATAGGCCAACGTGGAGATTAGATTAAGTATTCGTATTTTATTTTTGGTTAAAAAAAAAAGTGTTTCCCTATTGGCCAAAAATATAACTGTTGCCATTGCACAGCTCACTTATTATTGGAGAATTTACATAATAACTTATAACTAAGCTCAAATAGAATACCTTTGGCGCAATACTCGTATATAATTCCTTACTAACTATAAAAAAAATCAAAGCACTATTATTATTATTGCTAGAAAACTGTAATAACGCTAAATACTGCTAAATAACCATAACTTTGATTAAATTAAACACGAATACAATTATATTCGACCATATATAAAATACAATGATACATGATAAGAAGAGCGAAAGAGTCATGAAAGCTCAACTTGGCAATAAAGAAATATTTACATGTTCTTATGTACGCCAGCGTGAACCCTCTGCTAGGTGCAGTTCCTGTGGCGTAAGTTCTTCCTTTCTTCTGCCCGGAGGGACTTCTGGCTTAATTATTAAAAATGGTCCCCAAAATACCCGCTGCACGGCAATTACAGTGACGTCACTTCCGCCAGCACTAATTCTGACGCAAGCTACACTTCGGATTTGCTGTAATAGGTTTTAAACAAAGCATGAAGAGGAAATACAGAGTTATTAAATTTGTATACTTACAATGAAGACTATTCTAATAAATTCACAACTACTCGCAAATTCGTATTGTAGTTTTTCTACTTGTGGATTAGCTTTAAATGCTTCAGCCACGGCACTGTTATGTTTATTCATTATTCTACTAAAGGCATTTATTCGTTCTATGCATGAAAACTACTGAGTGATGGGTTTGCTACTTAAAAACAATTAGCATTTGTAGTTATCATCCAGATGAGTGTAGTTGCACAATGTTGGTATACCGATATCCCAAATAAAAAAATGCCAACACAAGGTTTCCCACTCAGTAGGCAATAGCGTAGCATATGTTAGCAATTAAGCAGAGTGAGGCAGGGGTGGAGGGGGTCGCTTCAGTACACTGTCTGCCGAAGGTCACACAAGCTGAGGGTGGTAAACGGGGCTTACCAGGTAGACTGGAAATGGGAAAAGGGTTGGCAGTGCGAAATAGTGAGAATCAAAAAAAAAGGAGAGCATACAATCAGAAAATACTGTATATAACCTGATAGTGGAAAATATGCCTATAAAACATCCAAAATATTTGTTGGTTGTTCTCTGCAAACAAATCTAATACAAAGTATGCTAAGAAGTTAATATCTTTCATTTTACAAGCTAATACCCGTCAGCCAACCTGAGCTTTACAAAATCTGGTCTTACGGTATACCACTCCTTCAGGATTTGACTCAAAAGAATTGACTAACTTCTAGATACTTAGTTCTGCTAGATAAACAGATCTGCCCGTATTCCCCACTGGAAAATGTAATTCAGACCCTTTCGGTAGTGGGTCGAAGGCTCTAACAAGTGAGTTACCTTTTTGAAGTGTTTAGATTCTAACTAGGTTTACGTTAGTGGCTATTCAACCTGGAGGATAACTATTACAAGCGCTAAGTCAAACGGTATAATGCATATTCTTATTCAGAGAAAAGCGCGAAACTAGTAGGAGTCATAGAGAACCTGTGGAATAGGAGGAATTCGGGTTCTATCCAAGGTTGGGGAAAAGTTTAATTCCTTGGGTTAAGAGTCCTTTACCTGCTTCAAGGCACTCAAGCACTTCCCTTGAGTGGAATGCAGTTTTAAAGCTAGAATGCCAGAAATTCAGTATGGAATTTCCAGAACCAATGATACATCCAGGCTTACCAGTTTGTCGCAACTACTGTATATAATTTAAATGTATTTCAGTCGGTGAGCGATCCAAGAATGGTATCCCTGTATTGCATAACCCCAGCCCCCTATACCATAATGTACGCGACAGAGACACTGCAGTGTGGCATAAGTTTATAATGCAGTTAAATATTAGCACTGAAGATTCGAAGCGAATCAGAAGAGGCATTCACAAGTCATCACATAGAAACCAATATACAAATTTAATCCATAAAAATGACAAATTAAGAAATACACAAGCCAAAACTAAAAGACACCAACTCTGAAGCCAAACTGATGAGGCAAACTCTCATCACAGAGAGACCAATATAATAAAACACACCAGCACATTAAGTTCGAAACCGCTCAAAAGTTAAAGCCAACTGAATATAGCACTCAGAAATTATCGCATAAAAAGTAATACTTTAATTTTCCTAATTTCTTCCACAGACCAAAATCAACACAGGCCCAAAATCAATTCAATAATATTCTCTAAGATTAATTATATATATTATCGTTTAAGAAATAAGTAAATAAGCAAGTAATTAATTTTTTTTACAATGGTCTTTATTGCACACATATACACACGAAAGTTACATTATGTTAACTTAACCAGAATAACCCAGTAAAGTCGCTGTTACTTATTTCTGATAAGACCTCCAATTATTTCACGGAAATCAATTTGCTTAATAAAATTGGCACACTGATACTTAGACAACCTAAAATCAAGAAGCTTTATTTCACGAACAATAAAAATCTGAAGGCGACCGAAAGTTGCATTCTACAGGTATTACGTAAACCCCAAAAACTTTCATAATATGCATCAGCCATTAAAGATTGACGTCGTTTAGAACCGTTGTATTTTAATTAGTAGGAAGCGCAAAACCCGTATGTCATATAGCTGCTAGGGGATGGGAGGCATTCAGATTCGATACAAGAAAGGGGAAGAGAAGTCTAGTTCCTCGGATCAAGAGCTCTTCAACAGCACCAAGGCATCCTCCTTGAGGAGGCATTCTCCGGTTAAGATTAAACATGACAAATAGAACCTACATATTCCATTAATAATCTTCTAAGTAGGGTAAATGAGTGCTGAAAGTTTGAAGCCGATCGAGAGAAGCTTTCTGATGTTATCGAATGGAAATCAATTTGGTGAGTGGTCTATTTTAAGTTGAGAAGAGGAAACCTGCACTTGTGAATTGTCCCTAGTAACAGTTCACTTGAGTTGAAAATCTGAGACTGATCGGTTAAGGCATTCTGGAGCCATAAATGATAACCTTTAAGGAAGTTAGTGGAAGACAAGAACACTGTGTCTAGCAACATGACCACAACTCTGTAACAAACTCGTCAGAATATAGTACAGTATTTTGTAAGAGCTCGCTAAACTCGTGAAAATTAAAAATACCCTAATGTGACCTTCAAATAAGTTTTTTTTTTTTTTTTTTGCAGATCTCTTGTATTTAAAAAAAAATCTTTAAAATTAATCCTAAAAGATAAAATATTTATTTTTGTCTTTTAAGAAAGTCCAGTTTGATAAAGTTTTTCTATAAAATTGACATCCTGGTATCTACATATCTCAAATTTAATAAGAAAAATACTTTCAACTAAGATACACCAGCACTCAAGTGTTTGAAGCCGACCAAAAGAGATATTCCCTAGTTTTTACATGGAAACCAATTTAATAAAACAGCCAGTGCCCCCCCCCCATGTCCCTCCAGAACCACAACTATTTATACCAACAACAAAATCCCCTCAACAAACGGCCTCATTTATATTTGCTAATATACAGGGCCTTAAGCCATGAACCAACAACAAAATACCTTTCATCAGTGGACTTCTAGGGAAGTCAAATGCGATGTTTGCAGAATTCACAGAGACCCACGCAAAAGATCACTTTGCCAATGAAATATGGATAACTGGGTACAACCTTTTTAGATGCGACAGAAAGAACAGGAAGTGAGGGTTGGCAACTTCCCAACATTTCAAGGAACAGCTATTGAAAATTGACTACTGTCTGGAAAACCCTCAAGCCCAATCCCAAAACATCTTCAATCTAAGACATACAAAATGGAAGAGTGTAGCAATAATGTTGTGGCAGAAATAATCCCTGGAGGCAGCTCAGATGAAAACTCACACACACACATGAGCTGCTGAATTTTTGCAATTAACATACCTTAAAACAGCAGATAGTGGAGCCAACAAGACTGGAGAACACACTTGACCTTATTTTCACAAATAATGAGGACCTGGTAAGAAACATAATATGAAAAACAACTAATTCAAATCACAATCTAAACGAAGTCCAGACTTACATGCACAGGGATCCTGACCAGTAAAATGCATACAGCTACGAGGGTGCCCTCACCAAGTTAATTTCAGCAACAAGAACATCAAGTGGAACCAGGTAAACCATGTCTTAAATGAAACATGTTGGGGAGATATCTTAATTAACAAGGACCCTAGCCACTGCCTTGAAAAGATCAACTTCCTGGTAGCTTAAGTATGTTCAAGGCATATTCCCCTAAGAAAAAAGAAGAGAAGAAGTAAACTGGAGAGAGACGCTCCCTCTATATGAGAAGGCAAAGAATCACTGAGCTCCTCAAGAACACATGATTATCTGAAACACAGAAGGAAGCGCTAACCAGGAAAGTGGAAAATATTGAACTTAAGTTAAAGGACTCATACAGGATCCACGAGAGACAGGAGCTAAAAGCAATTAGTGAAATTCAAGGAAATTCGAAATATTTCTTTTCATATACCAAAAACAAGGCAAAAACCACATATAGTATCGGGCTCCTGTTCAGACAAGATGGAGCTTACACAGATGACAACAAAGAAATGAGTGAGATACTGAAATCTCAATACGACTCTGTGTTTAGCGAGCCACTAATCAGTCTAAAGATGGGCAATCCAAATAATTTTTTCATGAATGAGCCTCAAAACCCAGTCAATGTATGCCAAATTTCTGATATAACCTCTAACTCTACTAGACTTTGAGAAAGCCATTGACAATATGCCCATGCACTCAGCCCCAGGCCCAGACTCGTGGAGCTGTGTTCATTAAGAACTGCAAGAAACCCCTTTTGCGGGCCCTAAGTATGCTATGGAGAAGGAGCATAGACACAGGTGAGATTCCAGTCACTAAAAACAATGGATATAGTCCCACTCCATAAAGGTGGCAACAAAGCAATAGCTAAGAACTACAGACCAATTACTCTAACGTCCCATATCATAAAAATCTTTGAAAGAGTTCTAAGAAGCAGGATTGCAAACCACTTGGATTCCCAAAAATTGCACAATCCAGGGCAACATGGGTTCAGAGCAGGTCGCTCCTGCCACTGGTAACTACTGGACCACTATGATATAGTCTTGGATGCACTAGATGACAAAGAGAATGCAGGTGTAGTATACACAGATTTTGCAAAAGCCTTCGACAAGTGCGATCATGGTGTAATAGCACAAAATGCGTGCTAAAGGGATAACTGGCAAAGTGGGCAGATGGATGTTCATCTTTCTAACTAATTGAACTCAAAGAGTATTGGTAAACAAAGTTAAATCGGAAGCTGCCATAGTGAAGAGCTCTGTTCCATAAATCACAGTACTCGCTCCCATCCTGTTCCTCATTCTCGTATCAGACATAGAGATGAAAACCATAGCACAGTATCATCCTTTACAGACGATACTAGGATCTTCACGAGAGTGTCATCCATTAAGAACACGGTAAATCTCCAAGAAGATATAAACCAAGTTTTTGAATGGGCAACGGAGAGCAATATGATGTTCAATGAAGACAAATTCCAACTAATCCGTTATGGAAAACTGGAGGAAATAATAGGTAGAACTGAGTATACTACAAACTCTAATCACACAGTAGAGCGGAAAATTAATGTGAAGGACCTGGGAGTGGTAATGTTTTAGGATCTCACCTTCAAGAATCACAGCAGTGCCACTATCACATCTGCGAGGAAAATGATAGGATGGATCATGAGAACGTTCAAAACAAGAGATGCCAAGCCAATGATGATGACGGGGTGAGTACTGAGAACTTTCAAAACAAGGGAAATAATGCCGATTGTGACACTCTTCAAATTCCTAGTGCTCCCTCATTTAGAATATTGCTCAGTGCTAACGGCCCCGTTCAATGCAGGAGAAATATCAGAGCTGGAACAAATAGATCGTTTACGGCTCGCACTGAGCTAGTAAAGCATCTAAATTACTGGGAACACCTTCAAGTATGAACATGTACTCATTGGAGCGGAGGAGAGATACATGATAATATATACCTGGAAAGTACTCGAGGGCCTACTCCCAAATCTACACACTGCCCTAACAACATAATGGAGTGAGAGATATGGGAGGAAGTGTAATATAAACCCAGTGAGGAGCAGGGGTGCGGTGGAGACAATAAGGGAACACTATATCAACATCCGGGGTCCCAGACTATTTAACACCTTACCAGAAGATATAAAATACACGGCTGGAACAAGTGCAGAAGTCTTCAAGACGAAACTGGACAGGTATCTTCACCAGGTGCCAGATCAACCAGGCTGTGACGGATATGTGGGGCAGCAACAGCCTGGTTGATCAGGCAAGCACCGGACAAGCCTGGCCCATGGCCGGGCTCCGAGAGTATTTAATATCTCGAAACTCTTCAAAGGTATATCAAAGATATGATTTTTTTAAATCACTTGCTCTCTCTATGCTAGAATACTGCCGTACATTAACATCTCCATTCAATGCAGGTGAAATCACAGATATAGAGAATGTACAGAGAACCTTTGCTGCACATATAAGTTCCGTCAAACACCTTAACTACTGGGAACAAGTCAAGTGCTTCCAAGCACTTGACTTGAACTCACTGGAGTGCAGGCGAGAGATATACATCATAATCTATATTTGGAAAATCCTAGAGGGACTGGTCCTTAAATGCACACAGAAATCTCTCCCTACGAAAGCAAATGACTTAGCAGGCGATGCAACATACCCGCAATGAATAGTAGGGGCGCCATTAGTACACTAAGAGAAAACAATAAGTGTCCGTGGCACAAGACTATTCAACAGCCTCCCACCAGCCATAAGGGGAATTACCAATAGACCCCTGGTTGTCTTCAAGAGGGAGCTGGACAGATATCTAAAGTTCGTACGTTGGACAACGTACCCTAAATGAAACAAGCTGGGAAGATATCCTAAACAACACGGATCCGAACCTTTGCCTAGAAAAAATGAACTCTGTGGCTCTTGAGGTCTGCTCAAGGCACTTACCATTAAGAAAAAGAAAAAGAGGATGTAAACTAGAAAAAGCGAGACACTCCCTATACAGACGAAGGCGAAGAATCACAGAGCTGCTGAGAGGGGCCAATGTATCTGAAATACAAAGGGAGGCACTGGTCAGAGATATAGCAAATATCGAACTTACGCTTAAGGAATCTTACAGGAGACAAGAATCTCAGGAAGCACTAAAAGCCATAAAGGAAATTGAAAAAAAATACTTCTTCTCTTATGCCAAATCTAAGGGTAAAACAACATCCAGTATTGGGCCCCTGCTTGGGCGAGATGGGACATACACAGATGACAGCAAAGAAATGAGTGAGGTACTAAAGTCCCAATACGACTAGTGTTCAGCGAGCCGTTACCTAAACTAAAAGTCGACAATTTAAAGAGACCCAAAATGTGGTCATCTCAAAAATCTGATATTATCCTATCATCACAAGACTTTGAAACGGCACTCTGCCCCAGGCCCAGACTCATGGAACTCCGTGTTCATCAAGAATTGCAAGAAGCCCTTGTCTCGTGCCTTCAGCATTCTATGGAGAGGGAGCATGGACACAGGGGTCATCCCACACTCACTAAAAACAACACACATAGCCTACTCTAGAAAGGTGGCAGTAAAGCAATTGCAAAGAACTACAGACCGATAGCACCAACATCCCATATTGTTGCGAGTAAGGGATTTAAGACGAATATTTATTCCTTGGAGTTCTATTAAGAAACTCCGTTTGTATTTGGCCTGTAACAAAGATCACCCCTCACAGGCAACAAGGTATTGGAACAAAAATTATCTTAGTATGTTTTAGAGTGTAGGGGTTATGTTTTAATTTCTACCAGGAAACTAAATCCAATAAAATGAAAATGTACGATCTTTAATAGTGAAGTATTTAATTACAATACTTTCTTCTCTTATTACATAATATAACAACTTAATATTGTATGTACAATAGACTTATTTTAAAGAAACTCTTTAAATCTAAGTAATGAGTTTACAATATATACATACATATATATAATATATATATATATATATATATATATATATATATATATATATATATATATATATATATATATATATATATATATATAAGGTTAATTCTTATAGAAGTATTACACTTTACAATTTGAGTTTTCACACATATGAAAGACTTTGCCTCAACAAGACAAACAATGTCTTGACATCAACTGCATAAATGTGGAAAGTTCATCAACACCACTGCCTCCTATCTACAGACTTAAACAACTATAGGCCAATATCAAACTTACCATTGCTATCCAAAATCTTTGAGAAACTCGTGCACAGGAGACTATATTCATTTATAACGGCACAAAACATACTCAACCCCTGCCAATTTGGATTCAGGAAAAATAAAAACACTAATGATGCAATCATAAAAATGCTAGATCTGCTTTACACAGCATTGGAAAATAAGGAATATCCACTAGGAATTTTTATTGACCTAAGAAAAGCTTTTGACACAGTAGACCACGACATCCTACTCCACAAACTTGACCATTACGGTATAAGAGGCCATGCGCTTGCTTATTTCAAATCTTACCTTACTAATAGGTATCAGTATGTCACCATTAAAGACACAGCATCAACAACACGGCCACTTGATACTGGAGTTCCGCAGGGAAGTGTCCTTGGTCCCCTGCTCTTCCTCATATACATCAATGATCTTCCAAACGTATCCCAACACCTGAAACCATTCTCTTTGCTGACGACACGACTTATGTCATCTCTCACCCTAATCTTGCCACCCTCAACACCATTGTTAACGAGGAGCTGATCAAAATATCGACTTGGATGACAGCCAATAAACTTACGCTTAACACTGACAAAACCTACTATATTATGTTTGGTAGCAGAGCAGGAGATGCACAAATTAACATTAAGATCGACAACACTAATTACCAGACATAATGAGGACAAATTCCTAGGCCTATACCTTGACAACAACCTGAATTTCAGCACCCATATCCAACACATAACCAAAAAAGTATCCAAAACGGTTGGGATCCTCTCCAAGATACGATACTACGTGCCGCAAAATGCCCTTCTCACACTATACCACTCACTTATTTATCCATACCTTACCTATGCTATTTGTGCTTGGGAATCAACTGCAGCAACACACCTAAAGCCAATAATAACCCAACAAAAAGCTGCCGTAAGAATAATCACTAAATCCCATCCCTGGCAACACACCCCCCACTCTTCATAGATCTAAACTTACTCCCTGTTCAGTACATCCACACTTACTACTGTGCAATCTACATCTACAGGACCTTAAACTCCAATATCAACCTTGACCTAAAACGCTTTCTTGATAGTTGTGACAGAACACACAGGCATAACACCAGACACAAACATCTCTACGACATTCCCCGTGTCCGACTAAACCTTTACAAAAATTCAATGTATGTCAAAGGCCCTAAAATCTGGAACACCCTACCTGAGAACTCTAGAACTGCAGACACATTCGTCACCTTCAAAACTACCATTAGAAAACATCTTATCTCCCTGATACACCCCATCAACTAACTACACGAATACCACCTGGTGGTTCACACTTACACTCACTCACCCATTTGACCATAAACAGAAATATTAATCTCAATCTTAAAATAATGAATCCTATGATACTCCAATACTGAAACTATGTACTGTGCCAAAACAAAAGCATTCACATTGCTAAACTCACAAACTAGTATTTAGTCACTTAGCCATAATACCAACTTACCTCATAATTTGTAATATTTTAAAATAAAGAATTAAACTAAGTCTGCCTGAAATGCCTAGCCATGCTAGGCGTTCTAGTGGTACACTCTGTAATCATTATTTAACTACATGTAAACCACACAACAACCAAATTCTGTAAATTCAACACTGTAATCTTTATAGAGAATAAACTTTGAATTGAATTGAATTGAATGAAGGAGACAGACACCAGAATATTGTCTAAAAGACATATCTCTAAAGATTGCTCGAGTGCCCGAGAATATTAATACATCAGTCTTCTGAACAATACTGAGTGAACTATGAGTAACTCTAACTCTAATTCCCAAGGAAATTCGAACTGAGTGAATCTACGGGAGAACATATGTATAATCAATCAGTACTCAGGGCTAGATCAGGGAGCAGACTGCTTCACTGCGAGACTGTTGACCCGTCATGAGGTTGGATCACGTGACCCAAACCGAGGTAAGCTAGACTTAAACAAGTGAACAGTAACTTACCTGACGGTTTCCTGACATTATGTTTTGTTCTATTTGCATTACAAGAGATCCTACCTATCTAACATAATAATGATAGTCAAAAAATAATTATCGATACTGATAATGACAATAATAATATCATTAATAGCAATACCATGGTATATGTAGTGACAGATAATAATATAATGCCGACCCTCTTCATTTTAGCTATTTAATGAAGGTCTTCTTGATATAATATTAAGTGAAAATCACATTCTCTGACAATACCTAAATATTACATGACGACCTATCACTAAGGTGCAACAATATCAAAAAAATCTTTGAAAGGGTTCTAAGAAGTAAGATAGCCAACCACCTATATACCCATCAATACACAACCCAGGGTAACACGGGTTTAGAGCAGGTCGCTCCTGTTTGTCCCAGCTACTGGACCACTATGACAAGGTCCTGGATGCTATAGAAGATAAACAAAATGCAGATGTAGTATACACAGACTTTGCAAAAGCCTTCGACAAGTGCGACCATGGTGTAATAGCACATAAAATGCGTGAATAAGGAATAACAGGAAAAGTTGGAAGATGATCTTTAACTTCCTAACAAGTAAAGCACAAAGAGTAATAGTAGAGAGAGAGCAAAGACAGAGACAGCTACGGTGACAAGCTCTGTTCCACAAGGCACAGTACTCGCTCCTATCCTATTCCTCATCCTCATATCTGATATAGACAGAGATGTAAGCTATAGCTCTGTGTCTTCCTTTGCGGATAACACTCGAATTGCCATGACAGTGACCTCCATCGAAGACACCGCAAGACTCCAAGCGAACATCAACCAAATCTTCAAAGGGCCCACTCAAAATAATATGAAGTTTAATGAAGAGAAATTTCAACTACTCAGATATGGAAAACTTGAGGAAATTAAAACTGTATAAGGTATACAACAAATTCTAACCATACAATAGAACGAAAAAAGTAATGTAAAGGACCTGGGAATGATAATATCAGAGGATCTCCTTTTCAAAGACCACAACAATGTATATACTGCATCTGCTAGAAAAATGACAGGATAGACAATGAGAACCTTCAAAACTAGGGACGCCAAGCCCATGATGATTCTCTTCAAATCGCTTGTTCTTTCTAGACTGGAATACTATTGTACACTAACTACCCCTTTCAAGGCAGGCGAAATTGCTGACCCGGAGACTGTACATTGAACTTTCACGGCACACATAAGTACGATAAAGCACCTAAATTACTGGGAACGGTTAGGTCCCTTGATTTATATTCCCTAGAACGCAGGCGAGAGATACATAACAATATACACATGGAAAATTCTAGAGGGATTAGTACCAAACTTGCACACGAAAATCACTCATTATGAAAGCAAAAGACTCGGCAGGAGATGCAACATTCCCCCAATGAAAAGCAGGGGCGCCACGAGTACACTGAGAGCCAACACAATGAGTGCCTCCCAACATATATAAGGGGGATTACCAATAGACTCCTGGCTGTCTTCAATAAGGCATTGGACAGGCACCTAAAGTCAGTACCTGACCAGCTGGGCTGTTGTTCCCATGCCAGTTTGCGTGCGGCCAGCAGTAACAGTCTGGTTGATCAGGCCTTGATCAAACGGGAGTCCTGGTCATGGTAGGCAACTAAAATATTACGTATCCGAAAGTGAAATTCAAGTTTTAATTTAGTACAGCCCACCAACACTGAAAGTATGAAGTCTATCAGACAAGGCATTCTCCAGTAATTGCTCTGAATTTAACAATTCTATGTTTTTAACTAGTTCAGTAAAATTTCAAATTAGCACCTATGAGGTCTATGTTATGGGATGCATCAGTATTATTACTCTGAAGCCAATCAGACGAGACATTTTTTTACTTACTGCATGAAAATCAGTATCACCAGTTGTTTAATTGTCGGCAGATTTTTAATTTAAATAGATTAACACAGTGAGTCTTGCTTTCTGGAAAACACATCAGGGTCGAAAATCTGAAGCCAATCAGAAGAGGCATTTTTCAGCTACCGCGCAGATAACAACGCTTCCAAGTTCTTTTTTTTATTTAATTTAGTATACTGAAAAAAAAATCCCAATAATAATAAACAGCCAAAGGGGCACAAATTTGGCTGTAACTCAACCTCATTTTACAATATTCTCAAACATTACCCAACATCAGTTTCTGAACGTATCCTCCTTACATAATTAATATATATATTTTTAAATAAACCTATAAAATTGTATATTTAACTACACACAAGCAAATAAAAATAGGAGTAACACGTCTGGCAGAGGGGTGCCTTGCAGAAAAATAGAAAACGTTAAAATTTGCACATATACATTTACGTTGTGAGTACAAGTTGAAAAGTGTGATAACATAGGTGAGTAGGTGACCTTGGCAATTTGTTGGAGATTGTTAAATTAAGCTTCTAAAGTATTGGAGCGAGTTAACGTGAATTACATTAATAAAAGTATGATTTGAAGGAAACAAACACTCAAGGCGTAGAATTCCCATAGAGTGGAATTTTGTTTGCTAGGATTTTTTTGCAGCTGCGTTCGCTGCTGTTGCATTTTTTCTGTTTGCCTCTACCTACCGCCCCTGTATGGACATCAGTGCTTCCAATACATTCACTTAGGATATTATTTTGAAAACATTTTCATCCTTACACCTTCATGTAATTAATGTCCATGGACCGAAACGTGTTTAATAAAGGCGCCAAAAATGAAAGAATTCTTGTCCATTTCCCCTCAAGTTATCGGCAGATATTTGCCTTCTTGCGGCGTTTCACCCATGAATTTTATTTTAATAACTCGGAACTGAGAAAATTTTATATATCCTCCTGCGCCTTGCAGGTTATGTGAAGGTTAACACCAACATAAACTCGGCTCATAACTTTGAATATGACGGATACTGTTATACAGGATTTTAACCATTAAACTCTTTTTTTTTTTCAAACATTATAACAAGAGTTTTCCTGGTCAACAATCAGTCCACAAAACTAATTCACAGTCAGATAATTCGCTTTAAAATATTATACTATTACAGAGTTACACATCGAAAACTATACATTTCGATCATCTCCTACGAGTTACCAATATACGATAAACAGTGAAATAATTTAATATTTTTCATGAATAAAAATACTTTCTTTAATTTCTTATTTTAACACTTGAGATATGGCAATACTAACGATGCAGGCGCCAGTGAGCCACAGGTCACTGACAAGATCCGCCTTCCATACAGAAATTGGTGCTTGTGACGCGAGACGCACACGCCAATGCACTTAGTCATCCCACTACACTTTGTGATATAATATTATCACCCAGATTCCTTGACGAGTTCGAGGACCATATGAAAAACACTTAAAATGAAATAGTGAACAACCACAAATAGGTGCACGCACGCACACACGTATACACACACACACACACACACACATGGACACACACACACACACACACACACGCCAGTGTAGTGGGTCACAAGCGCCCGGCTCCGAGAATCTTAGTGCTTTTAGGGCGTGTTTTAGCAGCTAGAAGCAACCAGTGTTAGTGACAACGTCAGTGAACAACCCTACAAGTGATAACCAATGTATTAGCAAAAATAAATAAAGTAAAGGCGAGGGAAAGCCTGAAATTATACAACAAAATTTCAAAGTGCCAGTTCGTTGAGGCCTAGTTGGCACCTGTTGCCACATTGTTACACATATACAAAGTACAAAGCGAGTGACTAAAGAGAAAAGACCAAATAGAATTAAGAGAGGGTGGCTAACGACAAAATGTGATGTAGCACACAGCGTGAACAAGCTAGCCAGAAAGGGGATATATATATATATATATACATTCAATACATAAATATAAGCAGAGGTGGTGGCAGCAGTAGGCCTGAGGGAGTAGCGCCGCCATAACAGGTTGGGTGTCATCACAAATAAGTAGTGTACTTACCAAAAGTGAAGTGTAAATTATAAAAGTAGCAGTATACAAGTGATAAGTGTGGTAAATGAGGACTCAAAAGGGCAACGAGATAAGAATAGCGAAGAAAGCCAGTGGGGGGAAGGGCGATTTTCACAGCCCATCTAAAACAACATCTTTACACCCGAGCACTTACACCGGGGCCCCCGGGAAATTGACGTCCCCTCTGACCAGTAACGAAAAAATTCACCTGTTTTGGGGTTTGGGGGGGAAAGTTTTAGTGATAGCCGGGCCCTGGGGCCCACTGGAAAACCGCTATCAAACCCTCCCTCCAAGCTTTATCTGACTTGTTAAAAAACGCTAGTTTTAAAAATTATTAGAATTTACTCCAGTTTTTAAAGGTATCTCTTTGAAATACGGATACACAAAGTGAATTGTATTTTCGGGGAAAACATTAAACAACTGACGTGCTCACAACACACACAACGCCGCACAAAACATAAAACACTCGGGGGGCCAGGGCGGGGTCTCCCCCCCTAAAACCCACAACTAGGTGAGTACACAACGGGCTGACCCTTTTTGGAATTTAAACCGCCTCCCCCAAAAAAAACCTTTTTCACCCCCCTTACCTTTCCCTCCCTCGCGTTTCTCCCTCCATACCCCTTTTTTCCCTCCCTTTTTCCCCTCACCCACCACTTCACTCACTTCTTCCTCCCCCTCTTCCTCTCTCCCTCTCTCCCTCCCCCTCTTCCCTCCCCTCTCTCTCCCCCAAAAACCCTTCCTCCTCCAACCCTCCCTCTCCCCCTCCCCCCTCTCTCTCTTTTCCTCCCCTCCCCTCTCTCTCTCTCCCTCTCTCTCTCTCCCCTCTCTCTCCCCTTCTCTCTCTCCCCTCCCCCCTTTTCCATCTCCCTCTCTCCCTCTCCCCCCCCCTTCCCCTCTCTCTCCCCCTCCCCTCTCCCTCTCCCCCTAACCCTCCCCCTTCCATCTCCCTCTCCCCCCTTCCCTCTCCCCTACCCCCTCCCCTCTCTCCCCTCTCTCTCTCCCTTCCCCTCTCTCCCTCCTCTCTCTCCCCCTCCTCTCCCCTCCCTCTCTCTCCCCTCTCCCTTTCTCTCTCTTTTCTCTCTCTCTCTTTTCCCCTCTCTCTCCCCTTTTTCTCTCTCTCCTCTCTCTCTCTCTAGCCTTTTTTCCCTCCCGTTCCCCTCACCCCCCTTCACTCCCTTTTCACCCACTCTCTCCCTCTCCCCTCTTCATCTCAATCTCTTTTCTCTCCTCTCTCCCCCTCTCTCTATCACCCTCTCTCTCCCCCCCTCTCCCCCCCTTCCTTTCTCCCTCCTCTTTTCTCACCCCCCTCCTCTCTATCCCCCTTTCCCCCTCTCTCTCTCCCTCTCCTCTCCCCCTCTCCCCTCTCTCCCCCCTCCCTCTCCCCCTCTCCCTCCCCTCCCTGCCCCCCCTCCTCTCCCCCCTCCCCCCTCTCTCCCTCCCCTCTCTCCCTCCCCCCTCTAACCCTCTCCCCCCTCCCTCTCTCTCCTCCCTCTCCCTCTCTCTCTCTCCCTCTCTCTCTCCCCCTTTCTCTCTCTCTCCCTCTCTCTCTCTTCCCTCTCCTCTGTCTCTCTCCTCCCCCCTCTTTCCCCTCTCTCTCCCTCACTCTCTTTTCCTTTTTCCCCTCCCCTTCTCTCCCCCTCTCTCTCCCTCCCCCCCAAAACCCCCCCTCCCCCTCCCCCCTTTTTTCCCAAAACCCTTTTTCTCTCCCCCTTTTCTCTCCCTCTTTCTACCTTTTCTCCCCTCCCCCCCACACCCTCTCCCTCCTCTACCCCTTCTGCCCCTGGGTAATAAAAAAAAAAAAAAAAAAAAAAAAAAAAAAAAAAAAAATGGGTGGCCTTAAGGAGGGAAAAACCAGAGATCGGTAGACCCGGGGTAAACCAAAAAGGGGGAAAAAGGGGGAGGGAAAGTTAGAGTTTAAAAAAGGGAGGGGAGGGGGGGGGGGGGGGGGTGGGGGGGGGGGGGGGGGGGGGGGGGGGAAGGGGGGGGGGATTGGGTTTTTGGGGGGGGGGGGGGTTTGGGGGGTGGGGGGGGGTGGTTTGGGTGTTTGGTGTTGGGGGGGGGTAAAGGGTGGTTGGGAAAAAAAAATGGGGTTAATGGTTTGGTGGGGGGGATTTAAGAAAAGGAAGAAATGAAAAAGAAGGAATAAAGGGGGGAAAAAGGGAAAAAATTTGGGGTTTTTTGGAAAATGGGATTTTGAAATTTTTAATTTAGAATGGTTTGGGGGGGAAGTTTATGAAAAGGAAACTGAGAAAAAGAAGTTTCAGAATAAAAGGGGAAACTAAGGGAAAAATAACTTTTCCGGGAAGGAAATAAAATGCCCCCGGGGACACAGATGGAGACTCAGTGGAGAGAAAGGGCGAGGTTTTTTTTGTGTAGGGCCCAAAAAGCCAAAGGGGGCCAACTTTGAAGAAATAAAACAGGAGGAGAAAAAAAAGGATTGAAGGCTTTAAAGAAAAAAATAGGGGAGGCAAAAATGCCCCCGGTGACAAATTTTCAGAAATTGGGTGGTTTGCGAGTGGAAGGAAAAAGGGGCCTGTCAGGAAAACTTTCAAGGAAAAAATCAGTTTCGAACCGGGGTTTCTGCAAAGAAAGCAAGATTTGGGGGGAAAAAGAGGGGAAACCAGAGAGTATACCTAAAACCCGGGGACAGAACACAAGAAAAAGGACCCTGAAAGAGAGGGTACAGAACGCAAGGGGGAAACGGGAACCCATGAAAATGAGCGGGACCCAGACACGGGAAAAGGGGCAAAACAACCCCACAAAATCCCCCACCAAAAACTCCACCCGCGACTTTCCCCAAACGCAACGAGCAACATAACTACAACCCACTCACTTTTCCCCAACCACCAACCCCCATATCACAAACCCTCACCCCAACAGCGGGCCCCTTTTTGGGCTTTCGACCCCCCCCCATCAACCCCAACCCCCTACCCACACCCCATAAAAGGCCCCCAAACCCAAAGGCCCCCCTCCCCCCAACCCCAAAAATTCTTGCATGACCACAAAGAAAAGAAAAGAAAATAAAGGTTTGGTACACAAAAACCCCCGGATGGAAAAAAAAATAAACATGAGGGGGTTGGGAAAGAAAGAATCAGTGAAAAATCCCCAGACATCATAGGGATCACAGAAACAAAACTCGCGAACAATAACAACAAAAATCTTCCCAACAGGGTTTTCAATCCTGAGAAAAATAGAAGGGAAAAGGGGGAAAGGGGGGGTTTCACTGCTCATAAAACACCCCATTTGGGGGGGGTTTTAGGAAAAAGGAAAAAACAAGGACATGAATTGGGGAAAAAAGACTAATTTTAAAGGTTTCAAATTCAGTCCCCGGGGAAAAATAAAGTATCCCTTGGAGTGATTTTAAAAACCCACCACAGAACTGCAGGGGGCCCCAAAAAAGGGGTACGAAGAAAAAAACAGGGGAAAGGTGGACACAAATGGCTGAGGGGCAAGAAGACTCACCCCGAGCAGAGCCCAAAATTACTGGTAAAAGGGCGAAATTTTAACCACAGGGAATCGACTGGGAAAACCTGGAGCCACATTGGGGGCCCCCCAAACAAGGGGAGCCAAGATGAGGAAATGGTACTTGAAAACCTCAAAGCATCAACATTCCCGGGCCCCTTTCCAAGAGAGAGGGGGGGATGAAACCAGCAAGACGGAAAAATTTGTTCACCCTGAGCATTTCGGGCATTGAAAGGGCATCACCAAAAAGGCCCCTTGGAGCTAGCATCATGTGGGGCTGAGGGTTTTGGGGCTTTTTATAGTTTAAATTACAATGGAGAAGGTAAAAGGAAACGAAGGGACAGGCCAAAAAATAAAAGGGGGGGGCACACAGGTATGAAAAAACCTTCCCGCAGGGGTTCATGGGACAGAGAAATGGTAGGAAAATCAAATAAACCCAGATGAAAGGGAAAATTTTCAACAAAGTGCAAGGAGGGTAGGGAAAATTTTGTTCCCCAAGGGGAAAAAGAAATAATAGGAAAAACCAAAAAGATTCCCTTTTTTACCCGAAGGTGTAGGGAGGCAAAAACTAAGTTCAAAAGAGAAAAGGAAAAAACAGAGGGAAGGGCCCAGGAAAACAAAAAGGGGATTAGAAAAAGAGCCAGAAACGATTTTTGCACAGATAAGGAGGGGGGGGCCCCGCCCACAGTAAAGAAAACGACATAGGGAAACAAAGGGCAAATCTGGGCCCGAAAACTGTTGTATAGCCACATTTGGGGGAAGACAACAGTCAAGGACCAGGGATAAGGCCCGAGGGAAAAAAGTGGGGAACTCACAAGAAACGATCAAAGGGGATGGAGGAGCTCAAACCCCGAAATTTAAAGGGAAATTTTTTACATTTGGACAGGAAGGACCTCGGGGGGAAAAAGACCCGATGGGGGCACCCCGCAAGGGAAAAACACCCAACCCAAATGGGTTGGGCGACAACATACAGATGGGGGGAGGTAAGAAACTGTAAGGGGCATCGAAAACCTCAAAGGCCCAAAGGGACCGGGCAAAATCTTTCCCCTGGGTTTCCCAAAGAGGGGGCAGATATTTGTGCGGCCCCTTGCCACAATCCCTTTCCCAAAACATCCCCCGGGAAAATGGGCAACCACCTGAGGGAAAGGAAACGGGAAATGGTATTTTTCCCCTTTTTTAAAAAAAAAGACAGAAAAAAGGCACTAAACTACCGACCCCGTGTCATTTACGTGTAAAAATAAAGCAAAAAATTTTGGGGAAAAATTGTCAAAGGGAGAGGTGGAGCCCTGGGAAAGGAACAGGAGTAAAAATGCCAACCAGCACGGATTCACGGAAGGCAAATCCTGGGTTCCCCAAAAACCTTTTGGAGTTTTTAAAAGATAAAATAACCAAAGGGAAAAAGAGAGAGAGGGGTGGGGGTTTTTTGCCTCTTCTTGGACGCAAAAAAAGGCCTTGACACAGTTCCTCAAAAAGAGATTAGGAAGAAGCTAAAAGCATCAGGCCATATAAAAGGGAAAGGGGACTAATGGTCAGAGAAAACCTTTACAGGGAGGGAAAAAACGATAGGGAAAGTAATGATTTTTAAAAGTGGGCCCTTTTACGACGGGGGCCCCCCCAGGGGGGGGGTTTCCCAGACCATGCTATTTTTGGTATAGGGGAAGACCATGACGGAAGGGTTGGATTCAGAAGTGTCCCTTTTTAGCAGATATGGGGAAGTTAAAGAGGAGAATTAAACTGATGAAACCAGGGAGGGCCCTTTAAAGAGACCGGGAAAGACCCGGGGCACCAGGCCCCGCAAATGGCCTTCTCGAAATTTTAAACCTCCCCAAAAGCAAAGTCTGAAATAGGGGAAGGGCACAGAAGACCCCCGACAAGATAGGGTAAATTTGGGCCCAAAAACGCAAACCTCACTCCCAAGGGGAAAGAACTTGGGGGGAGTTTTAACCCGACATGTTTTCCGGAACACCATCAATCAATTTAAAAAGCCCCAGCATATGGGCCCGGCAAAACCCCGAAACACAATTTCCCATACCTTAGTAAGGAATCAATTTAGACACTGTACACCGTGTATGTCAGGCCCCTACTGGAGTATGCAGCACTGTTTGGAACCCGCACTTGATAAAGCACGTCAAGAAACTAGAGAAAGTACAAAGGTTTGCGACAAGGTTAGTTCCAGAGCTAAGGGGAATGTCCTATGAAGGGAAAGATTAAGGGAATTCGGCCTGACGACACTGGAGGACGGGAAAGGGTCAGGGGAGACTGATAACGACATAAAAATACTGCGTGGAATAGACAAGGTGGACAAAGACGGGGATGTTCCAGGAGGGGACACAGAAACAAGAAGCCAAAATTTGGGAAGTTGAAGACACAAATGAGTCAGAGAGATAGTAGGAAGTATTTCTTCAGTCATAGAGTTGTAAGGCAGTGGAATAGCCTAGAAAATGACGTAGTGGAGGCAGGAACCATACACAGTTTTAAGACGAGGTTTGATAAAGCTCATGGAGCGGGGAGAGAGAGGGCCCAGTAGCAACCGGTGAAGAGGCGGGGCCAGGAGCTAGGACTCGACCCCTGCAACCACAAATAGGTGAGTACAAATAGGTGAGTACACACAGTGAAATAGATATCTCAAAGGCGATGAGGCCGGATAACATTTCTCCATGGGTCCTGAGAGAGAGGCAGCAGAGGCGCTCTATAGAAACAGGGCGACTACCTGATGTATGGAAGACAGGAAATGTAGTTCCAATTGTTAAAAATGCAGACAAACATTCATCATTAAACTACAGACCAGTGTCACTGAAATGTATTGTATGCAAAGTCATGGAGAAGATTATCAGAAGAGTGATGGAACACCTAGAAAGGAATGAGCTTATAAACAACAACCAGCACGGATTCAGAGACGGGAAATCCTGTGTCACAAACCTACTGGAAATCTATGACAAGGTGACAGCAGTAAGATAAGAGAGAGGGGTGGGTAATTTGAATTTTCTTGAACTTTAAGAAGGCTTTTGACACAGTTCCACACAAGAGATTAGTGCAAAAGCTGGAGAACCAGACAGGTATCACCGGAAGGGCACTGCAATGGATCAGAGAATACCTGATGGGAAGGCATCAGTGAGTTATGGTATGTGATGAGGTGTCAGAGTGGGCGCCTGTGACGAGCAGGGATCCACAGGAGTCAGTCCTAGGACCGGTGCTGTTTCCGGTATATGTGAATGACACGATGGAAGGAACAGACTCAGAAGTGTCCCTGTTTGCAGACGATGAGTTATTGAGAAGAATTCAGTCTGAGGAGGATAAGGCGGACTACAGAGGGATCTGGACAGGCTGCAGGCTTGGTCCAGCAATTGGCTCTTGGAGTTCAACCCCACCAAGTGCAAAATCATGAAGATTGGGGATGGGCAAAAAAGACCACAGACAGAGTACAGTCTAGGGGGGCCAAAGACTACAAACCTCACTCAAGGAAAAGGATCTTGGAGTGTGTATAATACCAAGCACATCTCCTGAGGCGCCCATCAACCAAATAACTGCTGCAGGATATGGGCGACTAGCGAACCTAAGAATAGCATTCTCATATCTCGGCAGGAAGTCATTCCGGACCTTGTACATCGTGTACATCAAGCCCATACTGGAGTATGCAGCTCCAGTTTGGAACCCACACCTGGCCAAGCACCTCAGGAATCTAGAGAAAGTGCAAAGGTTTGCACGCTGCGGTCAGTGGTCACGTGAGGTTATCCTGTCCTAAGCTGTCTGGGAATTAGCGTGGGGTGTTACTGATCACCATGGCTTGCTGTAGCGCTTTAGAAACTAAGGTTAAAGTGTTGAAGAAGGAGGTTCTACTTCTTCAGGAGGAAAATAGGAGGCTGAAGTTTTACCTAGATGGGTTTGGGAATGTGTGTGAGATGGTTGGAGCTGGTAACAAGGAAAAGGTTACCAGAAGTGAGCTGGAGCGTGGCATCTGCTTTAAGAGGCAAGTGGTTCACAATTCAGGAAGAAGGAAGATAAGGAAGGTTAACAGAGAAGATGTGAAGGTAGGAAATTGATTCTCTGTTCTCCAGGACGAGTTTCCTTCAGTGGTCAGTGAGGGTAGAGGTACCACTGACTCCCCTGCTAATCAAGGTAAGAATATTCTGATTGTGGGAGACTCTCAGGTAAGATATATGGACCATGCTTTAAGTAACAGAGAGAGGAAGGACAGACAGAGAGTGTGCCTCCCAGGAGCTGGTGTTAGTGACATAGTCAGCAGGTTGGATAATATTAGGTCAGGTAATGGGAACATGTCCATTATCTGTCTTAGTTCTGGTGGAAATGGCATTGGGAAGGGCAGGAGACAGGAGCTGCTGGATAAGTACAAGTCAGCCATAGATGTAGTCAGGTCTAAGGGAGGGCTCCCAGTCATATGTAGCATCTTGCCTAGAAGGGGAGTAGGCAATGAATGGATGTCTAGGGTAATTGGTATAAATTGCTGGCTAGACAGGTACTGCAAGGAACTTGCAGTCCCATTCATTGATAACTGGGACAAATTCTATGGCAAACGTGATATGTATGCAAGGGATGGGGTTCATCTCTCTGGGGCTGGAGTGGTTGCATTAGCCAATTTGACTGAGGGGGTCATTGATGACTTGTCTAGGACTTTAAATTGATAAATTGTAGAGGTATGGGTGTTTGTGCGAAACAATCAGGCTGCAGTACAAGGGTTAAAAACAGCAGATATTACCAGGATACCCCAGGGATATGTTTCAAAGACAATATTCAAAATAAAGTTGCTAGTAAAGGCAAAGCAACTGTTCAACAAAGCAAGATAGTAGAGGGCAACGAGTGACTAGCTCCCTAAAAGTTTACTATACAAATATTAGGAGTCTAAGAAATAAGATAGATGAGTTAAGATTACTTGCAAGTGCAGGTAATATAGGTATTATTGCTATAAAGGAGACCGGGTCAATTTGAAAGATAGAGAAATGCCTTCTGACTGCAACATACAGGGTTATAAACTATTCCACACTGATAGGGTGAACAAGAAGGGTGGTGGAGTGGCGATGTATGTCAGAGATAATTTAAATTGTTGTGTTAGACAAGATATAAGATTAGAAACATTGGACCAATACGTCGCCGTAAGCTCCTCTCTTCTATGTGCGGGTTATTTGTGTATCGATCCAGTCACAGTGTTTTGCCTTATTTTGACACAGAATCAGTTTGGCTAGAGTTTCTCGAGGGTCGTGAAAAATTAATTTTGGGTGTGATTTACAGGCCCTCAAACACTGATAGGGAGTGCAGTAAGCTGCTATGGGACGAAATTCATAAGGTTTCTAGATATGAAAATGTCGTGTTAATGGGAGATTTTTAACTTTAGACAAATTGATTGGAATAATGTGACAGGAAATCTTGAGTCTAGTGACTTTCTTGATACGGTTCAGGATTGCTTTTTGAAACAGTTTGTGACAGAACCAATTAGAGGAAACAACCTGCCTGACTGGGTTCTTGCCAACATAGAATCACAAATTAATAATCTTGAGGTTAATGATGAGCTTGGGGAAAGTGATCACAAATCACTTAGTTTCATTAAAGCATGGAATTACCCAGATAACTGCAATCAAGTCTCTGTCCCAGACTTCCACTTGGGCGACTTCATGGGGTGAGAAATTACCTGAGTGGGCTAAATTAGGATGACCTGACTATGGGTCAGGTAGGTGGTTGGTTGCCAATATGACGTATTTCAGGGCACAGTTCTGCCTGTCCAGACAACTTTTGTTCTGAGTAGGGAAATTAGATCTAATAAAAATGATCCCAAATGGATAAACAATAAATTAAAACATCTCATTGATCAAAAGAGAGGCATATATAGGCATATCAAAAGAGGGGATGGGCAGTTAAGAAATCAATATATTCAATTAGAAATATAAACATAGGAATAAGAAAAGCAAAAAGGGATTATGAGGCTAAAGTCACAAGGGATTCGAAAACTAACCCAAAAGGATTCCTTCAGGTATACAGAAGTAAGATTAGGGACAAGACAGGCCCACCTAAGAGTAACTCAGGTCAGATCAGTGATAAGGAAATGTGTGAACTTTTCAGCACTTACTTCCTCTCAGTTTTTACTCAGGAAGATACTAGCAAAATTCCAGAAATATTAAATTATGTAGAACAGGATGATAAACTATGCACGATTGGAGTAACTAGTGACATGGTCCTCAGACAGAAAAATTAAAACCTAACACATCCCCAGGCCCTGAAGAACTGTTTGCAAGGGTTTTAAAGGAATGTAAAGAGGAACTTAACATACCTTTGGCTAATCTTTTGTGTGCGAGGGGCTTGGACTTCCAGCAGGCATGCGTGAGCGTGTTTGATAGGAGTGAATGGAGACAAATGGTTTTTAATACTTGACGTGCTGTTGGAGTGTGAGCAAAGTAACATTTATGAAGGGATTCAGGGAAACCCGCAGGCCGGACTTGAGTCCTGGAGATGGGAAGCACAGTGCCTGCACTCTGAAGGAGGGGTGTTAATGTTGCAGTTTAAAAACTGTAGTGTAAAGCACCCTTCTGGCAAGACAGTGATGGAGTGAGTGATGGCGAAAGTTTTTCTTTTTCGGGCCACCCCGCCTTGGTGGGAATCGGCCAGTGTGGTAATATTAATATTAAAAAATATCACTACGAATTGGCACAGTGCCAGACAAGTGGAAAATGGCAAATGTAATACCTATTTACAAGGCAGGTGACAGGTCCTTAGCTTCAAACTATAGACCAATAATCCTTACCTCCATAGTGGGAAAATTTATGGAATCAATAACTGCCGAGGCAATTTGTAGCCATCTTGAAAGGCATAATTTGATTAATGAATCTCAGCACAGCTTTACAAAGAGGCGTTCCTGTCTTACGAATTTACTTACTTTTTTCACTAAGGTATTTGAGGAGGTAGATCATGGTATTGAATATGATACTGTGTATATGAACTTCAGTAAGGCTTTCGACAGAGTTCCACATCAGAGGCTATTGAGAAAACTTAAGGCACACGGAACAGGAGGAGAATTTTTTTCCAGGGTAGAGGCATGGTTGACAAAGAGGCAGCAGAGAGTTTGCATAAATGGGGAGAAATCAGAATGGGGGCACGTCACAAGCGGTGTTCCACAGGGGTCAGTGTTGGGCCCCTTGTTGTTCACAATTTACATAAACGACATAGATGAAGGAATAAATAGCGACATAAGCAAATTTGCTGATGACATCAAAATAGGCCGTCCAATTCATTCTAATGAAGACATTAGAGCACTCCAGGATGATTTGAATAGACTGATGCAGAGGTCGGAGAAGTGGCAGATGCAGTTTAATATAGACAAATACAAAGTTCTAAATGTTGAACAGGAAAATAACCATGCCATATATAAATTAAATAATGTAGATCTTAATATTACTGAGTTCTGGTTAGCAGTACTCTGAAACCAAGACAACAGTGCATAAGTGTTCGCAATAAAGCTAACAGAATCCTTGGCTTCAAAGCAAGAAGTATAAATAATACAAGTCCTCAGGTTGTTCTTCAGCTCTATATATCTTTGGTTAGGTCTCATTTAGATTATGCTGCACAGTTTTGGTCACCATATTATAGAATGGATATAAATGCACTGGAAAACGTACAAAGGAGGATAACAAAGTTGATCCCAATTTTTTCAGAACTCTTCCCTATGAGGATAGACTGAGGACCCTGAATTTGTACTCTCTAGAAAGGCGTAGAATTTGGGAGGATATGACTAAGGTGTATAAATGGAAAACAGGAATAAATAAAGGGGATGTAAATAACGTGCTAAATGTATCTAGCCTAGACAGGACTCGCAGCAATGGCTTTAAGTTGGAAAAAATCAGATTCAGGAAGGATATAGGAAAGCACTGGTTTAGTAATAGAGTTGTGGATGAGTGAAACAAACTCCCGAGTACCGTCATAGAAGCTAAAACGTTGTGTAGTTTTAAAAATAGGTTAGATAAATACATGAGTGGGTGTGGGTGGGTGTGAGTTGGACCTGACTAGCTCGTGCTACTAGGTCATATGCCGTGATCCTTCCTTAAGTGAATGTGACCTGACATGACTAGGTTATGGCGTTGGCTTAAGCCGGTAGGAGAATTGGACCTGCTTCGCATGGGCTAGTAGGCCTGCTGCAGTGTTCCTTATGTTCTTAACAAGACTAGTCCCGGAACTAAGGGGCATTTCCTATGAGGAAAGGTTAAGGGAACTCTACCTGACGACACTTGATGACAGGGGGGACATGATAACGATATATAAAATACTGAGAGGAATCGACAAGGTGGACAGAGACAAGATGTTCTAGAGATGGGACACAGCAAGAAAGGATCACAATTGGGAGTTAAAGACTCAGATGAGTTACAGAGATGTTAGGAAGTATTTTTTCAATCATAGAGCTGTCAGAAAGTGGAATAGTCTGGAAAGTGAGGTAGTGGAGGCAGAATCCATGCATAGCTTTAAGAAGAGGTATGATAAAGCTCATGGAGCAGGGAGAGAGTGGACCTAGTGGTGACCAGTGAAGAGGCGGGGCCAGGAGCTATGACTCAACCCCTGCAACCACAATTAGGTGAGTACACACACAGACATACACACTACTACCACACGTGTGCGCGCGCACACAGAGCTGAGACTCGACCCCTGCAACCATATCTAGGTGAGTAGTTAATTCCTTCCCAACCTTAATTACATATTCCCTTATGGCTTTCCTTGTTGTGTGTGACTTTTCATTTAAATTTAAAATATTGGTCAAAAAGGGTATTCTCTCCTCTTTTAATTCGCCTGTAAATGCCTCTTATTTTCACCCAAGAGATGTTTTAGCCTCTTGTTCATCCACTTAGCATCATTTATAGTTTATTTAACTTCTCTGCTTGGAATACATGTAACTAATTGGTTTGCACGACGCTTCGGAAAGTCAAATTGGCATCCATCATCACCGTCTATCAGGCTTGACTTGTGATATCCCTTGTCAGGTATTGTCATTATTTAGACATGAATTGTTGTGTATTATCATTATTTACATATCAATAGCTCCTTATGAAAGACTGATCTGGAAACTGTAAAACACACGAAAGATTAAGAAGTTAACTTGCTGAGGATGAGAGATTTTGTTTGAAATAAAAATGGTGATCCCAAATAATATTTCTAATTTATATAAACACTTTGTAACACGGAATAAATTATATGAACATGTTTGAGGATGATGGACAGATCCTGTGAAAGATAGAAATAAAAATGAATATGTATCCCTGCAGGAGGAAATGTAAAGATTGAGCAAAATGGAATGACACGAAAATGATGGAAGTTAATATGGGTAAGAGCCAAGTAATGAAAATGGGAGAAAAGTAGTACAGGCCAAGCAAGCGACACAAACTGTGATTAGATATTAAACAACTACATAAAGAATTAACCTAAGAGTCATCACTGACAAAAGACTGACACAGTAAGATCATTTTCATAAAAGCTTGAGAAACTAATATACAACATTAACCAGCTTTAAAACAGCCTTTACGGTGGTGGGGAAACAGTAAAGAAAACGCTGTACCGGATGACTGAGGAAAAATCAAACACACGATATTCATACATATGATTGTAAAATGATACGAAAGAATTGATAAAGAAGATTCTCTAACACCAATAACAAGAACGAGAGGTCAGGTAGCAAGAGATATTAAAAATGTTGTTCTTCTCCAGACCAGTGAAATGGGGTTACAGGAGGACGTAGTAAGTTCTACAACAATTGGAAATTCAAAAAAATGATAAAATTTACCATTTAGGAAAACCAAAATGATAAATCCCACCTCTCCTTCCTGGACGTCCTGCTTTGTGGATCAGGAGATAAGCTTACCTTTAATGTTTACTGGAAGTCGACCAACAAAGACGAGTTCTTACACTTGTACTCACACCATGACTAAAACTGAGACAACTGTGTTTATCGACATTTTATTAAGAGCTTATATGCTTTCGAGCCCCGAGTAGGAGAGCTCCTACAGTCGTCACATGTTCACTGTTTCATTTTTCTTTCCATGTATCACTGACACAGCCATAAAGAATCTCTCACCTGAGAGATACATTGTGCTTCCGTAAATACTTCGTTTAGTCAGTAAAATCAAATGCTCACTACCCCATCATGTTGGGTAATTGTAAGAGTTTTTATATTTTAACTTGGTTCTTTCCTTATCACTCCACTCTTACATTTTTGTCCAATATCTTTCCCTTCTTCCTTTTTCCCTCATCTCCCTCCGTCTCTTCTCTGTATTTCCTCTCTCTCCCTTTCTAAACGAAAGGAAAGCCTGTCGACTGCACGAGGGTCATTAAAGCTACGAGTCACCTACTTAATAACCAGAGCGTAAAGTTTAATCCCTAAAGCTGGACCGGATTCATGTCTTGTGGTGTCCCTTCCATTTACAAAATCATGAAAAAAAATAATTATTGTTATTATTATCCTGTACTCATAAATGTGAACTTCATCCAATAAATAAAATATAGAGAAGTAGAGTAGTATACTATAATGTTGGCATTAAACAAAACAAATAGTAACTAAATTAACTCTTTCAATTAATAACGAAACATTAAATTAACAAACATTGTTTACTCTGGTGTATAAACTGAGAACTTAATTTAATATTTATCTTGGTGATCATAGTATTGATGACGCCAGTGTTCAAGACTGAGTGAAGTGTAATCTTAAGGACCCTCGTGCAGGTGACAGGCTTTAAAATCTAATATTTTTATTTTACATGTATAAGATACAGTGTTATATATTTATTACAATGTTAATTCAACTTACATATGTAACTGCAAAGAAGCAGGAACTGCTCTAATTAGATGCTTACCTGTAAAGAAAGAGAAACAAATTAATAACAAGATTATATTTTTTGTCATAGTTCATAGTCACAATAACCATTAGCTTTCTCCTAGGCTAATGCTACATAACTTTGAGACGACGGCTGACACCATCACATACAAGTGTTGATGCTACATAACTTTGAGACGACGGCTGACACCATCACTTACAAGTCGGACTCACCCGTGGCCTGATCGGCGACCATTTTATATTTTATTTTTTTCCACACTTAATGCCACCCCATGAGAGGTATTTTAGAATTGATAAACTCCACAGAGTTAAATGAAATATGAACAAACATTTATTTTTTATTTTATTTTAGAATTTTTGTTATTTTTGTTTTAAAATATTTTTTCTAAGAATTTTTTAAAGTAAAAATATCTTTCTAGAATTTTTTTTTTGTTTTCTTTTAAAGAAAATTTTCGTAAAGAATTTTTCTTAAAGAAACTATTTAAAGAATTTTTTTTAAGATTTTTTTTGCCAAGCATGAATGTCAGTCTATTTTTTTAGTTAGCAAAACTGGATACATCTGCAATGTTCTACTTTATTCTGTATGATAGATATACATTGGTGATTAGAGTTAATTGTTGGATACATCTGCAATGTTCTACTTTATTCTGTATGATAGATATACATTGGTGATTAGAGTTAATTGTGTCTTTGTAATTTTCCATCATTGTTGAAATCCATCAGAGTCATGTGAGTGTGTCTGGTTTTGGGGCTGAGTATGGGTGTTGTACAGAATTATTAAACTGATTGTTTCGCATTGCTAACATGATCTAGTCACTGAATATTTATTATACTTGTATGTTTTATAGTTCCAAGAAAAAATTCAGTAAGTCAGTGAGACATAATAAAACCTTTAAAAAAATAATGAACCTACACGCAATATTCATAACATTCCACATAAGAGGGAGATAAATTTCTTTGTAACAGTTGTGACGAGAGAACCATAGATCATGAATGCTGGAACTAAATGTTGTTAAATATCTATATAAAAACAGTCAAATACCTCATTCTCTCCGTTCAACCTTTCCCTCCCCCTCCTTCCACAAATAACGAAATGCAGAACTACTGTAAGGCTCAATTGTGCGCATTGTCTATAAAATTTATAATTCTACGGTTTAATGTAATTGGCGGTGGTTGCAGGTGGTAACACCTCTGTCCTACCCCAGCACACACTGAGGTTAGGTTAGGTAAGGTTCGTCAGGAAATATTTTCCTGACGCGGGTTTTATTCAGATGATGACCCGCCGTTGGAGCTTTTGGTCATTTGACCGAGGCCTTCCGCTGGCTTACCGGTCCACCCCTTCAAAAATTATGGTCATAGTTATAGCCATTTTGTTACTTAGCACACAGCGAAGCCAGCAGTACACACACAGTGTATATGCTGAACAGTGAAAGTTTGTTAATATTTATTTCTTATTTCTTACTCATATATTTGTGTAACCAATTTTTAAAGTTATCCAAGGTAATAACATCGATAATCTATGCTAGGAGAAGGTTAACGTAGATTATTGACATCTTGAACTACTTGCAGTGCAGGTGATTGGCCATAACCCAAATTAAAAGTGAAAATTCATATACTGTGCCAACCTGCCATACAGCAGTCAAACATTGTCATTAAATGCAATCCAAGCTAACTTCAGGTAGCTTCAGAAATGGGTTGGACGGGTGCTAGCGTGACGGGTTGGATACAGAGGGCTTGACATGGACCAGTGTGTTTCTCAGTGTTCCTCGGATGAAGGATAAAACACCTAATTTGGCTGGATACGTCATTCTTGAGGATTGTTTGGTCCCATGGACTAGAGCGTCGTGCGTTTTCGCTCACCATGAGGCGGGCCAAAGCAGCATGGGATCGACTCCTTGGCTAGTTGCAGTGTTGTTATTGATCAATACCATTTGTTCGTGGGTACAGTAATATAAAATACTGCTCGTTGGGCTAGTACACCAAACAGGGAGTAGAATGAAATTAACTCAGAGGCATCCACACCACCATATGTCCTCGGATGATGTGTAAAACACCTAACTTGTCTGGGTGCGTCATTCTCGAGGATTGTGTGATCCCGTGGACTAGAGCGTCATGTGTTTTCGCTCACCATAAGCCAGGCCAAAGCAGCATGGGTTCGACTCCTTGGCTAGTAGGTATGACTGATGTATGATGATTACGAACCAATGAAGTATTATTATTAATTTTTAAATTACCTGCATGAGGTTTACAGGGTATTACCTGAATTATTACATGCAAGTAATTTGGGTGAGATAAGTGGGACTTAAGTCAAAATAGATTGCGAACTGTAACTCCCTCGATGCCCACTTCTTCACCACTCTCACAAAAAGCTAGACCTGACATTAAACTAATAATTACAATATTAAAACCAGCTACTCTGGTAAATTAAAACTGTGGACTGTATATGATTAAGCCTGCTGGGTACATAAAGAAGATTCGTATTACTACTTATCATTTGTCACAGGAAGACAATGCTGATGGAACACACCCTAACCTTACCCTAACAGCTAGAATTTACGATGACCAACACAAAAACTACTGTACATTATGCATGACTTAGCTGAGGTGTGCTCCTGGGAGAACTGGTGTCCTCTATTTTTTCCGTCCTTGTTGTCGAATTGTAAGGGTTTTCCACATTATCCCATTTCTTCAGCAGGAGCGTGTCAGCAATTTCTAAATTATTGAATGAGGCCGATATACACCAACTGACCTTCGAGAACGCCTGATTATATTGCACAATTCAGTTCAGTGTTCACACATTAAATTCATTATGGCGTCTCTTCCCCAGCTGTTCTACCTTTTCCCCTCTCACTCGAAATTTCTCGAAAGGGTCAAATCAGCATCACATATATTACACAATTATTATATTATTCATTTATATGTTCTACCTTTAAAAAATTATGTAAAAATTTTCCACAGGACCTGTTATAAAATTACCAATCATAACACTTCCTTTACAATATATTCGGCCACCTTTTCAAGTATTTTTTTATGGTTTTATAATACTGGATATAATATCTGAAAGATAATTAATTCATATCTGCATTCATAGATATTCTTTTAGACAGATACACAGAGAGTACCGGCAATTAATTTTGTCAACCTGTCACCATAGTAGTTACAACCTGCGCTAATTCATTCATGAAAATAATCTTTACTCCTCTATTTACGTCTGAGTTGTCTGATATTATTTTCCCCCATGAGAGTACAGGAACTTTCTTCATCAACTGTATTGTAATGAAAATGTAAGAGATTAACGTAAATAAACACACTAAAGCAACGGGGATTTCTATGTTAATACAAGAATGATTAAGCTCCAGTGAATACTATATTGAGGATTGTGATCGAGATACTAACTGACTACTTACTGACTAGTGAACGAGGAATGGTGGGGAGACTACTGAATTATCATGAACTATAGTTGTGCACCACTTGCCATCGACAAGAAAGAAAACGCGTACCTCCAACGGGTGACTCAAAAGAAATGGGAGAAAACCTGAACTTTCATATCTCTACCAAATTCCAACAAATATATTTTCTCTCGTTTGATCCATACGATAATATAGGTTAATAGTTAAGTAAGTTTATTCAGACACAGGTACACATAAAAATAATAATAATAATAATAATAATAATAATAATAATAATAATAATAATAATAATCTTTATTTCTACAAATACATGTTCAAGGTATACAGGCCCAGTTGACAACAATGACATACTACTATACAGAAAGCCCTGTGTTATGCAGAGCATTTCAGGCAAATTAGGTCAATTTTGTCCCCAGGATGCGACTCACACAGTCTACTAATACCCAGGTACATATTTTGCTTAGAGGCAAACATGGACAGCAGGTGCCTTAAGGAAACACAATTATCAAACTTAATGTAAATTACCTAGGATAAGTCAGTAACTTATTTCCATAGGGATCCAACATTCATGGTTTGTGCAACAGACATATTTTTTGTGCATACGTGATTAAATTATTTTTGATAAAACCAAAAAAAGATTCAATTTAACACATCTTAAATCAACCTAATATAATCTAACTTTGATTTTGTGTTTAAATAGTAAGTTCGGTTAGGCTCAAACTATAACTGTCCCAGCTACACATCCCATTTATAACTGGAATTTAGAGTTAAAAAACCCGTATCAGGCTATTGCTACGCTATGGAATTTGGTAACAGCAGTTATCAAACGATTATGGTAAAACATTTAGATAAAATCAAGCAAAAAGATATAAAAATAAACAATCTCAGAAACATTACATAACGATAACTTAGATATTTGAAAGGTAAAGATGAACAAAGAAGAAAATGATAATAATAATAATTATTATTATTATTCTTTATTTCTACAAGTACATGATACAACTATTATAGATCTAGCTGACATCAGTGGCTATTATAGAAAGCCCCTGGTTATGCAGAGCATTTCGGGAAACTTAGGTTAATCTTGTCCCCCAGGATGCGACCCACAACAGTCGGCTAACACACAGGGATCTACATATTGATAGGTAAGGAAACGTGCCCAACGTTTCAACCGCGCCGGGGATCGATCCCAGATCTAGACAATGTACAGAGAACCTTTACTGCACGTATTAGCTAAGTCAAGCACCTTAATTACTAGGAACGTTTGAATTCCCTTGACCTGTACTTCTGGAACATAAGCAAGAAAGATACATCATAATCTACACCTGGGAAATCCTTAAGGGAGCGGTCCCAAATCTGCACACACAAATCATTTCCTACGAACGCAGAACTCAGCAGACGGTGCAACATACCCCAGTGAAAAGCAGGAGTGCCATGAGTACACTAAGAGAAAACACAGCAAATTTTCAGAGCCCAAGACTGTTCAACAGATTCCATGATGTAATGTCTGACAGGTTGTACATGAATTTGTGTACAACCTGTCAGACACTGCAACTTCAAGGAATCTTGGTTCAGAAGACATCTACACAGACTTCACTACCACTACTACTGCTTCTAACCCGTCCCTCATTTATGACCTACTTCCGCTGGGGAATCCCGCCTACCAGTGACAATGTCTTCGTCTGCTACCCGTCCTTTACACCTGACTCCAGTATATAAGCGCCAGCCTTCTTGCCTCTGCTCCAGTTTCTTCACGATTACGGTGCTTTTCACACCAACTCCAAGGTTGAGGGACTGATTACCTCATTTTTTGTATATAGTTCTACTGTCTTCCAATTATGTCCTTGAATTTGTATTGATAAAGCCACTGGATGGCGACAATAAAGATCCCCAGATGTTGCATGTGTGTCTAATTTTAATCTTATTGGTATTGTATACCATTCATTTACATAAATAAAGTGAAGTACCGATAGACCCCTGTCTGTCTTCAAGAGGAAACTGAACAGATACCTAAGGTCAATGCCAGATCAGCCGGGTTGTGGTTCGTACGTTGGATTGAGTGCGGCCAGCAGTAACAGCCTGGTTGATCAGGCCCTGATCCACCGGGAGGCCTGGTCGAGGACGGAGCCGAGGGTCGTTCACCCCCGGAGCAAACTCCAGGTAGACATGCGTAACAACACCTGTGTTCAACACAGGTGTATATTAAAGTTTCCCAAATCCTATGCTGCTGAAGATGCTAAACGAGAAGATACTTCTCACTTGGGGAGTCACCGCAAGACAGACGAAGTCACCCTCCAACCGGAGGGCCCCAAGAAACAATAAAGAAATAAGATGAACGACACCCCTCGCCCGGGAGGCCACCGCCGGGTCGCCATCTGGAGAAGACCCGGGCCGGAAGTACCGGCAAACCTACAACAACAACAGGTAAGCTCAGCATAAGTTTTTCTAGTAATAATTAAATCACGTCTTAAGGTAAATAGAAAGTTGAAGTAATAAGTACCATAAAAAATGACCCAGGTAATACACATTGTGTATCTTACATAACGTTAGTGTAAACCATGGAAGTTGTCACTATGTCAGTGCAAACTAATAAACTCATTCCAGGTATTATATGAAGGGGTAGTTGGCGAAGTGGCCGCGATTAATATACCCACACTTGAGCCACTTGTAATAAGCCAGCCCGAGTGGCCACCCTTAATTAAAGGTGGCACTGCCAGGGAGAGCGAGGCGCGGGGCTAACAAGAGCTGCCCAACCTAGCAACTTCAGCTCGTCAGTGTCATCCTATATATAAATGCACGTTTGAATTCCACCGAATTAAACCACAAAAGAGAATCGTTATGTGTTTATTCTCTTTACGTTATCCTGTCCGTGTTTGTATTTTTTCTATTAGTTTAAATATATGCACATTTATGTCAATTCTGTAGTAATGTAATATAACCTAATCTATAATAATAATATATATTAGACATTAACTTGGTGGGAATTTGTTCTTAGTTGTGATCGTTCAGAAATAAGACTTATAAACGAGCTAGAAAACTAAGTAAGACTAGATACACTTCAGTCATTACACGAACAATGAATTTTTATATTTCATAAACGCAGAAGCCGGTACATCAGAGCACGCAAAAGGAATAGTACTGAGTGTGGCTTGCTTCTAATTTTAATTATCAGCATTGAAGATATGATGCCAATCAGAAAAAGCATTCACAAGGTACTGCATGACCTGCCCCATACAAGGTATGCAGGTCTACTGGCCCATACTAGGCAAGTATTTCTCAAACCCAAGCCCACTAAGCCTATTAAGTTATATGCAACCCCTACTCATATCCAACCTATATTTATCTAACCTATATTTGAAGCTACCCAATGTTTTAGCTTCAATACCTACTAGGCACACTGTTTCACTCATCGACTACGCTATTTTCAAACCAGTACAATCATTATTTCGAGTTCTTTCTTGAAGAGATTTCCCCAGAACGTTATTTATATCTTCTTTATTTATACACATCTTCCACTTAAACACTTCAGTCATGTCTCCCCCCCTCAGTCTACGATTTACAATAGAATGTAAGTTAAGGGATTTTCTTCCTATGGAAGACTTCTTAATCAACAACAACCGACAAAATATAACAATATTCCGTTTATTGTAACTCCACCTTTCCCTATCCTGCTTCACCTGTTACATTATTTACACACACATGAACACACGGGGCCAGGAGCTGTGACTCAACCCCTGCAACACAAATAGATGAGTAGGTGAGTACACACACACACACACACACACCACACACACACACACACACACACACACACACACACACACACACACACACACACACACACACACACAATTCTTTATTCAACCCAGGCCCGGTGGCCTGGTGGCTAAAGCTCCCGCTTCACACACGGAGGGCCCGGGTTCGATTCCCGGCGGGTGGAAACATTCGACACGTTTCCTTACACCTGTTGTCCTGTTCACCTAGCAGCAAATAGGTACCTGGGTGTTAGTCGACTGGTGTGGGTCGCATCCTGGGGGACAAGATTAAGGACCCCAGTGGAAATAAGTTAGACAGTCCTCGATGACGCACTGACTTTCTTGGGTTATCCTGGGTGGCTAACCCTCCGGGGTTAAAAATCCGAACGAAATCTTATCTTATCTTATCCAGCTATAACCTACAATTATCAACCTAACAGTCACAGAATCAACATTGCCTAAATCTCTAGTCACCAACAACACACTTCGCATGTTGGAAGCCATCAGAAGTAGCTCTTTCACACAGCCGCCACATTGTTCTTGATTTATTGTTTACGAATTTTTATAGATAGTGAATCATTCTCTCTTTTTTATTAAAATTGTTTTGTTCTATTGTATGTTATAATGGTAAGTAGTTTTTTTTAAATTTTGTAAGTTATAAAGTCTTTCCAAGAAAAGTGTATACTGTCCGAAAGCTGGAACAATACCAAGTAATGGCATTGTTAAACCTCATGACGCAGTTTAAGAATATTTATTATTATTATTATTATTATTATTATTATTATTATTTATTGTCATTAAATTTGCGTGAAGTGCTAAACCCATGTGTGCTTACTAATTTACTTCTATTAAGTAGGATTTAACAAAATTATATAGAGGTTGCAGGTGTTCGTATTATTACAATAAAATGTTAAACCCGAAAGGGTCATACAGCGCTGCAGGGAGGGAAGTGCGAAAGTAGGAATGTTCAAAGAGTAGCCATGAGTGAAGCATAGTGTGTGTGTGAAGGTAAGAGTGAGTGGAGGTGGAGTGAAGGAGTAAAATTTGTATAGCAGTTGGTGCAACAGGTTAGTTTCTGCGTCAAAGGTGGGAGTTTCAGAGAGGTAGGTTAGAGCGGGTGTGTGGAGGCCATGATGGCGCTGGAACTTGAATCCTGGGTGCTCCCTGATAGACAGGACAGTCTATTAAGATATGGTGTCATGATAGTGGGACTTGTTGAGGAAAAAAGATAAATATGTATGTACAGTTCAGGGCATTTATCAGAGGAAATGTTTCACCACTAGAGGCTTCTTCAGTCCTGAATAGTGGAACCTGACATTGATTACTGGGACCCGGATTCGAATCCATTAATTCTAACCCTGAGTTCGAACCCTGGTTCCAGTAGGCAACAAGCTTGTTACATATACTCGCCGTTATCAGGCATATGGACATCCTGCATCGGCATCTCTGGACTTGAGTATACCAACATCCTGCATTACTAGAGCAAAATGACTCGAGCAAGAATCCCACAGGACTCAAGGGTAAGGTAGTCCCTCAGCCTACTGAATTAGAGACAATAACCCGGTAACAACATCAAACATCCTAGAGATGTACCAAGATATACTGCATAATAATGTTGGTAGAATTTCCGACAATGCGTTAGATACAAGGACACAAGTGCACCTAATGCGACATTTTATTATGGCAACGTTTCGCTCTCCTGGAACTTTGTCCAGCTGTAACGGCTTGAGAAAGCTCCTGGAGAGCGAAACGCTGCTACAATAAAATGTCACATTAGTTCCATGTGTGTCCTTGTATATAACAAGATATACAGTGTTGGAAGTGTTTGGTGGAGGGGGGGGGGCGCCGGTGTCTCCCTCAAGTTCATAACTGAGACAGTTTAGAAAGACACGTAAGCAAACACTATGACATATTTATTAGAAAACGTTTCGGTCCTGGGACCTTGATCACTTCTAACATACAGAGGTAGAAAGACATTATATATATAGGCGGAGAGTGAGATGTGACGCACGTGACCTGAGGAATGTCATAAGAACATAAGAATGGAGGAACACTGTAGAAGGCCTACTGGCCCATGCGAGGCAGGTCCTTATCAAAACAACCTCTACCTATGATGAGGACGGGTAGACGATGAAATCATGTGACTCCTGTGTTGTTGGGTTGGTGCTGCTTAAGTATCATGTAGCCTGGTGGCTAAAGCTCCCGCTTCACACACGGAGGGCCCGGGTTCGATTCCCGGCGGGTGGAAACATTTTTCGACACGTTTCCTTACACCTGTTGTCTTGTTCACCTAGCAGCAAATAGGTACCTGAGTGTTAGTCGACTGGTGTGGGTCGCATCCTGGGGGACAAGATTAAGGACCCCAATGGAAATAAGTTAGACAGTCCTCGATGACGCACTGACTTTCTTGGGTTATCCTGGGTGGCTAACCCTCCGGGGTTAAAAATCCGAACGAAATCTTATCTTATCTTATCTAATGTTTTTGAAATTTTGTAGTTTCCAGTGTTGCGTTCTATAGTGTCGGTGACAGCGATTAGTGAGGCTTCTAGGCACCGTCGGCGTCTGAGGTCTGTATGCTAGAAGTGATCAAGGTCCCAGGACCGAAACGTTTTCTAATAAATATGTTATAATGTTTGCTCACGTGTCTTTCTAAACCAACTTGTCGGTATTTATTACCAAGGTTTATACCATAACTGAGACACTTAAGTCAACATTTTGGAATCTTGTTCCTGGAAACGTTTCGCCACCAAGTGCCTCAGTTATCATCTTGTATGTATAAATGGCTTTCTAAGCCATTTATACATACTCCTTTCATGTTGTTTGGGCTTTACCTTTTCAAGGGGAATGCGCGAAGGGCACTTGATCCAAGAGAATTGCGCTACCCTTCCCCTTTCTAGGATCAAGACTGTCTACCATTTCCTAGTTGCTCTAGGATCCTTACAGGTTTAGCGCAGCGTCATAACTATAATAATATTATTGGGTTTCCCCTCACAGCTTGCTATTCTCACTATACATAGTCTCCACTATTAATTTATTCATGGAACGAGGTAATACCAGTGAATAAGAAGCCTTCAAGTTTTGTCCGAGGAAGTGGATGGTAATTTTTTGGATCACTAGCTCTTCATAGGTATCTGGGTACCCTTCCTACCCCTTCCTTTGAAGGGTCATGTTTCCGTTAATACTTCCCTCTTGACACACGAATTTCAGCAATCAGATATCAGACACCAGAAAAATGTCATGTACCTATTGTAATCTCAAATACAAACTGAACCTCACCTAATGCGTTCTATTTTGCAGGTAAGTACGGCATGATTTATCTCAGTAATATAGGACAGGTGTTTCTGCTTCTTACCACTCTTGCAAAATTAAATATCATAGCCTATATTAAAAATAATGTAAATTATGGTAAACTGATCATAAGCTACTGTAACAGATATTTCCCACTCCCTGGCTAACCGAAGGACCACAGCAATTATCGATAATCACCTCATTGACGTAATCCGATATGCAATCTCACGGTTCACGTAAAATATCTGTTTCACAGTCACTCTGAATGAATACAACAAAATTGAGTAGACTGTTTTAAAGCATGCTTTTATATCGACAATCAACACTTATAAAACTTACTTTTAAGTACAATACAAAAATGTGTGATTAAAAACTACCGTGTGTCGTCCCTTTGTTTATTGTATGAGTCAGAATTCGTACCATCATGTTTTAAGTTATATATATATATATATATATATATATATATATATATATATATATATATATATATATATATATATATATATATATAAAGATAAAGAATCACACACAAAGTGGGAGTTGTCACAGCTGCTCTTTGCTGATGACACTGTGCTCTTGGGAGATTCTGAAGAGAAGTTGCAGAGATTGGTGGATGAATTTGGTAGGGTGTGCAAAAGAAGAAAATTAAAGGTGAATACAGGAAAGAGTAAGGTTATGAGGATAACAAAAAGATTAGGTGATGAAAGATTGGATATCAGATTGGAGGGAGAGAGTATGGAGGAGGTGAACGTATTCAGATATTTAGGAGTGGACGTGTCAGCTGATGGGTCTATGAAAGATGAGGTGAATCATAGAATTGATGAGGGAAAAAGTGAGTGGTGCACTTAGGAGTCTGTGGAGACAAAGAACTTTGTCCTTGGAGGCAAAGAGGGGAATGTATGAGAGTATAGTTTTACCAACGCTCTTATATGGGTGTGAAGCGTGGGTGATGAATGTTGCAGCGAGGAGAAGGCTGGAGGCAGTGGAGATGTCATGTCTGAGGGCAATGTGTGGTGTGAATATAATGCAAAGAATTCGTAGTTTGGAAGTTAGGAGGAGGTGCGGGATTACCAAAACTGTTGTCCAGAGGGCCGAGGAAGGGTTGTTGAGGTGGTTCGGACATGTAGAGAGAATGGAGCGAAACAGAATGACTTCAAGAGTGTATCAGTCTGTAGTGGAAGGAAGGCGGGGTAGGGGTCGGCCTAGGAAAGGTTGGAGGGAGGGGGTAAAGGAGGTTTTGTGTGCGAGGGGCTTGGACTTCCAGCAGGTATGCATGAGCGTGTTTGATGGGAGTGAATGGAGACAAATGGCTTTTAATACTTGACGTGCTGTTGGAGTGTGAGCAAAGTAACATTTATGAAGGGATTCAGGGAAACCGGCAGGCCGGACTTGAGTCCTGGAGATGGGAAGTACAGTGCCTGCACTCTGAAGGAGGGGTGTTAATGTTGCAGTTTAAAAACTGTAGTGTAAAGCACCCTTCTGGCAAGACAGTGATGGAGTGAATGATGGTGAAAGTTTTTCTTTTTCGGGCCACCCTGCCTTGGTGGGAATCGGCCAGTGTGATAATAATATATATATATATATATATATATATATATATATATATATATATATATTATATATATATATTATATATATATATATATATATATATATATATATATATATATCTTAGATTTTGCCGCGGGAACGGCTAGTTTCTAGTGTACCTCATGTCCATCCCGTGGACGGTAGCACAAGAGCATATGGATGAGCAAAAGGCCTAGGAACTATTCCCCACAAGGGTTAACAAGTGTATATCTGGATTTCTATCTACAATTGTCTTATTTATTGGAAACAAATTTAGGATATTTGCTTAATATGTCTGGTATCTTATTTTCATTAAAAAGATACCTGGAGTATACCTGGAGAGGGTTTCGGGGGTCAACGCCCCCGTGGCCCAGTCTGAGACCAGGCCTCGTGGTGGATCAGGGTCTGATCAACCAAGCTGTTACTGCTGGCCACACGCAAACTGAAGTACGAACCACAGCCCAGCTGGTCAGGTACTGACTTTAGGTGCCTGTATAGTGCCTTCCTGAAGACAGCTAGGGGTCTATTGGTAATCCCCCTTATGTATGCTGGGAGGCAGTTGAACAGTCTTGGGCCCCGGACGCTTATTGTGTTAGTCTCTCAATGTACTCGTGGCGCCCCTGCTTCTCATTGGGGAATTGTTGCATCTCCTGCCGAGTCTTTTGCTTTCATAGGGAGTGATTTTCGTGTGCAGGTTAGGTACTAATCCCTCTAGGATTTTCAGTGTATATTATCATGCATCTCTCTCGCCTGCATTCCAGGGAATACAAATCGGAATACAAATCAAGGGACTTCAACCGTTCCCAGTAATTTAGGGGCTTCATCGTACTTATGTGTACCATGAAAGCTCTTTGTACACTCTCCAGGTCAGCAATTTCGCCTACCTTGAAGGGGTCAGTTAGTGTATAGCAGTATTCCAGCCTAGAGAGAGCAAGCGATTTGAAGAGAATCGTCATGGGCTTGGCGTCCCTAGTTTTGAAAGTCCTTATTGTCCATCCTATCATTTTTCTAACAGATGCGGTAGATACATTGTTGTGGCCTTTGAAAGTGAGATCCTGTGACATCACTCCCGGGCCCTTCACATTACTTTTTCGCTCTATTGCACGGTTAGAATTTGTTGTATACTCTTATACATTTTTAATTTCGTCAAGTTTTCTATATCTGAGTAGTTGAAATTTCTCTCCATTAAATTTCATATTGTTTTGAGTGGCCCATTTGAAGATTTGGTTGATGTCCGACTGGAGTCTTGCGGTGTTTTCGATGGAGGACACTGTCAAAGCAATTCGGGTGTCATCAGCAAAGGAAGACATGGAGCTATGGCTTACATCTCTATGTCAGATATGAGGATGAGGAATAGGATGGGAGCGAGTACCGTGTCTTGTGGAACAGAGCTTTTCACCGTTGCTGCCTCAGACTTCTGTTTGTCAGGAAGTTATAGATCCATCTACCAACTTTTCCTTTATCACGCATTTTATGCGCTATTGCACAGTGGTTGCACTAGTTGAAGGCTTTTGCAAACTCTGTGTATACTACATCTGCATTTTATTTATACTCTATAGCATCCAGGGCTTTGTCATAGTGGTCCAGTAGTTGGGACAGGCAGGAGCGACCTACTCTAAACCCGTGTTGCCCTGGGTTGTGTAACTGATGGGTATCTAGGTGGTTGGCTGTCTTGCTTCTTAGAACCCTTTCAAAGATTTGTTTATGGGATGTTAGTACTATCGGTCTGTAGTTCCTTGAAATTACTTTACTGCCACCTTTGTAGAGTAGGGCTATGTGTGTTGTTTTTAGCGAGTGTGGGATGACCCTTGTGTCCATGCTCCCTCTCCGTAGAATGCTGAGGGCACGAGACAGGGCTTATTGCAGTTCTTGATGAACACGGAGTTCCATGAGTCTAGGCCTGGGGCAGAGTGCATGGGCATGTCATTTATTGTCTTTTCAAAGTCTTGTGGCGTTAGGATAATATCAGAGATTTTTGAGATAACCAGATTTTGGGTCTCATTCATGAAGAATTCATTTAGATTGTCGACTTTTAGTTTAGGTAACTTCTCGCTGAACACTGAGTCGTATTGGGACTTTGGTACTTCACTCATTTCTTTGCTGTCATCTGTTTATGTCCCATCTCGCCTAAGCAGGGGCCCAATACTGGATGTTGTTTTACCCTTAGATTTGGCATAAGAGAAGAAGTATTTTTTTTTTCAATTTTCTTTATGGCTTTTAGTTCTTCCTGAGATTCTTGTGTCCTGTGAGATTCCTTAAGCGTAGGTTCGATATTTGCTCTTTCTTTGACCAGTGCCTCCCTTCGTATTTCAGATATATTGGTCCCTCCCAGCATCTCTGATTCTTCGCCTTCGTCTGTATAGGGAGTGTCTCTCTCTTTCTAGTTTACATCTTCTCTTTCTTTTTCTTAATGGTAAGTGCCTTGAGCAGACCTCAATAGCCAGAGAGTTCATTTTTTTCTAGGCAAAGATTCGGATCCATGTTGTTTAGGAAATCTTCCCAGTTTGTTTCACTTAGGACATGGTTGACTTGTTCCTATTGTATGTTTTTTGTTACTGAAGTCGAATTTTGTTAAGACACCCTCATGACTGGTCACATTTTGCTGGTCAGGAGCCCTGTGTATACATGTCTGTACCTCTATTATGTTGTGATCTGAGTGTGTCTTTGATACAGTTATATTACATATCAAATCGTTGTTGTTAGTGAAGATGAGGTCTAGCATATTTTCTAGTCTTGCAGGCTCTAATATTTGCTGGTTTAAAGTGAATTTGGCGCAGAGATTTAATAGCTCGTGTGTGTGAATTTTCATCTGAGCTTCCTCCTGAGGTGATTTCTGCTAAAATATTATTCGCTACACTCCTCCATTTTAGGTGTCTCAAGTTGAAATCACCCAGTAGCAAGATGTTTGGGGAAGGAGTTGGGAGATTTTCCAGACAGTGGTCAATTTTCAAAAGCTGTTCCTGGAATTGCTGAGAAGTTGCATCCGGAGGCTTGTATACAACCACAATGACAAGGTTTTGGTTTTCAGTCTTTAGTGTCAAAACCTCAACTATATCATTGAGGTGTTTAGTAGTTCTGAGCAAATGAGCGACTCTGTGACGTACAAGCCAACCCCCTTGTTGTCTGTTTAGTCTGTTGCATCTGAATAGATGCGACAAAATGATCCTTTATGTGGATCTTTGAGAAAGCCGCAAACATTGCATTTGACTCCGTGAGCAGTTTCTTGATGTAAGGAATTCTGTTGTTTGTTGATGGCTTTAGACCCTGTATGTTTACAAAGATAAATGTCGTTATATTGATGGAATTTAGGGAGGTTATTTGCTGGCTTTAATATCTGTTGTTCTGGAGTGGAGGCCAATGACTGTGCCTCAGCTCCAGAATTGTTTTCAGTTGGTGTAAGATTTTCGTCATTTCTTGCCAGACTTTTTTCCTTCCTGGCACTAAAAAACTTTCTCTGGAGAGATTATGACTCCCTTCTTTTGCTTTTTTCCTTCCTGGCACTAAAAAACTTTCTCTGGAGAGATTATGACTCCCTTCTTTTGCTTCCCACAGTCCGGCTGGTCTGTATCTTCTTGTCCCCTTTAGATGATGTGCCTGGCAGTATACGCTGTAACATTTTCTTTCATGGAGTGACGAGTGACACATTTCGGGGTGAAATAACTTGCAGTAAGGAGAGTTGCACCATCCTGTTGTCATGTGGGGTGCGGCATTTTTTGGAATGGTCAAAGGTGCATGTCCGACCTGTTTTAACAGATATAATATGCTTGCAGATACCCAAAGCATAGAATTTGTATAGACTGGAATTTTGTTTGCTAGGATTTTTTGTGCCTGTGTTCCCTGCTGGTGCATATCTCTGTTTCCCCACTACCTACCTATGTAATATGCCAGATACCTTGGCACATCACATAGGTTATTATATTCCCCAATCTGCAGACAATTAAACACAGCGTTCAAGAAAGTGACCAAAAGACTGACCACATACCTCATACTTTGCATTTAGTTTCATAATCACCATCTGTGCCACACTGCAAGAGATACCTTGAAACCTAGCCCAAGCCTAGCTACTGCTGCATCAACCAGTCTGTTTATATTGTAAAGTTGTTCCATGGACATATCACACGCTTTTCTTTATGATGTAGCGAATCTTTATTTTTTTTTTTACTGGGTGGACCTTGGTTATGGTCATAGAAATTTCCAACTATTTAAATAAAATAGCACCATCATAATCTCATTCACGGGCGCCGCTGTCGCAATCTAACCGCCAAGGAACTACACACGTCTAGTGGCCCACCATCAGTTGCAGTGTGCAAACACACTGGAAGCGGGAAGATGAGAAGTGTAATGGAATTCGCAAAGTGCCTTTGATGTTCGCCAAGAAGGAAAACTTAATTATTACGGAAGTAAATAAAGTGTTAAGGTTACATCAGCAACTTTTATTGCCCTGCACAAAGTTTCTTAAATAACCTAATTCTACATAATTAGCTCCGGCCCGGAGCTAATGTGGACCAGTCCGGAGGAGTGCATACACAAAAATATATAAAAAAAGACTCTTTTAGCTAAAGGTCTACATCATTATGGCACAACATCTGGTTAACTATAAGACTATACAACGTCGCCTCAAACCACAACCAGCATCAAGCAATCTCTTCCGTGACTGAGAAGGGACACGCAAGGTATTAGTAAACATATAAACGTTTCTTCCAGACGCTCCTTTCTTTACTTCCTCACACGAACTTCACACTACGTCAACATACGAAGCTTCCTGAACTTAGTACCAGCCTTCCCTCCGACAAAAGGGACATCCCAGGAGCGACCCTATTACCACAAATTTAGCAGAACCTCACCCCTAATGCCCCAAGTGGCAGGTCTAAGCCACAGAAAACCTTTGCTAATGCCCTCAGCGGTGGTTCAAATCCACAGATATATATTTACCCACAGGACTATCTTTTCAGTGTATGTACAGATTTTACTTAAAACTTCAATTATTTTGGCAGTCAATAGGATTAGGCTTTGTGACTCATTGGTACTTTGACTTGCAACCGTAAAGTCCTGAACTTGATTTCTGGGCAAATTTCTACATATGCTGCTCCTTTTCACCTAACAGTAAATAGGTACCTGGGTGTTGATCAACTGATGTTGGTCTTATCCTGGGCTAGACTTTGAACTTAGTTGGGGCAGGATAGCATCTCTTAGCCTTTAAATTCAACTGTGTAAAAATATAAACACTTAAAGCTTCCCATATATTTTCCCATTTCCCCCAGTACCTTGGAACCTCTGGTCACGAACGCTTCCTAATACGAACAAATCGGTTCACGACCATAAAATTCGCCTAAATTTTTGCATCTGGTCAAAACACATAATCGAGTGCCGAACAAACACAGCCACGCCAATTTTCACATTCGGCGCCATTTTTTTTTTTTTTTTTTTTTTTGCATGTGCCAATTTTCCCCACTTCCTGTTGTTTGTGTACACCTAACTCTATTATTTAAAGTTTTTTCTCTATTAAACTTTGTATTATTTTGTATAATTAAGGAATTTTAAAACTTTATTTTTTCTGTGCTTAAAACTCTTAGGACTCGTGCGATGTTAGTTTTCTCTGATGTTCAAGGTTTTCTCAGTGTTATTCAAGGTTTTTACATTTAGTTTATTATTACACTGTGCATTCTGTGTATAAATAACTATTGTTGTGCTTAAAAATCTTAAAAAAACAATATTTACATACAGTTCGTAGGGGTCTGGAACGGATTAATCGTATTTACATACAATCCAGTGGAGAAATTAGGTTCGGGTCACGACCAGTTTTGGAACCAGAGGTTCCACTGTATTTATTTTTCAATTCAGAGCACTCTGTCCTTACATATGATTTTGACGTTCTTAAATCTAGCCGACAAAAGATATTTCTATTTGTATTATTTTACACTGAACGATAAGAGCTGCCTAACAAAAGAATGCAAATAAAAATTAATATTGTTATTGTTTTCATGAAGTGCTAAACCCGTGTGGATGTTCAGCTCAAGGAATGGTTGACCCTTAATCCTGTCCATTAAGCGTCAGACACTACCCAGACTTACCGAGTAGCTAAAAAAAATTCAAGGTTTCTTCTTGAAATAACTGAGTAAACAAATTAATACACAGTGACTAATCATTACTGATACCAGGATTTGACGTTTTAATCCTAGCATACAGAGTAAGGCCGACCATGTCGCTTAAATGTGTCAGGAGTCTGAACATGGTGGCAATGCTAATATCTACAACGCTACACTGCCTTAGTATCGTACTGTATTCTTCCCTCCAATATTTGGACTACAATTTTTAACACTTAACCGTTAAACAGACATTATTTTGCCTTTGTTACTACATCTTTGCCCAAGAATGTTGATTTTGCAGCGTCTACGATCACCTGGGGATAAAAGTTTCTGGCTGAAGACTCATAAGTGCTACAAACTGTCATGGTGTATTGTCACTATTCTAATAACAACAATTTGTAATGTTAGCTTTTAGTATTTACATGAAATTAAATAATATAATGGTATGGTATAAGATTACACAAATCTCCCAAGAGTAACATATACACACAACTAAAATATTAAAATCAGAGTAAATCCATCACAAGAGAAATAAATAAACCTACGCTGAGAGAATAAAACACCAATTAAAATGAGTATTGTATCTTTAGCCTCGCATTGAGGCTCTGTTCAGATTGCATGCTAAAGATGGTCTGTGTATGGCCGAAACAGGCGATACTCATTTAAATTGCTGCTTTATTATCAGATGTGTTTGTTATGTCATCCGAGGACATAAACACTTTTCTCTCTCATGGACTATAATAGTAAGTGAAAAAGCGTTATATCCGTCCTTCACTTTGCACACCAACCTCTATGTCAACCCCGACTCCATTACCCCTCTTCCTCCCCCTCTGATGAAGATGTTTACACAAATATGGAGCCAGAGGCTCTCAAGTATGAATCCTCGGCGCTGTCTCCTTCCTTTCGTACGTTTTACCTAGCGATGGTTCTGGGAATCACCGCCCCTGTTGGCCCTGTTTCGGACCAGACCTACTCACTAACAATTTTATCAGGCAACCAGTGGCCCCTTTTCTGAAAATGCCTCCCCGCTGACGGTCTTACCAACCAAGTTAGAACTGTCCAGCTTGTAAATTCAAAACTCCTGAAATATATGTCAGGGGACCATGTTAAAAATTACATATATTTAAACCGGAGATTGTTGGGCTGTGTTATAAAACATTTTGTTTGATATCTGAAGTCTCATTTTTAATTTTTTACTGAATTCATTTATTTTCAAACCCAAATCCTAAGGTATGCCACCTCCCATGATGCGGCCCATAATAGTCTACTAACACCCAGATACCTGTTTATTGCTATATGAACAATGGCTGCAGGCGTACAAAAATTTGTCCATATTTGTTTATGTATATTAATGAGAACAAGGAGGATGATCGTATTCTTTAATCAAGATGAGTATATACCTCTTCCTTCCTCCACCCAAGACGGGTACATGTACCTCTTCCTTCCTCCACCCAAGACGGGTATATATATACCTCTTCCTTCCTCCACCCAAGACTGGTACATATACCTCTTCCTTCCTCCACCTAAGACTGGTACATATACCTCTTCCTTCTTCCACCCAAGACTGGTAAATATACCTCTTCCTTCCTCCACCCAAGACTGGTACATATATATCTTCCTTTCTCCACCCAAGACTGGTACATATACCTCTTCCTTTCTCCACCCAAGATGGGCATATACCTCTTCCTCCACCCAATGAACACTACCTCATTCTCTCACTCTCTCATTTCCTCTCATGGTTGGTAAACTGCCTCTGCCTTTCCCCTCCCTCCTAAGCCCGAACCATCATTTCCTCTTGCATTTTATCTCACGTTTCCTTGTCCTTCTTCCTTAGTACTTCCTTTTCTCTCACCTGCACCCCTGGCTTCCTAGGTTCCCTCTCCATCCCACGGCCATCCTCTATACCCACTGGTGCTGGCGAAGTGCCCAACACTCTTCACTAAACACTTCCACTGTTATGACACCTCAACCCAGCACAACCACATTAACTCTAGAGTCACACACCACTATAACCCTCCGCCACACTGCACACCTATAACCTTCTACTGCATTACATCACGACAACCCTCCACTACACTGCACCACCACAACTCTCCACCATAACACAGCCCTCCACAACACTGCAGCATTACTGTCATCCGCCTCATCCCTAGCCACACTAAGAACAGACACAGCCATGTCAGCACATTATTATACTACATAAGGCAGTGGTTCATTCGGCAGGAGTGGCTAACGGTCCGCTAAGAGACAGACAGCATACCGAATTATATTCACTCATGTGAGGAGAGCCAGCCAGAATAAATGTCCAGCCTGACATACCTGTTAGTGGATGCACACATTTTATACTAATCCCTAAGGCCAATTTTTTTTACCTTATTTTATAATTCATTTGCAATTTTTTTTTTCAAAATTCAACATTTGCCTTGATAATAAATTTGTAAATATAATATTAAAAAGATATTTTAAATAATAACACCCAAATTTCATGAGAAATTTTATAAAATCACTTTCACAACTTTTCACTGAACATTTGAACTTACGTTTCCTTAGTGAAGCATGAAAAAATAATTATTCTTACATGTACACGTTAAATTAAAAAGCCAGATAGAATGCACAATACAGGAAGGGAGAATACACACTGTCGGCAGAGAGAACATACAGGGCAGGGAGGGAGGGAGAACATGTAGGGCAGGGAGGGAAGGAGAATATACAGGGCAGGGAGGGATGGAGGGAAATTATGTAGGGCAGGCAGGGAGGAATAACATGCAGGGTTAGCAAGAAGAGAGAGGAAGCACACAAGGTAAGTATGGAGGACTGGAGAGCGTCCGGTTAGGCTTGACAGGAACACGCGGCAGGGGACATCCGTTTAAAACAGTATGCAACACAGAAGAGGTGAGGCAGCTGGAAATGCTACTACACTACTACTACTACTACTACTACTACTAATAATAATAATAATAATAATAATAATAATAAATAAATAAATAAATAAATAAACGTTAAACCCGACAAGGAGCTGGAAAGAAGATACCAGAGACTGAAATTGCTGGAGTCCAAGAATGGTAAAGAACGTACACAGGATGATACAGCGGTACAAAAAACAAAGAAACAATAGGAGAAAAAAACAAGATTTCGGAAAAACTACAGCGAGGAGTGAAAAACAATTGGACTCCAAGAATATTGAAGTTGCAAGAAACTTGGAAATTGTAAAATTAGAGAAGATTCAACAAACAAAATACGTACTTAAGACAGGAACCTTAAGACGACGTTTCGGTCCATCCTGAATCATTGTCCGAAACGTCGTCATATGGTTCCTCTCCTAAGTGCAGGATTTTGGCGAAGAAGGTATGGTATGAATAACCAATAATCGCACAGGCTAGGCTGGCGAAATATATTTTTTTTTTTTGGGGGGGGGGGAGGATTTAGTTAAGAAATATTTAATGAAAACTGAAAGTGAAAGAAAACGAGCAGTGGAGTAGGTGAGTGAGGCAGGTGTTGAGCCACCCCTGGAGGGTAGAGCTTCCTGCCAGAACTAACCAAACAAAACAAGAAACAGGAAAAGGGGGAAAAAATGTGTAGGATTACGTGATGGGTGAGGGGGAAGCAGAGAGAGAGAGAGGATAGAAAGAAAATAGGGTGAAAGAAAAAAAGAAAGGAAAGAGGGAAATTAGAAAAAAAAGAGAGGGCGAGAGGAGAAAGGTGAGAAGCACAATGAGAGTACAGTGGCAACGGGTTGGCATAATGGCAAAAATGTGTTGTTTCTAGTGGCGGCGACTCTGATGAGGCTAACAAGGAGCCAGGTGGCTGCTGAGACCTCTTGAGATGAAGAAGCTTTAGATACACCGGTTGACATAATATACTACTACCACTACTACTACTACTAACACTAATACTACTAATAATAAAAATTTCTAAAAGTATATTATAAGTTTGTTATAAGATTAGATGACATCACTGACCTACCTTATAGAAAGACATTAGTTATGTAGAGCATTTCGGGCAGCCCTAAAATTAACTTATAACTACTGAATGATAATTTACTGAAGATGGTGTACAAGAATTTTAAAGATTCTAAATTTTTATATTAACTCCAACAATTTCGTTTATGATTATGACATTTTTCTGATTTTTTTTTTTTGCAAAACAATTTGTTACAGTGAGTTGAAGGAGGTGAACAGGGGTTAAGGTAGGTGAACAGGGGTTAAGGTAGGTGAACAGGGGTTAAGGTAGGTGAACAGGGGTTAAGGTAAGTGAACAGGGGTTAAGGTAAGTGAACAGGGGTTAAGGTAGGTGAACAGGGGTTAAGGTAAGTGAACAGGGGTTAAGGTAAGTGAACAGGGGTTAAGGTAAGTGAACAGGGGTTAAGGTAGGTGAACAGGGGTTAAGGTAGGTGAACAGGGGTTAAGGTAAGTGAACAGGGGTTAAGGTAAGTGAACAGGGGTTAAGGTAGGTGAACAGGGGTTAAGGTAAGTGAACAGGGGTTAAGGTAAGTGAACAGGGGTTAAGGTAAGTGAACAGAGGTTAAGGTAAGTGAACAGGGGTTAAGGTAGGTGAACAGGGGTTAAGGTAAGTGAACAGGGGTTAAGGTAGGTGAATAGGGGTTAAGGTAAGTGAACAGGGGTTAAGGTAAGTGAACAGGGTTAAGGTAAGTGAACAGAGGTTAAGGTAAGTGAACAGGGGTTAAGGTAGGTGAACAGGGGTTAAGGTAGGTGAACAGGGGTTAAGATAGGTGAACAGGGGTTAAGGTAAGTGAACAGGGGTTAAGGTAAATGAACAGGGGTTTAGGTAGGTGAACGGGGTTAAGGTAAGTGAACAGAGGTTAAGGTAGGTGAACAGGGGTTAAGGTAAGTGAACAGGGGTTAAGGTAGGTGAACAGGGGTTAAGGTAAGTGAACAGGGGTTAAGGCAGGTGAACAGGGGTTACGGTAAGTGAACAGGGGTTAAGGTAGGTGAACAGGGGTTAAGGTAGGTGAACAGGGGTTAAAGTAGGTGAACGGGGGTTAAGGTAGGTGAACAGGGGTTAAGGTAAGTGAACAGAGGTTAAGGTAGGCGAACAGGGGTTAAGGTAAGTGAACAGGGGTTAAGGTAAGTGAACAGGGGTTAAGGTAGGTGAATACTGGTTAAGGTAAGTGAACAGAGGTTAAGGTAGGTGAACAGGGGTTAAGGTAAGTGAACAGGGGTTAAGGTAGGTGAACAGAGGTTAAGGTAAGTGAACAGGGGTTAAGGTAAGTGAACAGGGATTAAAGTAGGCGAACAGGGGTTAAGGTAAGTGAACAGGGGTTAAGGTAGGTGAAGAGGGGTTAAGGTAAGTGAACAGGGGTTAAGGTAAGTGAACAGGGGTTAAGGTAGGTGAACAGGGGTTAAGGTAAGTGAACAGGGGTTAAGGTAGGTGAACAGGGGTTAAGGTAAGTGAACAGGGTTAAGGTAGATGAACAGGGGTTAAGGTAAGTGAACAGAGGTTAAGGTAAGTGAACAGGGGTTAAGGTAGGTGAACAGGGGTTAAGGTAAGTGAACAGGGGTTAAGGTAGGTGAACAGGGGATAAGGTAAGTGAACAGGGGTTAAGGTAGGTGAACAGGGGTTAAGGTAAGTGAACAGGGGTTAAGGTAGGTGAACAGGGGTTAAGGTAAGTGAACATGGGCTAAGGTAAGTGAAGAGGGGTTGAGGTAGGTGAACAGGGGTTAAGGTAAGTGAACAGGGGTTAAGGTAGGTGAACAGGGGTTAAGGTAGGTGAACAGGGGTTAAGGTAAGTGAACAGGGGCTAAGGTAGGTGAACAGGGGTTAAGGTAGGTGAACAGGGGTTAAGGTAAGTGAACAGAGGTTAAGGTAGGTGAACAGGGGTTAAGGTAGGTGAACAGGGGTTGAAGTAGGTGAACAGGGGTTAAGGTAGGTGAACAGGGGTTGAGGTAGGTGAACAGGGGTTGAAGTAGGTGAACAGGGATTAAGGTAGGTGAACAGGGGTTAAGGTAGATGAACAGGGGTTAAGGTAGGTGAACAGGGGTTGAAGTAGGTGAACAGGGGTTAAGGTACGTGAACAGGGGTTCAGGTAGGTGAACAGGGGTTAAGGAAGGTGAACAGGGGTTAAGGTAGGTAAACAGGGGTTGAAGTAGGGGAACAGGGGTTAAGGTAGGTGAACAGGGGTTAAGGTAGGTGAACAGGGGTTAAGGTAGATGAAGAGGAGTTGAAGCAGGTGAACAGTGGTTGAGGTAGGTAAACAGGGGTTAAGGTAGGTGAACAGGGGTTAAGGTAGGTGAGCAGGGGTTAAGGTAGGTGAACAGGGGTTGAAGTAGGGGAACAGGGGTTAAGGTAGGTGAACAGGGGTTGAGGTAAGTGAACAGTGGTTGGGGTAGGTGAACAGGGGTTAAGGTAGGTGAACACGGATTGAGGTAGGTGAACAGGGGTTAAGGTAGGTGAACAGGGGTTAAGGTAGGTGAACAGGGGTTAAGGTAGGTGAACAGGGGTTAAGGTAGGTGAACAGGGGTTAAGGTAGGTGAACAGGGGTTAAGGTAGGTGAACAGGGGTTAAGGTTGGTGAACAGAGGTTAAGGTAGGTGAACAGGGTTTGAGGCAGGTGAAGGTGGGAAGGTGTGAACTGTAGAATGTGCTGAGGTAGCTGGAAGCTTGGACACACAATATTCAGGCAGACGTCAGAAATGTGCCCACCAGGTGTAGTGAAGGTGGTGTGAGGGGAGGGGGACGCAGGTGTAGTGAGGGGAGGGGGACGCAGGTGTAGTGAGGGGAGGAGTACGCAGGCGTAGGGAGGGGAGGGGTACGCAGGTGTAGTGAGGGAGGGGACGTAGGTGTCATAAGGGGAGGCGGATGCATGTGTAGTGAGGGGAGGGGGACACAGGTGTAGTGAGGGGAGGGGGACGCAGGTGTAGTGAGGGGAGGAGTACGCAGGTGTAGTGAGGGGAGGGGTACGCAGGTGTAGTGAGGGGAGGGGACGCAGGTGTATGAGGGGAGGGGAGCGAAGGAGGACGAGTGTAGTGAGGGAGGGGGACGCAGGTGTAGTGAGGGGAGGGGGACGAGGTGTAGTGAGGAGGAGGACGCAGGTGTAGTGAGGGAGGGGGAGCAGTGTAGTGACGGGAGGGGGACGCAGGTGTAGTGAAACGAGGGGAGTGAGAGAGGGTAGATGTAGTGAGGGGAGGGGGACGTAGGTGTAGTGGAGGGGAGGGGTTCGCAGGTGTAGTGAGGGGGTAGGGGTAGGCGCAGTGTAGTGAGGGGAGGGAACGCAGGTGTAGTGAGGGAGGGGGACGCAGGTGTAGTGAGGGGGGGGACAGGAGGGGTACGCAGGTGTAGTGAGGGGAGAGGTACACAGGTGTAGTGAGGGGAGGAGGGGGACGCAGGTGTAGTGAGGGGAGGGGGACGTAGGTGTATGGGAGGGAGATGGGGGGAACGCAGGTTGTGAGGAGGGGTGGAGGGGAGGGACGCAGGTGTAGTGAGGGGAGGGGGACGCAGGTGTAGTGAGGGGGGGGGACGCAGGTGTAGTGAGGGGGGAGGGAGGGAGGGCGCAGGTGTAGTGAGGGGGGACGTAGGTGAGTGAGGAGGGAGCAGGTTAGTGAGGGAGGGGGGACGCAGGTGTAGTGAGGATGGAGGGGAGGAGGGGGGACGCAGGTGTAGTGAGGGGAGGGGGACGCAGGTGTAGTGAGGGGAGGGGGACGCAGGTGTAGTGGAGGGCGAGGTATGAGGAGGGACGCAGGTGTAGTGAGGGGAGGGGACGCAGGTGTAGTGAGGGGAGGGGGACGCAGGTGTAGTGAGGGGAGGGGTACGCAGGTGTAGTAGTGAGGGGAGAGGTACGCAGGTGTAGTGAGGGGAGGGGGACGCAGGTGTAGTGAGGGGAGGGGGACGTAGGTGTAATGAGGGGAGGGGACGCAGGTGTAGTGAGGGGAGGGGGACGCAGGTGTAGTGAGGGGAGGGGGACGCAGGTGTAGTGAGGGGAGGGGGACGCAGGTGTAGTGAGGGGAGGGGGACGCAGGTGTAGTGAGGGGAGGGGGACGCAGGTGTAGTGAGGGGAGGGGGACGCAGGTGTAGTGAGGGGAGGGGGACGCAGGTGTAGTGAGGGGAGGGGGACGCAGGTGTAGTGAGGGGAGGGGACGCAGGTGTAGTGAGGGGAGGGGGACGCAGGTGTAGTGAGGGGAGGGGGACGCAGGTGTAGTGAGGGGAGGGGGACGCAGGTGTAGTGAGGGGAGGGGGACGCAGGTGTAGTGAGGGGAGGGGGACGCAGGTGTGAACCAGAGAGATGAAACATGAAAAATAAAAAAAAAATGGGTGAGTGACTAATTATTTTATTTATGAGGAAACGTTAAACTTGTGAACGTTGTTTAACACTTGAGGAATGGGAGGTAAAAGGGAAAAACAGTTCCAATTCTTTGGATCAAGAGCTCTTCAGGGCCCTCTGCGCAGTCTGCCCCACCCATATAAGGTATGAGAAAAAAAAGTGGTCTAGAAATATTGGTGAGCAACTACAGGTGTTGGTGTGGGAGTAACAGGTTTGGACACACTTGTGGGGTACAAATGAAAACACCAAATGTGAGCAGTAAATATGCAAGCGTCTGTGAGGAAGGTATGGAGGGCAGCGCTGAACCAAGCATGTGTGGTAGTTGTGGAGGGCAGCGCTGAACCAAGCATCTGTGTGGTAGTTGTGGAGGGCAGCGCTGAACCAAGCATCTGTGTGGTAGTTGTGGAGGGCAGCGCTGAACCAAGCATCTGTGTGGTAGTTGTGGAGGGCAGCGCTGAACCAAGCATCTGTGTGGTAGTTGTGGAGGGCAGCGCTGAACCAAGCATCTGTGTGGTAGTTGTGGAGGGCAGCGCTGAACCAAGCGTCTGTGTGGTAGTTGTGGAGGGCAGCGCTGAACCAAGCATCTGTGTGGTAGTTGTGGAGGGCAGCGCTTCGCTAAGTGAGTCTTGTAGGTCGTACTGCGAGCATTGGTGTGGGAGTGGGTGGAGGAGGAAAGAGAAGGGAAGACAGCTGTGAAGGTCGTATTGCCGGTACTGGGGAAGTAGTGGATTTGGAAGAAAGAAGAGAGTCATGGAGAATGTAGTATGGGTTTTGAGGTGGTAGTGGGTATGGAAGGCGCGGGTGGGGGAAGAGTCGTGGAGGGTCACAGTGCGTGTGCTGTGCATGTTGGGGTTATAGTGGGTGGGGAGAGAGGAAAGACAGTGGTGGAGGTGGGAGTGTAAATGTTAGGGTGACACTAGGTGGAGTAGGAATGGTGGTTTATTCATCAGTAAACAGGACAAGTGTTTCCTGACACGGGTCTATGACAAATGATGACTCGTAACTGGTTAAGCCTTTGATGACTTACAGGATCTAACTTTCACACTCCATTTAAACAAAAAAATATGTCCTGAGATGAAACAAAGACGTCGATGTTGTTCTACAGTTTTTTCTTAGTAAAATTTGATACATTAGTAATAAGCTGCTACCCCTTTCCATATAACAGTTACATAGTGGAAACAAAACTGGCTATATTTCCCTCTCGTGTTTATGTGGTACTGAAGGAGGAAGAGAACAGTGGAAAAAAGTCGTGGTAAATGTTGAGTAGCTTTTTTTATATTTAAAAAAATTGGATACGTCAGCAGTGTGGTGCAGTTAGTGTGGAAGAAGAGGGAGGGAGAGAAACAGTGGTGGAAAACAACAGAGATCACTACCATGCTTACACTTCCCTAATTGGATGGTGGAGGTCACTGTAAGCTTACCTCATCCTTATTTCTACATCCTACCTCCCACACCGCCACACCCAGGAGGATGAATCCTCAACGAATTATAACAGAGCACCTGAAAGAAATAGTTCCAGGAAATAGATACCTGGGGAATACTGAAATAATTAAATATTTCAGTTCTCCAGAAATATTCACTAATTCTAAAGGACTTTGTGGATCTCGTTAGTATAAAAAAAGTCAGCTGAACGTGACATCATATATAATACAGTAAAGGTGGAGTGCATGGTCATTCCTCATAAGAACTCTAATTATAATTATATAAATACAGCCATGCTTAATGACTTCTCTTTCAGCTTTGCCACACACTTCGTGTACCTGAGTCAAATTAACAATGATGGATGATAATGATACAAGAAAACACAAGAAAGGTTAATATCATATGTGATTCTTTGATTAGAAATTTACCTTTTACAATAAAACTATCAAACTGGAGATTTTCTGCGGATACTGATATTCACTAATGCAGCTACTGTATCCCCGATGAATAAACTAAGTTTCTCTTAAATTAGCATAAGAAATTCAGGTTGACTAGTTTCTCGGTGATTTTCTTTATCAATAACATTTGTTTCTCCTGTAAAGATTAGTATTTTATTTATGTAAGTCAAACGTATCTGTTCAGCCTATTGATGTGAGTTCGAAATATGGTTATTGATATTTTTTATGACAAAAATGGGAGGGGGGGTTATGTAATTCGTTGTAACTGAGCGAGTGCAAGAACAAATGAATCTCGGGTACTGAAATACAACGCAAAGAAAATAAACCGAGTTTATGGTACATAGTATTTATAGCAGAGAGTGAGCCCGAATGGCAGCAGTGCAGCTTTACGTGGCAAGATGTATTCACAAACTATTGGTGCTTCAAAACTCTAGTAAAAAAAAAAAACAACGCAGTAACGAGAAACTGGAACATTTCAAACATCTATAACAAAAAAGTGACGTCATTATTTATTATAAAAATTAAAATATCTACACATTTCGTATAAATGTTGGAGGAGGATGTACAAGATGATTGGTGGGCAGCCGTGAGGAAAGACTGGTCCCAGTGTGGGCACTACAGCTTGACTCACACACACAAGTACTGTCCCTTGTCACTCAAGCAAGTGAAAATGTGAGGCGGATGGTGGGGGTAATTACGCTCGAGGACACACTTTCTTCTCAGTTATGTACAGGCAAGGATAATTTTAAATGTATTTCATTTCTACAAGGTAATATTATAAATGTTTTACATTACATTACATATAACAGTAGAGCTGAACTACAAAATTCCAGGCAGCCGCGTTACATCAAGCGCAAAATAATGGAATCAAACGTATATGAAAACTGGTAGAAAGGAACTGTTAAGATAATATGAAGCCTGGAAATGGTGTAGACTTGTGGATGGATGAATGAAACGGGGAACAAGTAGCGTGAGTCATCAGTAAAGCCTGTGGCTCATAACTGAGGAACCTGGGTTTGATCCTGGAGCTAGTGGAGAAATGGGGCATTTTTCCTGTTCAGCCAACAGTTAGTAGGTACCTGGGTGGTGGTCGAGAAAAGGAACAAAAGGCCTCAGTGGAAACAAGCCATACTGTCTTTCTTGGGTTATTCTGGGTTACTAAGCCTCAGAGTTAATACATCAAACAAGGCTTATTCTTCATTTTCTTCTAAGCCAGTAGGTGAGGAATAAGGCAGAGTGGGAAGATAAAGTCTGAGAACAAGAGAAACTGTGAGCGAATACGTGAACGAGTATACTGATCCCAAGGGACGACCACAGTGGGATTTGCTAGCAGTGATAAACGGAGTAATTTTGCACCAAGACTTTCTTGTAGACAGTGACAATATTCGCATTGGATACATATATAAACCTCATTACTCAGCAAGTCAGGTTACACACATACACACACACGCACACACACACACACACACACACCATGTACGTCAGGAGTATACCGTATACGTCAGGCCCATAGTGGAGTATGCAGCACCAATATGAAACCCACACCTGGTCAAACAAGTCATAAAATTAGAGAAAATGCGAAGGTTAGCAACAAGACTTGTCTCGGAGTTGAGGGGGTTTGTCCTACGAGGAAAGGTTAATTATTATTATTATTATAATCAAGGGGGAAGCGCTAAACCCGGAGGATTATACAGCGCCTGGGGGGGATGTGGAAGGCATTCAGGCTTAATTCGGGGAACTGGAGCACAGATCCAATTCCCTAAATCAAGAGCCCCTCACCAACATCAAGGAACCTTCCTTGAGGGGAGGAAAGGTTAAGGGAGCTCAATCTGACAACATTGCAGGGCAGGAGGTACAGGGACGACATGATAAGAACATATAAAATACTGTGAGGAACTGACAAGGTGGATAGGGACAAAATGTTTCAGAGATGTGACACAGCAACAAGGGGAAGTTGAAAGCTCAGATGAGTCACAGGGATGTTAGGAAATACTTCAGTCACAGAGTTGTCAGGAAGTGAAACAACCTGGAGAGTGATGAAGGGGAGGCAGGATTCATACATAGCTTTAAGAAGGGGTATGATAAAGCTCATAGACCAGGGAGAGAGTGGACCTAGTAGCGACCAGTGAAGAGGCGGGGCCAGAAGGTATGAATCGACCACTGCAACCACACACACACACACACACCAAGTGTCTACCGCTATGTGCCTTTGACAACTAGTAACTAACTCTGTAGGTTTATCTATGGCCCAGTGGGAGCAAGTACAACCTGGCACTTTAGGTAGCGAGGAGTGCCAGCTGGCTCTTTGGAGACTGGGAAGGGTGTGTATTTGCATGCCTAACCAATCCCTGACGTCGGTGCAGTTGGCTCATGGTTCCACACCAGCTGTTAGCTCTCCCTTGATGAGGATTCGAAAACGTGTTTATGGAAGCGGGTCAGGAGGGTTGATGGTGACTGGCGCTAGGTGGGTCAGGAGGGTTGATGGTGACTGGCGCTAGGTGGGTCAGGACGGTTGATGGTGAATAGCGCTAGGTGAGTCAGGAGGGTTGATGGTGAATGGCGCTAGGTGGGTCAGGAAGGTTGATGGTGACTGGCGCTAGGTGGGTCAGGAGGGTTGATGGTGACTGGCGCTAGGTGGGTCAGGACGGTTGATGGTGACTGGCGCTAGGTGGGTCAGGAGGGTTGATGGTGACTGGCGCTAGGTGAGTCAGGACGGTTGAGGTGACTGGCGCTAGGTGGGTCAGGACGGTTGATGGTGACTGGCGCTAGGTGGGTCAGGACGGTTGATGGTGACTGGCGCTAGGTGGGTCAGGAGGATTGATGGTGACTGGCGCTAGGTGGGTCAGGAGGATTGATGGTGACTGGCGCTAGGTGGGTCAGGAAGGTTGATGGTGACTGGCGCTAGGTGGGTCAGGACGGTTGATGGTGACTGGCGCTAGGTGGGTCAGGAGGATTGATGGTGACTGGCGCTAGGTGGGTCAGAAGGGATGATGGTCACTGGCGCTAGGTGGGTTAGGAGGGTTGATGATTACTGGCGCTAGGTGGGTCAGGAGAGTTGATGGTGAATGGCGCTAGGTGAGTCAGGAGGGTTGATGGTGACTGGCGCTAGGTGGGTCAGGAGGTTGATGGTGACTGGCGCTAGGTGGGTCAGGACGGTTGATGGTGACTGGCGCTAGGTGGGTCAGGACGGTTGATGGTGACTGGCGCTAGGTGGGTCAGGAGGGTTGATGGTGACTGGCGCTAGGTGGGTCAGGACTGTTGATGGTGACTGGCGCTAGGTGGGTCAGGACGGTTGATGGTGACTGGCGCTAGGTGGGTCAGGACGGTTGATGGTGACTGGCGCTAGGTGGGTCAGGACGGTTGATGGTGACTGGCGCTAGGTGGGTCAGGAGGGTTGATGGTGAATGGCGCTAGGTGGGTCAGGACGGTTGGTGACTGGCGCTAGGTGGGTCAGGAGGGTTGATGGTGAATGGCGCTAGGTGGGTCAGGACGGTTGATGGTGACTGGCGCTAGGTGGGTCAGGACGGTTGATGGTGACTGGCGCTAGGTGGTCAGGACGGTTGATGGTGACTGGCGCTAGGTGGGTCAGGAGGGTTGATGGTGACTGGGGCTAGGTGGGTCAGGACTGTTGATGGTGACTGGCGCTAGGTGGGTCAGGACGGTTGATGGTGAACTGGCGCTAGGTGGGTCAGGAGGCTGATGGTGACTGGCGCTAGGTGGGTCAGGACTGTTGATGGTGACTGGCGCTAGGTGGTCAGGACGGTTGTTGGTGACTGGCGCTAGGTGGGTCAGGACGGTTGATGGTGACTGGCGCTAGGTGGGTCAGGAGGGTTGATGGTGAATGGCGCTAGGTGGGTCAGGACGGTTGGTGACTGGCGCTAGGTGGGTCAGGAGGGTTGATGGTGAATGGCGCTAGGTGGGTCAGGACGTTGATGGTGACTGGCGCTAGGTGGGTCAGGACGGTTGATGTGACTGGCGCTAGGTGGGTCAGGAGGGTTGATGGTGACTGGCGCTAGGTGGATCAGGAGGGTTGATGGTGACTGGCGCTTGGTAGGTCAGGCGGGTTGATGGTGACTGGTGCTAGGTGGGTCAGGAGGGTTGATGGTGACTGGCGCTAGGTGGGTCAGGAGGGTTGATGATGACTGGCGCTAGGTGGGTCAGGAGGGTTGATGGTGACTGGTGCTAGGTGGGTCAGGAGGGTTGATGGTGACTGGCGCTAGGTGGGTCAGGACGGTTGATGGTGACTGGCGCTAGGTGGGTCAGGAGGGTTGATGGTGACTGGTGCTAGGTTTCAGGACTCTTGCTACACCGCCAAACCTTCTCCCAAGGAAGAAGTAATTTATATACGAATTGTAGACTGTTGAAAAATAAACAGCGAATTTGACACTGCGTTTTATATTTTGATCAAACGTTTTCTCGCGTTTACATAATCACTTACGTCGAGTTTATTATTATTATTATTATTATTATTATTATTATTATTATTATTATCATCATCATCATCATCATAATATATATCAACCTTTATTCCAATCCGACATTGTATTTTTTGTAAACTTGGGCTTTATTATTGCTCGCTTGAAATATAATTTTTTTTTTTTATTTTCGGTTAATTTGTGTTTAGACTAACGTATATTATTCTACATTTTCATGTAAGTGGCCAAGAATAACGCAATAATAACAAACGGAAAACTCGATACGTACTGTAATATGTTAATTAGAGCGTTTGCTTTCTGCCGAAATATGAAAAAAAGTTGGAAGGATTGTATATACCAGTGAAAGCATTAAACCCGTAAGGGTTATACTGTTACATCGAGAGATCATACTCCAAGATTGTATTTTTTGCATTTTTTCTTATGCTAAAACTGGCTAATTATATTTCAAGTACATGAATCAAATCTGTACCACAAATCTAATTAAAAAAAATCCATCGAAAGTCGGTTAATTTCCGACCACAAAAAACCAACGTTGTATCAAATGGCAGTCATTACTTTTTATGAGATATAATTCGCTTATAAACACGTATGTCTCAGGACAGACTGTATCTGCGCTGCGGCCGAGCACCACCGGTGATACAGACTGTATCTGCGTTGCGGCCGAGCACCACCGGTGATACAGACTGTATCTGCGCTGCGGCCGAGCACACGGTATACAGACTATATCGCGTCGCGGCCGAGCACCGCCGTGATACAGACTTTATTGCGCTGCGCCGACACCAACGGTGATACAGACTGTATCTGCGTTGCGGCCGAGCACACCGGTGATAGAACTGTATCTGCGCTGCGGCCGAGTCACCACCGTGATACAGACTGTATCTGCGCTGCGGCCGAGCACCACCGGTAATACAGACTATATCTGCGCTGCGGCCGAGCACCGCCGGTGATACAGACTGTATCTGCGCTGCGGCCGAGCACCACCGGTGATACAGACTGTATCTGCGCTGCGGCCGAGCACCGCCGGTCTACCTACCTGGAGGGCATTCCGGGGATCAACGCCCCCACGGCCGGTGATAGCTTCAACTTAATACTTTTAGCATGCTACTAGTCTCCCTTAAAATATATTTTAAATTTTTCTGTAAACAGCCTAATGATTTCGTGCTTAAATTATTTACTTCAGAGTAAATTCCTTAAGCGACACAATTACAACTGTCATAAATATTAATAATACGCTCTAAGAGTGGAGTTGTCAAGTTCTGATTATATATTTTTCATTCAGTATTACAATAAAATATTTTATTTACCTGTTGATGATACTCTACATATATATGGAAAAAATGAACGCGCAGACGCAAAGCAAAACATCGACTTTCGATGGAAAGGCGAAAATACTGACAGGAAGGAAAGAGGAAACATGATACATAAAAGGTCATAAAACGATATGGTAGACTAGTACCTTCAACAGGAAGAACATGAGGCAAAGAAATCGTTATCTATTTTCTCATACTTATTTATGACTCTTGAGAAAATAATGTGTCCGTCAGGATAGTGAAAAACATTTTTCGTCTTAAATATGGTGGTCAAAAAAATTAAATGGGTTAAGACAAAGTAGTAAGAACTGCACTCGTTAGAAAATGAGAAAAATATGATGACTGCACTAATTACAAATCTATTTTCATATTACTGATGGTGGGTTATTCTTACACATATGTGAATATCAGATTAGGTATGTAGATATTATGTTTCAGTTCATACATCAAGTAGTTCGAATTAATGGTGTGTGTGTCATCCTTAAAGCAGCCAGTGACGTTCAAGACACAGACGTCACTGGAAGACTGTGGTATTACATTAGTCTACAATGAAATAGATTTGCAGCCATACGAAATGTCCAATTAGTTTATATACCAGGCTCTGTGTGCTATAGCTTATCTACGAATACAAGAATTGAACCTTTTATCTACGCTAACTTGTCTTAATATTTTAAGAATGATAGCATGAAGATAACTAATTTATACTCAGTATGACGACCTAAGACGATACCTACGCCATTCTTCTATAACTAACTGTTACACCCTTTTGTTCATTTTAAGCAGACAATTTCTATTCGTTATTATGGCAATGGTATATTTTTACATATTATTTTTACTATTTCACTTAATATTATATTCAGGAGTAATTCCATTAGTAGCTAAAATGGATTTACTTGACTTTATAATATTATCTGACCGTATATTATTTAGCTTTGTACATAGGTAGGTTATTTAATGAGTCGAAACTGTTGGTGCGACCTGGCCAAGCACCAGTAGGTGTTTTGAGCTACTCAATCCCTGCTCCGACCGAGTCAAGGTTGGCTGGTAAAGCCTTACCTTGTGCAGTTCATACCTTCCTCTGGACCAGGAAGGGTCTAGGGAAGTAGCCAGCTTTAAACCACCATTCACCTCCCTAGAAGCTACCAGAAATTTCGGAAACTCATTGCAAGGGCTTGTCTCGGTTGGAGAAGGAGGTTGAGGAACTCTTAAAGAAAGTGAGACCAAGTGAGCAAGTCTCCGTGTTAGAAGAGGGCTTATTGCAGAATGAACCCTATGGAAGAGCTCTATCAGTGTGGTGTTCGAGTTTTTAAACAACGCCTGTGCATGTACATACATTTCTTGACTCAGAGCCATTTGTAAATACTTAACCTGGTACTGTGATGTGTTAATGAGGCGAGTGACAAATATTCTACTAAGTGTAAAATATGAGAAAGTGGGTTTAAGTGGTTATTATGGTTATTAATAAATTAAATAGAAAATAGGAAAATTCCTTTTCCTCTATGAGTGATGACCCGTAGACTTGACCCGTAGACGTGACCCGTAGACGTGCTAAGTTCATTAGTTTGTTACGAGAAGCACTATAACCCAGGAACCCACCGGCTATGTTCGTAACACTAATTCAGTGTCATAAAACAAATTTGTAAACATAATTATTTCCTATTAAACACGTGCTATGTAAATCCTACGGGTTTAGCACTTACCCAGGATAATAATAATATAACTTCATGAGTCAATTAAGTACGATGACAACAATGTATAAAGTGACTAAGATTACCTTGACAGCTTCATCATGGTTACTTGGGGCACAGAATATCGAGGTGGTGTGATAACTCACCCTTCTAGAGAGAATGTTATCGTCTTGAAAACATTTTGACGTGAATAATCGTCGAAGATCGTAAAATAAATAGAACTAATGTGATCGGTTATGAGAGGATTTTGACCAGTGATGTTAACATTTTGACCAATTCTGATAGTATGCCGACCAGTCATATTAATATTCTGACCAGTTATGATAGCATTTTTGAACAATTATGGAAGTACATTATCTTAGATTTATTATTGGCTTTACTTCGAATATTAGGAAACCATAGAACTCTCTTGAGAACAATTTAGCCAGCCACTGCAATACTCCGGATAATTCTAGTAATATCTTCACCGTCACAAAAGTATTCTGACCATATATGGCAGTACTTTAGCAATCATATTATTTGGCTCAGTTATAACAGAGTTTTCTACTGATTTTGGAGATGTTCAGAGTCATCTGATACGGAATGAGATTACTTTTAAAATTACTGATCATATTGATCTATCATGTATAGTGACTTAACCCAGTTTAACTACATTTATGGGTCTAATCACTGTGACGCTATAATCAGAGGTACAGTTATCATATCTAGGTTCAATATGAGCTAATATCAGGCAGCAACATAATTTCCTGACTATGGTGGTAATCTAGCTTCCTCTCGCTGTTTACGGGTTCACCGAGCATCTCATGACGTACAATGAGCGCTACTGAGGTTAATATACACATAGAGATGAAATATACTGTGAGTTTTTCTTTATGGTTTAAGAAAATTAGTTAACTCAATGCCATACGTTTCCAATCCACCAATCCTAAACAGTTAGGGATTAAAATCATTGAAACCGGTTGGTTGGTTTGGCTTAAATCCTATCGACTGCCCAAGAGTAATTAGGCGGCTGCATTGCACTCATAAAGGAACAATAAAAGAATACGTTAATCTATAAAATTGGGCTTCAAGTCAACTAGCTGTATATACAGTACACTGCTACACACCTCTCAGTGCATATGCACAGTTGCAACAAGGCGAGCTACGGCCTCCATAATTTGCATTTTACACGCTTTAAACTTTAACACACAACAGAGCTTGTCACCTCTTCAACAATCCCTATTTTACTATCATATTTTTTGCGTCTATCCACTACACTCTAAAATCTCCCCGCCTTCCTCTGCTATTTTCGCGCATTTTTTCCTCTCATTCTATTTTCATCTTTGCTTTTCTCTTTCTTCATATTGATTCCAGTTATTTATTCTCCTACAGTGCTTCTGGAGTAAGTTGCTTACCGCTCACCATTACTTCTTATCGATTCTCCATCTTAATCAACTCGAGGGAGGCAAGTGCAGCTCAGACCCAGGAAATCGGTTGGAGGATGAGATGAAACCGGTTGGTGGATACGCGACAAAACCGGTTAGTGGATGGGATCAATCTGACGTGGATAAGTGATAAAAGCGGCTTGCAAATAAGTGGTAAAACGGGTTTGTGGATAAGTGATAAAATCGCTTCCTGGGTAAGTGATGAAATCGGCTTGTAAAACCGGCTCGAGGTGATGAAACCACCTCGTGGAAATGATAACCGGGTCAAAGCATGTAAAAAATCGTGTCATAGTATGTGAAAAAATCTGATCATGGTTTGTGAAAAACAGGTCATGGTAAATAAAAAAAAATCAGGTCACGGTATGTGAAAAACCGAATCACGTTACGTACCAGAGGAGTGAATGTGCTGCAGCAGCGTCACTCAAAATAAAATGTGTTATGACTGGCGTTACGATACAGATTCTAGAAATACTAGGATTAAAGGTAAGTGTAATATATTAAAGGCCATTTGTTATATGACAATATTTTTTGTACCACTTATTAACACATTCACGGCAACAAGTACAGTCGACCCTCGAATTTCATCATCCCTTTTCTGTATGTAAAACTAGTTATTCTCTATAAAATGTATTTTTTGTTAATATTTTTGGGTGTCTGGAATGGATTAATTGGATTTACATTATGTCTTATGGGAAATATTAACAAAAAAAATACATTTTATAGAGAATATAGTTTTACATACAGAAAATGAATGATGAAATTCGAGGGTCGACTGTAGTTTTAAAGCTTCCTCTTTATAACATTTATGGGAGATTTCAAATAAATTTATGATGCATATGAATAAAAAGCATTATTTTTTAATAAAAAATAAACTTATAGCTTTTAATTAAGTTTTTATATTTAATTACAACAATCACAGGTTAAACTCTTGTTAACAAGCTTCTGCTGAACACTACTGAACACTTAAATTAAGCAAGAATACTGCACTAACAGTCTACCATCACATAACCACTGGCGAGTAAACAGTCACTGTCTGGGTGGCCAAGGAGAGTCCTACTTGTAGGTGACTCGAAGTCGGAAATTCCCGGAATGAGAATTTTTATATTTTTGTCGGGTGGAATTAGATCATTCTCGTGTTACAGGTTTTGATATTGTAGTTTATTATCCATTTATTTATAATATATATAAAGGACGTAAATCTTTTCTATTGAAATATTAACTGAGGAGTAACCAAGTTTACTTCAAGTACTGACACCTAATAATAATAATAATAATAATAATAATAATAATAATAACTATAATAACCTCGCCTCTGACAGTCTGTAGTATTTTTTTTAGACATAATATATGAAGTAATACCATTCAATCTTAGTTTCTGTATCATTAATTAAGGTGAAAAATAATAATCATAATACCGTGGCTGGACCAGTTCAAAACCCTCAAATTGGAAGTGATAACTGGAAGACGTTTCGTTTCTCATGTACCGAAATGTCGCGGGTTTCACTTAGACACACGTGCAGCAATAAAAAAAAAAGAGAAATCCTAGATGGTAAATTATAATATTGTATACGGAAGAGAAATAAGATTAAGACAAAACTAATCATTGGAGAGATGTTCCCTAAGGCACCAGAACGCTGGCACCCCCAACTCCTCTTTCCGTCAAGTTCCACGTCAGTCTGTGCTTTTAGGACATTGATGAGGTAATTAATGTGGGACTGTAAAAGACAGGCAATGGCTTGCTCATATAGTTCTATATGTAATGATCACATTGACGAATTTACGAAGTCTCTCATATTTTGTGTGCCTAGTCAAGAACAGAAAATTATCGAGATGGGGTGTGTAACAGCGCAGGCGCGCGCGCGCGCGCGAGAGAGAGAGAGAGAGAGAGAGAGAGAGAGAGAGAAAATTTAGGTGGTTCTATCCGACGAATATAAAAGGAAGCATTCCTTTAGGTGTGTTCCTTTAATTAACATGTTACTGATAGATAACGAATTCTCTAGATATTTTTGTTGAAGTTTGCAGATGACAGGAGAGAAGTAGCAAACTTTGTTGGATGAGTTCAGGTCGTGAGAGCTAAAACAAAATGTATTTTGAAATTTGTAAGTAAAATTGCAGTAGATAGGTCGATGACAAACGAGGTTAATCATGGAGTAGACGAGGGAAAGTTGCATGTGTATTGTATATTAAAATTATTAATGAATGAAAAAATGTATTAAGAATATAACTGTCTAAGTTACTGGATGAATGTGAAGCATGATCTTTGAATGTTGCAGCAAGTGGGAGGATGGACGCAATAAAAATGTGCCTTAAATCCATGTGTGCTACGAATATTATACAAAGAATAAGGAATTAGGGGACTGTGCTGGTATGAAAGCCATATTTCAAAGCGAAGAAGAGTCACTGAGATCGTTTGTCTGTGTAAAGAGGATGGTGATATTAAGAGTATATAAGCCCCTAAGTAGATAAGGGGAAAGATTGGAGACGTCCGAGGTACTAATGGATGAAGGGTGCGAAGTAGTGAACTGTATCCAACAAGCATGCGTGACCGTGTTAAATCGGAGTGGAAGGAAATGGCTCAGGGGCTATGGTGTGCATTCAGTCTTATCATTAGTGCATGGACATCACGACCCAATCAATGCCTTACCAAAATGCGATATTCCTACCAAACTTTCAAACTGTAGGACACTACATACCACCTCAAAAACTAAATTTGACTAATCAGCTTTCCCTGAATTCTTTAATATATTACCTTGATAAAACTTCCTTCTGGATTTCTTTTTACTAGAAAGGATATAATTAAAGGCGTTAAATATAAGACATGAATAATGTTAGTCATTATGTAAGGAAGTTTTACATCATCGTGAGTCTCTTTACGTTCAATCATCATGCCAGTTTTGTACTTGATTCAGATGTAGATGTAAGCGAATATTAAATACTTATTTCAATGAACTGTTCCCGAGTTATTGAAATATTTGTTAAGACTCTTGCCAAGATGAAATACGAAACAGATGTTTACTTTGGTAATTAATATCAAGAAGCAAAGTAACGTGAAAAAGTATTTTTTAATGGAATTCTAAGTACCGAATAAATAGACGCTTTAAGATATCTCTGATTCTTCTTCTGTTAGATAATATTTTCAGTGACGTACACTGCCACACACAACACAGTAGCTTAGGCATCTGACAAGATATTCAGGAAGTTAAAGCTTACTAGCAGCCGTGGAGGCTAAAATTAGCGTATTACTACACCAGTCGCAAAGCTCGCGAGGGTAAACAACAATAGTCGGGCTTTTCCACTGATCACTGATGGTTTGAAGCCAAGTTCAATCCCAGCGGGTTATTTTCAAACTGTGCCTGTTGAGGTATACATGCGAAGTAGCAATTGCTGTTTTTTTACCACAATTCTAAAGTACTACGATAATTCTAAAGTATTTATCACATAATGAGTACCGCTGCCTAACACACTCGCCCCTGGGAACAAAATCTAAATATTTTACAATATCCATGTGTGTATATTTATTTTAGCACCAAAACATAAGTTACCAATCTAACCTAACCTTGATCAAATTAACGTGATATGAATTAACTTGATCCTATGCAATCAGTCGAAGATCTGATTTACTTTAGTTTTTATTTAACATAAATGAAATGCATTAATTTTGTTATTTTCTGATTTATTGTGATGTTCAGATTTATAACTAAAAAGAATCCTTTATGAGAATTCGTGTAGAAAATGATATCTTACAGGATCGACTCAGATAGCGAGTGTTTAATATTAACCTCGAGTAGTTCTGCACTAACACACCCAATAATGAAGCTACACCAGTATTTGTTACTGCAGGTGGGGGTTGTAAACTGGAGTGGTGCAGAGTTTACAAATATTAAGCAGACGTCTGGCGAGAGTGGAGCTCTGGAGAGTTTAGGCGGAGTCATGGTTATAACATGACCCGCGTAATCTAGGCCGCCACCTGAGACCTTGCCTTCCTATTTTGTTTTACTACTTTTTATCAAGATGTATATTAAGCAGCATTTGGGTCCCATCTTCGATTCCCAGCCAGGGTAGAAACACTGGGCGTGTTTCTTTACACCTGTTGTCTATGTTCACCCATCAGTAAAATGGGTACCTGGGTATTAGTCGACTGGTGTGGGTCGCATCCTGGGACACTGACCTAATCTGCCCGAAATGCTCAGCATAACAAGGGGCTTTCTATATACTAGTATGTCAGTGATGTCAGCTAGGCCTGTATCCCATGTACATGTACTTGTAGTAAATAAAATTATTATTATTATTATTATTATTATTATTATTATTATTATTATTATTATATCTACTATTGTCGATGCCTTATAGTATCTCGAGAGTTACATTTTGATCTCTGGATTTTCTCTCCACTAGCATCGTGACATTGAACAAGTTTTGCCTATCACAGTAGCTCATTCTCCTGCTATAATTAATACAATTGTGGGAAGCGCTAAACAGTAGCAGGTCATACAACTGGGAAATGGGAGGTAATCAGGTTTAATCTAACGAAGGGAATGATAGTCCCATCCCTAGATCAAGAGCTCCTTGCCGGCATCAGCTTTGCAACCAGTGGAATGCTTAATGCTGAAGTATTCCCAGCTTCCTGCACCTGCTTCAGTATGGGTTCCAAGCTGGTGAGGCATACTCTAGGATCGGCATTACAAATGTGATGTAAACCATTCTAAATGATTCCTTGTTCACATCTGAAGGCTATTCTTATATTTCTAAACAGGAGTATGCTGCTGACGTTAATTTACCTATGTGTCTCGGGGGGACAGGTTCGGGGTGATGTCTACACTATATCTTCCTTGATAGACATAGTTGTTTCCTCTAGAGTTGATATAGTGTTTCTAGACTCCCAGGTAGGTAGTCCCAGATTATTCACCTTACATTTGTAGGGAAAATACCGATCTTTCCAGTCATTTTGTACTTTTCTCGTTTAAATGAAAATTTACCTATTTTTGTTAATGAATACATCAGAGATTTCATCTACTATCTACTAAGAACTTAAGATACAAGAATAAAGCAACACTGCAGTAGGCCTCCTGGCCTATGCTACACATGTTTAACACCTACGCCCATTCATGTATATGTTCAATTTATATTTAAAGCCACTCAAAGTTCTCGCCCAGTCACGCTCTCTAGGAGTTTGTTTCACTCTTCTACAACTCCGTTGGCAAACAAGTACTTCCCTATATCCTTTTTCATCTAAATTTGTTGAACTTGAATCTACTGCTGCGAGTCCTGTCTTGGTTAGATACTTTTAACATATTAATATCATCTTTATTATTGCTGTTTTCCATTTACACTCTTCACTCACATTAACCTATTTCTACGTCTTTTCAAAGTGTACAAATTCAATGTCTTCAGCCTATTTTCGTAGGAAAGGTTTCTAGTACATGGAATCAACTTTGTCATCCTCAGTAAATTTTCCAGACGTCTATGACCATTCTCTATTATGGAGACCAGAACTGAGCAGCATAATCTAAATGAGGTCTAACCAAAGATATGTAAAGCTGAAGTATAACCTTAGGACTTGTATTATTAATACTTCTTAATATGAAGCCAAGAATCCCATTAGCTTTAACGCGAACACTTAAACACTCTTGTACTGGCTTTAAATTTCCGGTAACCGTAACTCCTAAATTTATTTACACATTCAGTTTGACATAGATCTATATTATTTAACTTATAAGAACCATAATTATTTTCTTATCCTAGAAAAAACTGTAACGTTATGCCACTGAAAGAAAAAAAATAGTTATGACAAATAGCTGGTAATGATACATGGCTGGCAATGGTTGGCCGAGAACACATACATCCTAGCATTAGCAGGTAGACCTACAAAAGTTTTTTTTTTGTTTGGATTATAAAGAAAAAGAAATTGCGATACACACAACGGAAATAAACATAAATCTACAACGCATGATTAAGGGAAAAGAACTGACAAAGATATTTCGCATACTCAGTTTTTTGGTAAGAGCGAGCGGTGGATGGGGATGGGGAGCGAGCGGTGGATGGGGATGGGGAGCGAGCGGTGGATGGGGATGGGGAGCGAGCGGTGGATGGGGATGGGGAAGGTTTGCGTCTCTTACCACCAGGACTTGAAATATTCAACATAAATGATTTCTTCGTCGGAAAGGCGCCATATTAAAATGATCATATTCACTAAGTCAAGTTCAAGAGGTTAAATAAACTATATTACATTCAAGAAGTTATATCAATTAATAAAGTTATGCAAGGTAAACTGAAGAATATAATATGGATACATGGAAAACATTCATTGACTGAAAGGTACGAAGGTGCACTTATACTCACTAAGTCAAGTTTAAGAGGTTAATTAAACTATTACATTCAAAAGGCTATATCAATTAATAAAGTTATGCAAGGTAAACATACATTGTATGTTTGCCATGTATCCATATTATGATTCTTTATATAACTGATATAGCCTCTTGAATGTAATAGTTCAATTAACCTCTTAAACTTGATTTACAGAATATGTCGTTTTCGTATTGCTTTATTGAGTCTCTTCTGATTTTAGGGTATTAATGATCATTCTCATCTGTTCCCATTTCCCTTTTGACCTTCTTGTTCTACATTTTTCTTTGCTGCTGCTTCCATCCAAACGTTGCTTATGGAGCTGTGTTTCTCCCTCTCCTTATTGTATTGGTATAATTTTTTATCTGCATTTCTGAGTAATGAAGTCAATAAGTTTTGTACTGTTGTTGTTTTCCAGTTAGTCCATTGTCCCGGTGAACGTTATGGGAGAGTGTGCGAGTGTCGGGAAGAAGTGTGTGCAAAATATTCAGTAGAAGAGAATATGTGGGCTAGTAGACGTGCGTAGGAATGCGAATGTTGGAAAGTGTAAGTGTGTGTGGGGAAGAATGTGGGAGATTGTGTGTGGGGGGGAAGAAAGTTATTATGGGGAGAGTAATGGGGAGTGTGTATTGGAGAGTGTGAGTTTGGGGAGTGCATGAGTGTGGGGGGAGATTAGTGGAAGTGAGTGCATGAGAGTGAGCGCCTTAAGAAAGTGAAGTGAAAAAGCTTTCTTGGACAGCGTGGATAGCAATATTGTCGAGAGCTGGTAGATGCTAAAAGGCTGCAGAGTGCGTGTGCATAATAAGTGCAGAAAAAGAGTCTGTGCAGAATGCAAGAATACAATATTGAGTGCAGGAAAAAACGGTGCATAGAGTGCAGGGAAAAAAAGCGTTAGTGAATAGAGGAAAATGTGACGGTGGAGAATAAGAGTAGGGGAAAAAAGTTGTGTGGATAGTGACAAAATGAGTGAGTGAAGATGGCGACATCAATGAGTGTTGATTGTTACAACATAAGACTGAATGTATATGGATAGTGACATTGTGATTTTGTGTGAGGATAGCGATGACATGAGTGAGGATAGTAACACCATGAGTGTGAGGATAGTGACAACATGAGAATGAGTGTGAAGACAGTGACGACATTAAGAGTGAGCTAGGCAGGTGGAGTGGGCAAGAGGTCTGCCGTTCTGCCACCAGATGGTGATGGGACCCGCACTCTGCATTGATTTCCCGGCCCGTCATTCAGCTGGGCAAGTTTGACCCTAAACTGCCTTTAACTGGGGCAGCTAGTCGTTTACTGCCATTAACCCCTTAAAAAGAAGGTTAAAAGAAAGTCTCTACTCACACCATCATCAATAATAGATAATTCAGAGGCTTCCAATTGTAACGGTTGCCCTCGTGTATACATCTGAATTTGTTGTTCGGGCTCTTATTATTATTATTATTATTATTATTATTATTATTACCACTTACCAAACAGAGGATTTCAACCCGTAGGGGGTCATAAGCGCCCAAATGAGGCAATCAGATCTGAAACTAGGAAGGGGGTGGATATATCCAACTTCTTGGATCAAGACCCCTTCACCAGGATCAAGGCACTCCCTTAGAAGGCCACAACTCCCGAAACATAATAGGTATCGTAAGTATATCTGGCACTTTGTAGTATATACTTTTATGCACTTAGACGAAAGGAATTATGTCTTTCAACACTATTACATCATTAATTAAACATGTTAAAATATTCTTACCACTAGACGTGAGGGAACCTGAATTTTAATATTTATAAACAACGATGTTATTTAAAATTGCACTGACAAGGATTTTGACGATTCATTAATAACTGGTGGGTGAGGGAACAATAATTTTTTCATTTACTGTAATTACGTAATGGGATTAGTTTGGAGGAATTTCAAAATGCTGCAGAGTCCTCGGAAAGTTCTCGAAAAAGAATTCGTATTAATGGGACACAGTGTAAATTATAGACGACAGGAAGGAAACTGTAACTCTAAATTATGATCAAGATGAACATAAAGATGATAAGAGATCTCGATTTAACTACCTTGGATACAGAAATATAATTGTGCTTGGAATGGACTCTATATCAAACACTTGTATATGTATAGCTGCGTGTATACCTCTACACCAGCTTCAAGTGTATTAACATAATGCCTAGCATGTATACCTCCATGTGTATTAACCTAATATCTAGCATGTATCCCCATGATAACTTAGTGTATCAACATAGTACAAGTAACTAGCAGTCTTCCAAGGAGCTATATTTCAAGAGTTACTTGTGTCGTTGTCGTCCCCTCTACGCATGTCTAAGTGCATTGGGGTGTCGAGTAAATTAACCCACCCCAACATACTGCTTAATGTACACGCTGACACAGCCAGGGAACACGCTGACACACAACCAGGGTACACGCTGACACACAGCCAGGGTACACGCTGACATACAGCCAGGGTACACGCTGACACACAGCCAGGGTACACGCTGACATACAGCCAGGGTACACGCTGACATACAGCCAGGGTACACGCTGACACACACAGCCAGGGTACACGCTGACACACACAGCCAGGGTACACGCTGACACACACAGCCAGGGTACACGCTGACACACACAGCCAGGGTACACGCTGACACACAGCCAGGGTACATGCTGACACACACAGCCAGGGTACACGCTGACACACACAGCCAGGGTACACGCTGACACACACAGCCAGGGTACACGCTGACACCACACCGCCAGGGTACACGCTGACACACAGCCAGGGTACACGCTGACACACACAGCCAGGGTACACGCTGACACACACAGCCAGGGTACACGCTGACACACAGCCAGGGTACACGCTGACACAGCCAGGGTACACGCTGACACACAGCCAGGGTACACGCTGACACACAGCCAAGGTACACGCTGACACACAGCCAGGGTACACGCTGACACACAGCCAGGGTACACGCTGACACACAGCCAGGGTACACGCTGACACACAGCCAGGGTACACGCTGACACACAGCCAGGGTACACGCTGACACACAGCCAGGGTACACGCTGACACACAGCCAGGGTACACGCTGACACACAGCCAGGGTACACGCTGACACACACAGCCAGGGTACACGCTGACACACAGCCAGGGTACACGCTGACACACAGCCAGGGTACACGCTGACACACAGCCAGGGTACACGCTGACACACAGCCAGGGTACACGCTGACACACAGCCAGGGTACACGCTGACACACACAGCCAGGGTACACGCTGACACACAGCCAGGGTACACGCTGACACACAGCCAGGGTACACGCTGACACACAGCCAGGGTACACGCTGACACACAGCCAGGGTACACGCTGACACACAGCCAGGGTACACGCTGACACACAGCCAGGGTACACGCTGACACAGCCAGGGTACACGCTGTCAGGTACAAGTAACAACGCACACACACACGTACACGCAGCTGGCTTGTATAAACAAGTTAACACAACACTATAGCTTTCACATATACACCGTAAAATAATAATGTTAGGAAAGGAAAACTTTACCATTAATATTTAAAATATATATTTGTATCATCGCATTTTTTAGTTATTCACTTTCACTAATGTAAGATTAACGTATAAACACGTTTTAAAAAGAAATATATAACTCCAGTACAGGTCACGGCAAGATAGTTCCACTTTAAGGGAAACATATAAAAGGCAAGCTAGCATACACAATTTAAACTAAATTTCGTCAAAAATTTTGCATATTAAATTACAATGTCCTGTTTCTCTAACAGTATGATATCTCATTCTGCTCACGTGTACAGCAAGTTCTAAATCACAACATAACCATCAGTTGCATGAAAATGCTCACCTACTAAACCCCACACACTACACTACACTGGCTGAATGGTTTATCAGGCTTAAATTTAGCCTATCAGCTACATGCATCACGAAATCGTAATAACACGATTGCAAACAAATCAGAGAATGGGTGGGGTTTGAACCCATGGCGAGCGAGTTTTAGGACTCACTTCCCATGACTCAGGTCAAGTCCCAGCCGTTCCCTGACTTGACTATACAGGATTATTAATATTGCATATCGATATACATGCACAACACCAATCAATAATACTTTAATCCCTAATGATTACAGTCAACTCTGCATAAATATAGTAATAAACACACTGGCACAGATATACTGTATATACACCTCTCGATGTACAGAATATACTTTTGCTTCTATATGAGCACTAGACTATATATACAAGGACAGCAGCAGCAACACCGTTATTATGCCTAGCCAGTGCCAAATTCCGTGCTAACATTGCTTAAATTTTCGCGCGTCTTGCAAAGCACATAAGTTTTAAATAAAATATACATCATGAAGGCAAATAATCGAAGCAGGATTTATCAAGAACTAAGAGCCTCTGTGCTTCACATTTTATGGCATTTTAAAATAAACTAGTCACACATAACTTCATATAGATAATAAATTAAAATAATCTAGGTCTCAAAAAATTCCTTTGACCTACAAATAAGATAAATATAGGCAAATATAGCCTCCACCCTTCCTTGAATTAAATGATCCACGTGGGTTCAGCACTTCACAGAGTAATTTTGATCTACAATTACTTAACATACTCCAAAGTACAGCTTGCAAGCAGATCTATGGAACGAACTCTCCACTAAAATTTATGTTCAACCGATAGCCTTTGCTACTGAACTTGGATGACCAGATTAACTTACGGCGCTAATTTAAGAGTGACTCACCACCAAGCTCTCAGCCTAGTGAATGAACGTTTCCTCGTTTAGCATTAGCACAGCTGCCCTCTACGACCAGTGAACGAACGGTTAGTCATTCAGTATTTGTATAACCACATTCTAGAACTAATGAATGAACGGTTCGACATCCTCCATTACCATAACTACTTTATAAGGATAGTGAATGAACGGATCCTGGTCCAGCATTAGCACAGTCAAGTTCTAAGACTAGTGAATGAACGGTTCCCTGTTTCAAATATAAAATCCTCCCTCCATAAACAGAAATGTGGAAAATTTGGTACATTTGTCATGGAGCAGTTTTGAGGTGACAACGAAGACGAGTGATGTGCACCCACTGTGAGCAGATGGTTGAGCTCCAACTTGTGTACCACGACTATCTTGCCACGACGCCCCTACGCAACCGCCTCCTCCCAAAACAAACTGTCGAAGAGACCCGGGAGGACAGGGCAACACACCTTGTGTATCTTGCAGTCGGGAACCTGAGGACGTTGCTACCGATCATGCCTGCCACCCACCGCTTCCATGAAAACGTGATGACACTTTCCCATTGGAGAGCCTGTGCCGGATCACAGCATGGGGAAAACCCGGCCAGGACCCGTCCTGGCGAACCTACCTGTATCTGTTCTGAGGTGACTATATAGCTCATGCTACACTATCCTGGCTCAGGAACGCGCTTCCCATGTTTAAGAATAATAATAATAGCCACATTCACAGTTATACCACTCACTCGACGTAATAAAGAAAAACTCACTCACTCGACGTAATAAAGGAAAACTCTGGTAACAACACATAACTATTACCTACTGCTAATATTCATAGAAACACAAATTACTAAAACAAAATTGTAAGCTTTTAAAAACAATCACTTACAATTTTATCATAAATGACCTGTAATGTTTTGTGAATATAATCAGTACAGGTACTTACATTTCTCGTCATCGACAGCAGATACTTGGGATGAGATGGCTTGAGCAGGAACAGTAGTGACCGGTCCAGCAGTAGCAGGCTGGATATGAGCAGGAGCAGTAAGGGGGGAAGCAGCAGGGCGGGTAGCAGCAGCAGTGGACGCAGGTAAGTCCCTGTGCCCCTGTTTGTTAGTGCCCCCGTCCATGGCGGGTGAGACTGCCTCTACCCGGGGACACCAGAAGCACCACTTAATTTATTTGTTTTATCTACTCGGTCGATTTCGTTTAGTATGAACTCTGTGCAAGAAAATTATTTTAATTACTTATTTCTAAACAAATATGCATTATTTTCGTGAAGTTTTAGATACAATAGCTTCTTTCGCCTCTATTTGACATCGACTTAAACTGAACCAAGCAGACAAGCCTCGTCCGTTTTTACAAACAAAAAAGAAAAACCGTTTTTTTCTTTTATCACTTTCAACACTATCACTTAATGGATTGCACTCTGAATGTCATTATGATATGCTTTTCTAACAGTAATCAACCATATAAGATTCCTTGTGCTTTTAACAATATTTCCTTATCAGTTAGTCTCAGAACTTAATTATGTCAGTTTATAACAACAACAGAGTATTAAACAGAGTATTTAACAGTCGTGTATAACATGTTTAGAAAATATCCCCTTTTTGTTGTACACACACTACACCCATGATACAGCCAGTGTGCACATCACTGATACAGCCAGTGTGCACATCACTGATACAGCCAGTGTACACATCACTGATACAGCCAGTGTGCACAACACTGATGCAGCCAGTGTGCACAACACTGATACAGCCAGTGTGCACAACACTGATACAGCCTACAGCCAGTGTGCACATCACTGATACAGCCTACAGCCAGTGTGCACAACACTGATACAGCCAGTGTGCACATCACTGATACAGCCAGTGTGCACATCACTGATACAGCCAGTGTGCACATCACTGATACAGCCAGTGTGCACATCACTGATACAGCCTACAGCCAGTGTGCACATCACTGATACAGCCGCAGTGTGCACATCACTGATACAGCCAGTGTGCACAACACTGATACAGCCAGTGTGCACAACACTGATACAGCCAGTGTGCACAACACTGATACAGCCAGTGTGCACATCACTGATACAGCCAGTGTGCACAACACTGATACAGCCAGTGTGCACAACACTGATACAGCCAGTGTGCACAACACTGATACAGCCAGTGTGCACAACACTGATACAGCCAGTGTGCACATCACTGATACAGCCAGTGTGCACATCACTGATACAGCCAGTGTGCACAACACTGATACAGCCAGTGTGCACAACAGTCAGGGTGAGCTTATGGTAAACAACTGAAGCGACCAGCTACCTTCACCACTCTTACCAAAGCCTTTAGTCACGACAGTGAAGCAAATTTCAATATAAGAGGGCAGTTAATTTGTTAGATTTATGACCCGTCGACAACACACGAATTATTAGAGACAAATGCACATTAACATAAAGGATACTCTAAACTCAAAACTCAGGAATTAAAATAAACTCTTAAGTGTGTAAGTTTTGCTTTTTTTTTTTTTTTTTTTGCTTCTTTACCCTTGGCTGAGTTTCGTATATTTTCCTCTCAGACTAGTGCTGCTATCAGCCTGTTATATCTACCTACGTCATATTAGTAGCCCCTTATCTTCCCATCGCATAATAGGCCTAGCTGTGGCAGGATACCCTGTTGCACACCTTGCATTGGAATTGCTAACCTTTTTGTTGTATATTGTTCTACAGTGCAACTACGGTACTACTACTGTGTGTTCTTTAACCTATGTATTATTGCGGGCTGAGCCCAGGATGGCTGAACCCAGGCGAGACAGCCTGACAAATGATAGCAGAGGTGAGATCATTTAGTCTCTATGAATTTCGTGGCCACCCTGCAGACAGAGAGTATAGGCATTGTAGGTTTTAGTAGACAGCAACATCCCTGAAGGCACTACCATCATCTCATTAAACTGTGAAATAAATGTGTGATAAACATTTTGCATTTCTGCATAATTATTGTCGTTTTTCTTAGCCTCATGAACATGAAGCTGGCAATAATCATCTTGCCAATTTCGAATAGTTTGTATTCGTGGAATATTTTCTTTCGAATTTATGAGGCTTGGTCTGAGACTAAACCGCGGGATTAGTGATCCTCAGAACTATTAACAGAAATAAATAAAAGAATATAATAACGTGGTGAATATATCTATGAACATGAAACAATTGTTTCAAATTAGGTAAACTTAGATTTAGAAAGGATATAGAGTTATAGCTAAATGCAACAGAGTTGTAGATAAATGCCACAAACTATCAAATAGCGTCATCAAAATATATGCAGTACATAAGGCACCTTTAAACATGGTTCAAATAGATACATAAGAATAGCCATTAGACTGTATGTGTTCAATCCATTTTTAAAGCAAGTAGACCTGTCTAACACGGGTCAATTGTGCTACAACAACGTCCTCTGTCCTTTTGAATTTAATTTTAATTTGCAGCAAAAATGTATCACCAAGACTGATGTATCTCTAGGGTTCATTGTCTTTTCGCGTCCCCTCTTGTTTTCTCATTCCATTCTCAAGTCATTACTCCTGAGTTAGTTTGGGACACTAATGAGACAAACGCAAGACCGTGGACGCCTCGTTTTGTTATGTCAGTTGTTACACAGTTGACCTTCACTCACCTTGTCTCGCTTGCTTACAATATATTCATAATTTTAAAATTATGTTGTTCTTACTCCTGTTATACTTTTGCGACGTCTACCTTTGTACATGTTTTAACCGTTTCCCTTTTATATATCTTATTATGACAGCTTTAGTCTCTCCCTAGAGGTTAACAACAGATTTAATAACAGGATAGGAGGAAAGACATTACATCTGCGAGATAAACACTGCCTGTTTAAAACCCCATATTATTATTATAATCAAAAAGAAGCGCTAACTAAAACCCCATAGTCATTATACTTTGCATTAGTGCGCGGGCTAACTACCTGCAAATTTGTTCGAAGGTTCAGTAAAACTAATATATCTCTCATATTTACTAAGAGATCAATACACTATTTGGAACGCTATTGCATTGTCATTAACTATATTCTCTGAGGATCATATAAGCTTAGGCAACAAAATTATTAGTTATTTCAAAGGTCAGAGGTATTATGAATTTGTTTTCTGAATGCTTTCCGTGTGTGTGTGTGTGTGTGTGTGTGTGTGTGTGTGTGTACTCACCTAATTGTGGTTGCAGGGGTCGAGACTCAGCTCCTGGCCCCGCCTCTTCACTGATCGCTACGGATCCTCTCTGTGTGTGTGTGTGTGTGTGTGTGTGTGTGTGTGTGTGTGTGTGTGTGTATATATATATATATATATATATATTATATAATATATATATTATATATATATATATATATATATATATTATAGGTAGTGGTTGGTAGACAGCAACCGCCCAGGGAGGTACTACCGTCCTTCCAAGTGAGTGTCAACGAAAGCCTGTAATTGTTTTACATGATGGTAGGATTGCTGGTGTCCTTTTTTCTGTCTCATGAACATGCAAGATTTCAGGTACGTCTCTGCTACTTCTACTTACGCTTGGGTCGCACTACACATACATGTACAAGCACATATATACACACACCCCTCTGGGTTTTCTTCTATTTTCTTTCTAGTTCTTATTCTTGTTTTATTTCACTCTTATCTCCATGGGGAAGTGGAACAGAATTCTTCCTCCGTAAGCCATGCGTGTTGTAAGAGGCGACTAAAATGCCGGGAGCAAGGGCTAGTAACCTCTTCTCCTGTATATATTACTAAATGTAAAAGGAGAAACTTTCGTTTTTTCCTTTTGGGCCACCCCGCCTTGGTGGGATACTGCGGTGTGTTGAAAGAAAGATATATATATATATATATATATATATATATATATATTTTATTTATATATTATATATATGTATATATATATGTCGTGCCGAATAGGCAGAACTTGCGATCTTGGCTTAAATAGCAACGCTCATCTTGCCATGTAGGACAAGTGAAAATTTGTGTATGCAATAATTTCGCCAAAATCATTCTGAACCTAGCGAAAAAAATATATTTCACTGTGTTTGTTTAGTATTAAATTATTGTAAACAAATCTAAAATATATATAGTTGGGTTAGGCTAAAATAAATTGTTCTTGTTATAATAAGGTTAGGTAAGTTTTCTAAGATTCTTTTGGTGAAAAATTTAAAATTTTTACATTAACATTAATGAAAAAAACATATCTTTAAACGTATAACAGAAAATTTTAGAAAGGACTTAATTTTAAATGAGTTCTTGCTAATTGACCAGTTTTACATATTCGGCACGACATATATATATATATATAATGTCGTGCCGAATAGGCAGAACTTGCGATCTTGGCTTAAATAGCAACGCTCATCTTGCCATATAGGACAAGTGAAAATTTGTGTATGCAATAATTTCACCAAAATCATTCTTAACCTAACGAAAAAAATATATTTCACTGTGTTTATTATTAAATTATTGTAAACAAATCTAAAATATAATTAGTCGGATTAGGCTAAAATAAATTGTTCTTGTTATAATAAGGTTAGGTAAGTTTTCTAAGTTCCTTTTGGTGCAAAATTAAATTTTTTTTACATAAACATTAATGAAAAAAATTTATCTTTAAACGTATAAGAGAAAATTTTAGAAAGGACTTAATTTTAAATGAGTTCTTGCTAATTGACCAGTTTTACATATTCGGCACGAAATTTTATATATATATATATATATATATATATATATATATATATATATATATATATATATATGTATATATAAGCGCTGATTTCTGGCCGAAGGAGACTCGAACCTACGAACCTTGGAACAAGGTACGCAGTGCTATACCATTCTCACCACACTGGACAATACTTTGGCGCCTAGCACAATGCTAGACGTTGATCCAAGGCAGCCAGCTTGTGTATATTTCGCCTGCTCTTGCGAATTCCTTGCATTGTTAAAATCTCAAGTTGGTCGATGCATGCAGGGGATGAGATGAAAAGCTGTAAGTCTTCTCCCTGAAAGCTGGCTGCCTTGGATCAACGTCTAGCATTGTGCTAGGCGCCAAGGTATTGTCCAGTGTGGTGAGAATGGTATAGCACTGCGTACTTTGTTCCAAGGTTCGTAGGTTCGAGTCTCCTTCGGCCAGAGATCAGTGTTTGTGTATATTTCGCCTGCTCTTGCGAATTCCTTGCAATTTTATATATATTATATATATATATATATATATATATATATATATATATATATATATATATATATATATATATATCGGCCGATTCCCATCAAGAAAGGGTGGCCCGAAAAAGAAAAAACTTTCACCATCATTCACTCCATCACTGTCTTGCCAGAAGGGTGCTTTACACTACAGTTTTTAAACTGCAACATTAACACCCCTCCTTCAGAGTGCAGACACTGTACTTCCCATCTCCAGGACTCAAGTCCGGCCTGCCGGTTTCCCTGAATCCCTTCATAAATGTTACTTTGCTCACACTCCAACAGCACGTCAAGTATTAAAAATCAATTGTCTCCATTAACTCCTATCAAATACGCGCATGCATGCTTGCTGGAAGTCCAAGCCCCTCGCACACAAAACCTCCTTTACCCCTCCCTCCAACCATTCCTAGGCCGACCACTATCCCGCCTTCCCTCCACTACAGATTTATACACTCTCGAAGTCATTTTGTTTCGTTCCATTCTCTCTACATTTCCGAACCACCTCAACAACCCCTCTGGATAATAGTTTTGGTAATTCCACACCTCCTCCTAATTTCCAGACTACGAATTCTCTGCAATATATTCACACCACACATTGCCCTCAGACGTGACATCTCCACTATCTCCAGCCTTCTCCTCGTTGCAACATTCATCACCCATGCTTCTCACCCATATAAGAGTGTTGGTAAAACTATACTCTCATACATTCCCCTCTTTGCTTCCACGGACAAAGGTTCTTTGTCTCCACAGACTCCTGAGTGCACCACTCACCTTTCCCCATCAATTCTAGATTCACCTCACCCTTTCATAGACCATCTGCTGACCGTCATCCAATATCTGAATACTTCACTCTCCATAATCTCTCCCTCAATTGTTATCCATCTTTCGTCACCTAATCCTCATCAGAGTAAAAACAAATTTCTGGCCAAATAGAGCGAAACACCAACGTCAAAGACCTGGGATGATCATGTCGGGATCCACCTTCAAGGACCATAAACATTGTTCAATCGCATCTGCTCGAAAATGACAGGATGGATATCGACCTTCAAACTAGGGAGGCCAAGCATGATGACACTCTTCAGGTCACTTGTTCTATCTAGCTGGATATTGCTGCACATAACGACTTTCAGGCGGTGAAATTGCCGACCTAAAAGTACAGAGACTTCCGGCGCGCATAACGGAGATAAAACACTCAATTACTGGGAGCGTGAGGTTCCTAAACCTTTCCCTGGAACGCAGGAGGGAGAGATACATGATTATATACACCTGGAAATCCTAGAGGGATAGTACCGAATTTTCACACGAAAATCACTCACTACGAAAGCAAAAGACTTGGCAGACGATGCAACATCCCCAATGAAATGCAGGGGTGTCACTAGCACGTTAAGAGACCATACAATAGTGTTGGGGCCCCGGGAACTGTTCAACTGTCTCCCAGCACACATAAGGGGGATTACCAACAGACCCCTGGCAGTCTTCAAGCTGGCACTGGACAAGCACCTAAAGTCAGTTCCGGATCAGCCGGGCTGTGGCTCGTATTTTGGTTTGCGTGCAGCCCAGCAACAGCCTGTTGATTCAGGCTCTGATCCACCAGAGCCTGGTCTCAGACCGGGCCGCGGGGGCGTTGACCCCCGGAACTCTCTCCAGGTAAACTCCAGGTTATGCTCATCACCTTATTCTTTCTTATATTCACTTATAATTTTCTTATTTTACATACCCTTCCAAATTCATCTACCAACCTCCGCAACCTCTCTTCAGAATCTCCCAAAAGCACAGCGTCATCAGCAAAGAGCAACTGTGACAACTCCCACTCTGTGTTTGATTTTTTATCTTTTAACTCCACACTTCTTGCCAAGACCCTCGCATTCACTGGTGGCCTGGTGGTTAACGCTCTCGCTTCACACGGCGAGGGTCTGGGTTCGATTCCCAGCCAGAGTAGAAACATTGGACGTGTTTCTTTCCACCTGTTGTCTGTGTTCCCCATCAGTAAAATGGGTACCTGGGTGTTAGTGACTGGTGTGGGTCGCATCCTGGGACACTGACCTAATTTGAACGAAATGCGGAGCATAACAAGGGACTTTCTATATAGTAGTATGTCATTGTTGTCAGCTAGGACTGTATACCTTGTACATGTACTTGTAGTAAATAAAGATATTATTATTATTATTATTATTACTTACAACCCCATCTATAAATATATTAAACAACCACGGTGACATCACACATCCTTGACTAAGGCCTACTTTTACTGGGAAATAATCTCCCTCTCTCCTACATACTTTAACCTGAGCCTCACAATCCTCGTAAAAACTCTTCACTGCTTTCAGTAACCTACCTCCTATACCATATACCTGCAACATCTGCCACATTGCCCCTCTATCCACCCTGTCATATGCCTTTTCCAAATCCATAAATGCCACAGAAACCACTTTATCTTTATCTAAATACTGTTCACCTATATGTTTCACTGCAAACACTTCGTCTACACACTCCCTACCTTTCTTAGACTCCTTGTTCATCTGCTATCCTACTCTCCGTCTTACTCTTTTCTTTCAATGATAACTCTACCATACACTTTACCAGGTACACTCAACCGATTTATTGCCCTTAATTTTTGCACTCTCTTTTGTCCCATTTGCCTTTATACAAAGGAACTATGCATGCTCTCTGCCAATCCCTAGGTACCTTACCCTCTTCCATTCATTTATATCCCCTTCCAAAACTATATCCCCTCCTGCTTTTAACATTTCTATCTTTATCCTATCAATCCCAGCTGCCTTATCCCTTTTCATTCTATCCGCTGCCTCACGAACTTCCCCCACACTCACAACTGGCTCTCCCTCACTCCTATAAGATGTTATTCATCTTTGCCCTATACACGAAATCACAGCTTCCCTATCTTCATCAACATTTAACAATTCCTCAAAATATGTGGGCGATGGGTTTGGACTTCATTAGCATCTCCATTCAAAGCAGGTGAAATTGCAGATCTAGAGAGTGTACAGAGATCCTTTACTGCACGTATAAGTTCTGTCAAGCACCTTAACTACTGGAAACGCTTGGAAGCACTTGACTTGTACTCGTTGGAACACAGGAGAGTGAGATACATCATAATCTACACTTGGAAAATCCTGGAAGGAATGGTCCCGAATCTGCAAACAGAAATCACTCTCTACGGAAGTAAAAGACTGGGCAGGCGATGCAAAATACCCCCAATTAAAAGTAGGGGCGCTATTGGTACACTAAGAGAAAACACCATAAGTGTCCGGGGCCCAAGACTGTTCAACAGCCTCCCATCAAACATTAGGGAAATTACCAATAGGTCCCTGGCTGCCTTCAAGAGTGAGCTGGACAGATACCTAAAGTCAGTGCTGGATCAGCCGAGCTGTGGCTCGTACGTTGGACTGCGTGCGGCCAGTAGTAACAGCCTGGTTGATCAGGCCCTGATCCACCGGGAGGCCTGGTCATGGACCGGGCCGCGGGGGCGTTGATCCCCGGAATAACCTTCAGGTAACCTCCAGGCGTGCGTGAGCGTGTTCCATAGGAGTGAATGGAGACGAATGGTATTTGGGACCTGACGATCTGTTGGAGTGTGACCAGGGTAATATTTAGTGAAGGGATTCAGGGAAACCGGTTATTTTTATAGACGGACTTGAGTCCTGGAAATGGGAAGTAAAATGCCTGCACTCAAAATGAGGGGTTCGGGATATTGGCGGTTTGGAGGGATATATTGTGTCTTTATACGTACATGCTTCTAAACTGTTGTATTCTGGACACCTCTGCAAAAACAGTGATTATGTGTGAGTGATTTGAAAGTGTTGAATGATGAAAGTATTTTCTTTTTGGGGATTTTCTTTCTTTTTGGGTCACCCTGCCTCGGTGGGAGACGGCCGACTTGTTAAAAAAAAAAATCTTCAAGATACCTCTAACTCTCCATTTAATAACTCTCCTCTCCTATTTTTAATTGTCAAATCCATTTGTTCCCTAGGCTTCCTTAACTTATTAATCTCACTCCAAAACTTTCTTATTTTGAACAAAATTTGTTGATAACATCTCACCCACTCTCTCATTTGCTCACTTTTTACATTGCTTCACCACTCTCTTAACCTCTCTTTTTCTCCATATACTCTCCCCTCCTTGCATCACTTCTACTTTGTAAAAACCTCTCATATGCTAACTTTTTCTCCCTTACTACTCTCTTAACATCATCATTCCACCAATCGCTCCTCTTCCCTCCCGCACCCACTTTCCTGTAACCACAAAAATCTGCTGAACACTCTTAACACTACGTTTTTAAACCTACCCCATACATCTTCGACCCCATTGCCTATACTCTCACTAGCCCATTTATCCTCCAATAGTTGTTTATATCTTACTCTAACTGCTTCCTCTTTTAGTTTATAAGCCTTCACCTCTCTCTTACTTGCTGCTTCTATTTTCCATGTATCCCATCTACCTTTTACTCTCAGTGTAGCTACAACTAAAAAGTGATCTGATATATCTGTGGCCCCTCTATAAACATGTATATCCTGAAGTCTACTCAACAGTCTTTTATCTACCAATACATAATCCAACAAACTACTGTCATTTCGCCCTACATCATATCTTGTATACTTATTTATCCTCTTTTTCTTAAAATATATATTACCCATAACTAAACCCCTTTCTATACAAAGTTCAATCAAAGGGCTCCCATTATCATTTACACCTGGCACCCCAAACTTACCTACCACACCCTCTCTAAAAGTTTAGGTCCCCTACCACTAATATATATATATATATATATATATATATATATTATATATATATATATTATAATAAATTATATATATATATATATATATATTCGTTTTGGCCCGCCTCATGGTGAGCGAAAATCACATGACGCTCTAACCCACGGGACCACGCAATCTTACAAAAGTCAAGCACCCAGCAGAGCTAGGTGTTTTATCTTGATACCGAGGACATACAGTGGTGTGGGTGCCTCTGAGCAATTTCATTCTAATCCCGTTGGTGTACTAGCCTTCACGCGCAGTATTTTATTTTATTGTAACCACGAACGAGTAGAAGTGAATTAATAACAACACTGCGACTAGCCAAGGATTCGAACTCATCGGCTAGTCGCAGTGTTGTTATTGATTCAATACCACTCGTTCGTGGTTACATAATAATATATATATATATATATATATATATATATTATATATTATATATTATATATATATATATATATATATATTATTATATTATATATTTATATATAAAATATATTATTATAATGCTAACCATAGAAAGATATTTTGAATATAAAAACCTAAGCACATAAATATCGTTTACCACAGTGGGGTCAGAAATTAAGAAATGAAATGGTTGAATTGTTCGACAGATAGGGTAAAATCGTAGAAAAACGGAATGAAATCCTTCGTACAGGTTAGATAAGACACCGTTATAGCCAGAGCAGATCCGTGTGTTCACACAAGCAGTTACTGCAAAGGAGCTCACACACTTACTCCCGGTAGCCGATGCTACGACACGTACACGCGTGTAAGTGAACATAATCAGTTCGGGTTTTTGTTACGTCTACCTTAACATGTGATTTTGTCTCTGCAACTTGTCCCTCGCTAAGTTCTACTAAGAGATCCAAGCTACTTAAGTCACAAAGTTGGTCAGCAGTTCCCTTTGCTAATCTAACGAGAGCCCTCGTCTTCACATGCATCTATAGTGGAATTTAAAGGACCTGTAAAATTTAATTTTATATTTTGCTACTCGGTGATAACGGAAGTGCATACAGAGACGAAAATTAGACTGTTTCACCCAGAGGAGTAAATTGGAAGATAAAGTAAATCAATATGATAAAACATGGAAGTAGAGAGGTAAACTGAAGAAGGGAAGCAATATGATAAAACAGGGAGGTAAAGCGGTAAGGTGGAAGATAAAGAAGAGAAGCAGTATGATAAAACAAGGAGGTAGAGAGGTAAGCTGGAAGATGAAAAAGTAAAGCAATAAGGTAAAACAGGGAGTTAGAGTAGTAAGGTAATATTAAGGAGATAGAGAAGAGAGCTGAGAGACAGTACAACAATAAGTTAGAAGCTAAAGGATGGGGGGGGGGAAACACGGAAGTTCGAGGAAGTGGGTGAAACAGAGAAGGTAGAGAGAGAAGGGAAGCAACGTGATGGAGGCGGTGGTGGGAAGACTCAGAGTTGGAGGACTGGTTTAGGTTATCCACGAAGCAGAACACTAGTATGTCTAGGTAGTGTTAGTTACCAGTTGTCAAAGGCACTTTTCAACAGACACTTGCTTGTTGTGAGTGTGTGTGTGTTAGTTAGTTAGTTACCATTTTGTCCTAGGCACATGTCGATTAGACACTAGGCTTGTTGTATATGAGTACGTGTGTGTGTGTGTGTACTCACCTAATTGTGGTTGCAGGGGTCGAGACTCAGCTCCTGGCCCCGCCTCTTCACTGATCGCTACTGGATCCTCTCTCTCTCTGCTTCCTGAGCTTTGTCATACCTCTTCTTAAAACTATGTATGGTTCTGCCTCCACTACTTCACTTGCTAGGCTATTCCACTTGCTGACAACTCTATGACTGAAGAAATACTTCCTAACGTCCCTGTGACTCGTCTGAGTCTTCAGCTTCCAGTTGTGACCCCTTGTCCCTGTGTCCCCTCTCTGGAACATCCTATCTCTGTCCTCCTTGTCTATTCCCCGCAGTATCTTGTATGTCGTTATCATGTCTCCCTGACCCTTCTGTCCTCCAGTGTCGTCAGTCCGATTTCCCTTAACCTTTCCTCGTACGACATTCCCTTGAGCTCTGGGACTAGCCTTGTTGCAAACCTTTGTACTTTCTCTAACTTCTTGACGTGCTTGACCAGGTGTGGGTTCCAGACTGGTGCTGCATACTCCAGTATGGGCCTAACATACACAGTGTACAGTGTCTTGAACGATTCCTTATTAAGGTATCGGAACGCTATTCTCAGGTTTGCCAGGCGCCCGTATGCTGCAGCGGTTATTTGGTTGATGTGTGCCTCCGGTGATGTGCTTGGTGTTATGGTCACCCCAAGGTCTTTCTCCCTGAGTGAGGTCTGTAGTCTTTGTCCACCTAGCCTATACTGTCTGCGGTCTTCTTTGCCCCTCCCCAATCTTCATGACTTTGCATATGGCTGGATTGAATTCGAGAAGCCAGTTGCTGGACCACATGTCTAGCCTGTCCAGGTCTCTTTGCAGTCCTGCCTCATCCTCGTCCGATTTAATTCTTCTCATCAACTTCACGTAATCTGCGAACAGGGACACTTAAGAGTCTATGCCTTCCATCATGTCGTTCACATATATCAAAAATAGCACTGGTCCTAGAACTGACCCCTGTGGGACCCCGCTCGTAACAGGCGCCCACTGTGATACCTCTTCACGTACCATGACTCGTTGCTGCCTCCCTGTCAGGTATTCCCTTATCCATTGCAGTGCCCTTCCTTTTACGTGCGCCTGATCCTCCAGCTTCTGCACTAATCTCTTGTGGGGAACTGTGTCAAAGGCCTTCCTGCAGTCTAGGAAAACGCAATCTACCCACCCCTCTCTCTCTCTCATGTGTGTATGTGTGTGTGTGTGTGTGTGTGTGTGTGTGTGTGTGTGTGTGTGTGTGTGTGTGTGTGTGTGTGTGTGTGTGTGTGTGTGTGTATGTGTGTTTTACATTCATTTATAACAGGTGGTGTGAGGTAGAAATACAACACAACTACCTTTTTTCATATTTCTCTTGAGTAATATTTGCATTAACATCATAATTTACTGTAAAGTCTGAAGTACCAAACACCAGTTTATAACACAAATAATCAGCAGTCTTCAGGTAAGTGTGGAAGCTCGAAGACACTTCCATAACAACTGTAAGAAGTGTGTTGTACCATGCCACTACTACACACCTTGCAACACTTGTATATAACACTTTCATGGTAATGTGGGTGTTGGGGGGATGGTGGTCGTGGAGATGGTGGTACTGGTGGTGGTGGTGGAGGTGGTACTGGTGGTGGTGGTGGAGGTGGTACTGGTGGTGGTGGTGGAGGTGGTACTGGTGGTGGTGGTGGTAGTGGTGGTGGTGGTAGTGGAGGTGGTGGTAGTGGAGGTGGTGGTACTGGTGGTAGTAGTACTGGTGGTGGTGGTGGTGGTATGGTGGTGGTGGTAGTGGAGGTGGTGGTAGTAGTACTGGTGGTGGTAGTGGAGGTGGTGGTAGTAGTACTGGTGGTGGTGGTAGTGGAGGTGGTGGTGGTGGTAGTGGAGGTGGTGGTAGTGGAGGTGGTGGTACTGGTGGTAGTAGTACTGGTGGTGGTGGTGGTGGTACTGGTGGTGGTGGTGGTAGTGGAGGTGGTTTGGTACTGGTGGTGGTGGTGGAGGTGGTATGGGTGGTGGTGGTAGTGGAGGTGGTGGTAGTGGGGGTGGTACTGGGTAGTAGTACTGGTGGTGGTGGTGGTATGGAGGTGGTGGTAGTAGTCTGGTGGTGGTAGTGGAGTGGGTGGGTAGTAGCTGGTGGTGGTGGTATTGGAGGTGGGGGTTTGGTTTATAGTAGTGGTGGTGGTAGTGGATGGTGATGGTGGGTGGTAGTGGTGGTGGTGGTAGTGGTGGGGAGTAGTGGTGGTGAATTTTTGGTGGTTGTACTAGTGTGTGGGGGTAGGGGGTGGAGGTGGTGGTACTGGTGGTGTGGTGGTGGTGGGAGGTGGTGGTACTGGTGGTAGGGAGGTGGTGGTAGTGGATGTGGTGGTGGTGGTGGTAGTGGAGGCGGTGGTACTGTGGTGGTAGTAGTACTGGTGGTGGTGGTGGTAGTGGAGGTGGTGGTACTGGTTGGTGGGGGTGGAGGTGGTGGTAGTAGTGGTGGTGGTAGTGGTGGCGGTAGTGGGTGGTGATGGTAGTGGTGGTGGTTGTAGTAGTAGTGGTGGAGGTAGTGGGTGGGAGGAGGTGGTACTGGTGGTGGTCGTAGTGGTGGTGGTGGTAGTGGTGGAAGTACTGGTGGAGACAGTGGTAGTGAAAGTGGAGGTGGTGGTGGTGGTGGTAGTGGTGGTGCTGGTCGAGGTGGTTGTGGTGGCGGTGGTGGTGGTGGTGGGGGGGGTGGTGGTGGGGGTGTTGGTGGGGGTGGTGGTGGTGGTGGGGGTGGTGGGGGTTAGGGGTGTTGGTGTTTGTGGTGACTGCGGGGTTGACTGTCTTGGTGGGGTGGGGGGTGGTGGTAGTGCTGGTGGTGGTGGTAGGGGTGGTAGTGGTGGTGGTGATGGTGGTGGTGGTAGTGGTGGTTGTGGTGGTGGTGGTTGTGGTGGTGGTAGTGGTGGTGGTGGTGTTGTCGTCCTCCTCGTGATGCAACCCACTGCACAGTGGTTGTGGTGGAGCCAGTGTTCTGGCGCTAAGATCAGGTTCACCAACGTGATCTGTAAGGTTGCAAGGCTCAGGCGAGGCACCAGTCACCTCCACTACACATCGACAACGAGAGCGAATATTAAGGTCACCGCACCTTGTATATAAACGAATAAGTGTTCAGGTCTTCTCTACTAAGACACGAAACTTTTCAATTAACTCATGTAACACTGTGCTACACATCAAGGAGTCACCCAGGCAACACTGCACTGGTTTGTTTAAAAGAAAAATATGCAGTCAGTCCAGTGTTACATAAGCTTAATCGAGTTTAGGGTACAAATAAATTCAATTTCAGACGCACTACACTATCGTCAAACTACGACTTGCCAAGAGAAATTCAGTTTCTGACATTAATAAAACTATTACAACACATATTAAAGATAAAGTGCATTAAATTTAAGAGGGTATATAAACAGAGGCTCCAGGAGATGATGATCAACTCAAGTTAAAAAAGAAGTGGCAGGGGCCCAAGACTGTTCAATTGCCTCCCAGCATACTTAAAGGGGATTACTAATAGATCCCTGACTGTCTTCAAGAAGGCGCTGTATAGGCACCTAAAGTCGGTACCTGATCAGCCGGGCTGTGGTTCGTACGTCGGTTTACGTGCGGCCAACAGTAACAGCCTAGTTGATCAGACCTTGATCCACCATGAGGCCTAGTCACAGACAGGGCCGCGGGGAAGTTGACCCCCCGAAACCCTCTCCAGGTATACCCCAATATTCCATCATCCCAGCTCCCTGTTCCTCAACCCACGTAGGAAGGAAAACAGAACCTCCAAATTCTCAAGAGGCAGAGGAGCTGCAGTTAAATTCCCTTAAGAGACCTGGAAGCTATAGCCCAACCTTCTCAAGTGGTCAAGGCACTGAGGATCAATATCTTTAAGGCCCTTCTAAGGAGGCGCCTTAATGCCAGTGAGGGACTCATGATCCAAGAAACGGAATCTGTCACCCCTTTCCTTGGATCGATATTGATTGTCTTACATTCTTTCAGGAGGCGTTTGACCCCTACGGATTTAGCAAAATAATAATAATAATAATAATAATAATAATAATAATTCTTGAAGAAAAACAGGAGTTTTTAACCCCCACACCCCAAGAAGTCTAGCACATGTGGCTTAACCCAAACAGTAAGGAATGAAGATCAA
>NC_069417.1:44387504-44467504 GCF_026875155.1 Cherax quadricarinatus
TTTTTTTTTTTTTTTCTCATTCCCTTTCCATGCTAAAACCAATCAAAATTCATCTCTATTTTTTATGTCCTTCATTCTATCAAATGAGACCAAGAAATCGCAAATAAACTATAAAAAACATACGAAAAAACACTGCAAGTTGTGTTTAATGAAAAATCATGTTTTTCATTTTTTTTTCTCTCTATTATTACACAGTGTGCTGCAGGATCTGTTTTTGGGTGCACACATACCACATAGATTATTCTCATTTCTGGGCCCCAAATGTACCATTCACAGTTTATCGAGTGAGCTAGTCATGGCGTAGATTTCGTTTGGACCTGAATAAAGCGTAGATCTACGGACGGACTGAAAGGTTTTAAATCCTAAATGCAATGAAAACATCCCTACCTTCATCTAAATACTGTTCACATATTTCATTTTTTTTTTTTTCAACAAGTTCGACCGTCTCCACCGAGGCAGGGTGACCCAAAAAAGAAAGAAAATCCCAAAAAAATGTTTATCATCATTCAACACTTTCACCCACTCACACATAATCATGTTTTTGCAGAGGTGCTCGAATACAACAGTTTAGAAGCATATACGTATAAAGTACACAACTATCCCTCCAAACTGCCAATATCCAAACTCTCCCTTTAATGTGCGGGATTGTCTTCTCATTTCCGGGATCAATCCGATATATTAAAACCGTTTCCCTGATCCCTTTTCATAAATTTTCCCCTGCTCACACTCCAACAGATCGTCAGGTACCAAGTACCATTCGTCTCCATTCACTTCCTAACACGCTCACTCACGCTTGTAGAAGTCCAAGCCCTTCCCACAAAACCCTTTACCCCCTTCTCCAACCCTTTCGGGGACGACCCTACCCCCCTTTCCCTTTCCCCTTTAGATTTATATGCTTTCATGTCATTTTACTTTGATCCATTCTCTCTAATGACCAAAGCACCTCACAACCTCTTTGCCTCTACTAATCTTTTATTAACCCACACCTTTTCCTTATTTTCCGCCTCCAAAATTTTCTGCATAATATTTTACACACACATTGCCCTTAACGGACTCTCCACTGCTCCAACCGTCTCCTCGCTGCTGCATTTACCACCAAGCTCACACCCATATAGGTGTTGGTACTACTATACTTTCTACTTTTCCTTCTTTGCCTCTAGATAACGTTTTTTTTTTGACTCCACATGTCCCTTTACGCACCACTCATTTTTCCCTCATCAATTCTATGATTACTCATCCTTCATAATCCATCGCCGACATCACTCCCAAGTATCTGAAAACATTCATTTTCTTCCATACTCCCCCTCCCCATTGATATCCAATTTTTCTTTATCTAAATCATTTGATACCTCATCACCTTACTCTTTTCTTTTCTTTCAACTTTTTACCTTTACACACATTCCAAACTCTCCATACTTTGAAATTTTTTTCTTTGCATCTCCATAAGCACAGTATCATCAGCAAAAAGTAACTGTTTAATTTCCATTTTGAAATTTGATCCCCTAATTTAATCCCACCCTCTCCGAACACCTAGATTTTTATTTCTTTTCAACCCCATCTAAATATATTAAACAACATGTGACTTACAATCCTGTCAAAGACTACTTTTAGGGAAGTGTCTCCCTCTCTTCTACACACCTAACCTGACCCTTTCATTCCCTGATAAAAACTCTTTTACAGCTTTAATACTTCCACTATTCCATATATTGCAACATCTGCCACATTGCTCCCCTATCCACTTATCATATGCCTTTTTAAACCCATATGCAATAAAAACCCCCCTATTTTATCTAAAATGTTCACCTACATTTTTTCAATGTAAACACTTGATCAACATCCCCTACCCTCTGAAACCCCCTTGTCCCCGCAATCCTACATTTGTCTTTCCTCTAATTCTTCAATTATAACCCTATGTACATTTTCCGGGTATACTCAATAAACTTATTCCTCTTTCATTTTTCAATTCTTTTGTCCCCTTTCCCTTTATATAAAGGACTATACATGCTTTTTCCAACCCCTAGGTACCTTTCCCTCTTTCATAATTATTAAACAAAAGTACCAACCACTCAACACTATACCCCCCAGCTTTTAACATTTCTGTCATGATCCCCCCCCCCAGTTCCAGCTGCTTTAACCCCCTTTCATTCTAGTAAGCCTGACGAAACTCCCCCCATTTAAACATTCTGCTTTCTTTCACTCCTAAAAATGGTATCCTCCCTGACCATGCATAAAATTTTCCCCCTCCCTTTCTTCCTAACATTTAAAAGTTCCCCAAAAATTTTTCGCCATCTACCTAATACCTCCCTCTCCCCCTCTACTAACTCCCCTACTCTTTTTTAATGACAAACCATACTTTCCCTGGCTTTTTTAACTTGTTTAACTCACTCCAAAATTTTTTCTTATTTTCATTAAAATTTCTTGACAGTGCCCCTCCCACTCTGTCATTGCCTCTCCTTTTGGGACTCTCTCACCACTCTCTTCACCTTTCTTTTATCTCCATATACTCTGCTTTTCTTATAAAACTTCTGCTTTTGTAAAAACCTCTCATAAGCTAAATTTTTCTCTTTTATCACACCCTTTACTTCATCATTCCACCAATCACTCCTCTTTCCACCTGCCCCCACCCTCCCACAACCACAAACTTCTGCCCCACATTCTATACTGTATTTTTAAAACTATTCCAACCCCCTCACCCCCCCAATGCTCATCTTTGCACTAGCCCACCTTTCTGCAAAAAGTCGCTTATATCTTCCCCCAACTTCCTCCTCCTTAGTTTATACACTTTCACACTCCCTCTTACTTGTTGTTGCCACCTTCCTCTTTTCCCCTCTACCTCGTACTCTAACTGTAGCTACAACTAAATAATGATCCGATATATCAGTTGCCCTCTATAAACATTTTACATCCCGGGGGCCTACCCATCAACCTTTTATCCTCCCAATACATTATATCTAACAAAACTACTTTCATTGGTTCTACATCATACCTTGTATATTTATTTTTCCTCTTTTTTTATAAAATTTTGTTTATTACCAAATCTCTTTGAAAACTTTGCTCAATTAAGGCTCTCCATTTACATTTACCCCTGGCACCCCAAATTTACCTACTACTCCCTCCATAACATTTTTACCCACTTTAGCATTGAAATCCCCAACCACCATTACTCTCACACTTGATTCAAGCTCCCCACGCATTCACTCAACATTTCCCAAAATCTCTCTCTCTCCTCTACATTTCTTTCTTCTCCAAGTGCATACACGTTTACTATAACCCACTTTTCACATCCAATCTTTATTTTACTCCACATAATCCTTGAATTAATACATTTATAGTCCCTCTTTTCCTGCCATAGCTTATCCTTCAACATTATTGCTACTCCTTCTTTAGCTCTAACTCTATTTGAAACCCCTGACCTAATCCCATTTATTCCTCTCCATTGAAACTCTTCCCCCCCCCTTCAGCTTCGTTTCACATTCTAAGGAAAGTCATTGTTTGCAGAGTGTTTTGGGCAGATTAGTTCTGGACCTTAAAAATTACTTAATTATAGTTCTAGCATGTATAATTAGGCTTTGACAAATCAGGATGGATATTTTTATGCACATTGGAAAAGTTTAGGAATTAGTTCAAAATTACTAGGTATAGTTAACTGAGTATGGATTATAATAATCTGGAGTGAGGTTAATCTGAGCAAGTATTATGACAATGGTTCAGTTGTTTTTTACACAAGACTTGTTTATGAGAGCAGTGTAAAGAAGTGATAAGAGTTTGTAGGGCTATTGAATGTAGAATATGTCTGCAAGTTGACAGTTGGATAGGAAGGTGTGCTACATTAGATTAAGGAGATTTAGGGTTATCGAAGCTAAAACCTTGGGTAGTTTCAGGTTTAGGTTGGATAGGTACAATAATGGGAGGGGTTGGATTTGAGTGGGACTTGCACATGAGTAAATAGAGTTGTCAAAGCTTATTGCTTGGGTAGCATTTATTCTGATAGTGGGTTGGATTTGTGAAGGACCTGCCTAGTATGGGCCAGCAGGCCTATTGCAGTGTTCCTCCTTTCTTATGTTCTTAGATATTTTTGACAATATTCTAAACAGAAACCAGAACTCAGGGACACCATTGGAAGTTAAAGGCATATATTAGCCATAGGGATGTTAGGAAGCATTTCTTCGGTTCCAGAGTGGTCAGGATTTGGAATGATATTGGTAAGGATGTGGTGGATACAGGCTTAATGAATAGTTTTAAGAGCAGGTATGATAGGTCCCATGAGGCTAAGAGGGAGTGAAGCTGAATAGTGGCAAGTTAAGAGGCAGGGCCAGGATATGAGAATCGATCTCTGCAACCATAAATAGGTCAATAAACATAAGTTTATATACTTTCAGATGGCAGCAAGTGGTATTGATATTACAAAAGTGATGGTTCCTGTTGATGGCTCTAATGATGTTGTTAGCTCTAGTACAACAACCATCTCTCATGAAGGTGCTACTGTCATCACCAAGATCATCACTACCAAGGTTACTGAAATGGTGAGTTGTGTTATTGCAGTGACTTACCATAGGTTCTTGATTATTAAGTATACCTTTGAACTTAATGAGCTGTCAGTCTGGAAGCTTATATCAATAGAAGAAGAGAAGGTGGAACTAAAGAATTAGTTTTATCACTCTTTCATATTTTGTTTTATGCTATTATAGCAGGATGATAATATTGTATGCCTAAAAATCTGCACAGAGTCACTGTACATCAGTTCATTGTAGAATGCTAGATTGTTTAGATATACCTGAAGCACTTGATAAAGATTGTGGTTTTGGCTTTGAAATAATTAACAAATAATAATTTTAATATCAAAGGAGTATTGATGTCTTCAAAAAGAGGGCTGTACCATCTATTAATACATAAACTGTAATAATGTTGTTAGAATTACCAATAATTTGTTAGGTGAAAGGACAGAAGTGCAACTAATGTGACATTTTATTGTGGCAATGTTTTGCTCTCCAGGAGCTTTGTTAAACCGGAACAGCTTGGCCAAAGCTCCTGGAGCGCGAAACATTACCACAGTAAAATGTCACATTAGTTGCACTTGTGTCCTTTTACCAAACATGAATATAAAAAGAGAAGTCAGAAAATTAAGGAAACAAGAAGAAGATATTGCTGAGAAGTGTCGTTACACTGTATAATAATGGGGTGGCTCAAAGTCGAGCTCTTCTATAGACATTTTTAAGAAATGTTTTTAAAGCCATCTGAGTCCCACTTACTCTATGTAGAAAATGAATTCAACTAAAACTGCCTATAATATTTTATGATATTCATTAATCTAATACCAAACAGCAAATATTTGCTGTTTGGAGTGACATATGAACTATCATATGTGCATGCCTCTGCAAATGTGTGAATGATGGGGAAAGTGTTTTTTTTTTTCTTAGCCACCTTGCCTCAATGGAAGACAGCTGGCTTGCTGAAAAAAAAAAATTATTTGCATGTCAAGGCACTGAAGTTTTTACCTGGCAGTCGTAATCTCATTGATTGAAGAATCAAGAGCTACTCCTCTCAGTAGTAAACTTCTATGCATATTATAGTGAAGGACTGCTTTATACTTTTTTTGTCGTGGAATAGGACCCCCTTCCCTCAAATTTATGAAACGTAATACTACTATAGTTTTTTTTTTTTGGTTGCTTTAATATATATATATATATATATATTTAATATATAATATATATATATATATATATATATATTATATATATATATATATTTTTTTTTTTTTTTATTTTTAAACAAGTTGGTGTTCTCCAATAAGTGACCATATAAGAACAAAATCCATAATAAATATTTTTTTTTTCATCATTTACTTTCACACACACTCACGCATATCACTGCCTTGCAGAGGTGCCAATACAACAGAAAGCAAATACGTAAAAAACAAACATACTTCAATGCATATATAATATATATTACTATATATACACATATATACTATTTATAGATATATATCAAAAATAAATATTTATAGATATATATATTAATACAAACATATATAAATTATTATATATAATATATATTATATAAATATATATATATTTTTTTTTTTTTTTTCAACAAGTGGGGGCCGTTCCCATTTTTTTATTATTTTTTTTTTATTTTTTATTTTTTTTTTTTAAAACAAGTCGGTTCGTCTCCCACCGGGCAGGGTGCCCCAAAAAAGAAAAAAAAACCCCCAAACAAAAAAATACTTTAAATCATCATTCAACCTTTCACCAACTCAACATTATCCTGCTTTTGCAAGGTGCTCAGAATAAAAAAGCTTAGAACAATACTTAAAGAACACAACATATCCCTCCAAACTGCCAAACCCAAACCCCCCCTTTAAAGTAGGCATTGTATTTCCCCATTTCCGGACTCAAGTCCGACTATATGAAAAAAAACCGGGTTTCCCCTGAACCCCTTCACAAAATTTTCCCCTGCTCAACTCCCAAAAGATCGTCAGTCCCAAGTTTTTCGTTCTCCATTTACTCCTATCTACACCCCTGACGCTTGCTGGAAAATCCAACCCCTCGCCCACAAAACCTCCTTTACCCCCTCTTTCAACCCTTTCGAGGACCCGGAACCCCCCCTCTTTCCCTTCCCCCATAGATTTATATGCTTTTCCATGTCATTTACTTTGATCCATTTTCTCTAAAAAGACCAAAACCACCCAAAAAACCCCTCTTTCCCTCTGACTATCTTTTATAACTCCACACCTTCCCTAAATTTTCCCCACTCCGAATTTTCTGCATAATATTTCACCCACATTGCCCTTTAAAAGGACATCTCCACGCCTCCAACCGTCTCCTCCTGCTGCATTTACCACCCAAGTTCACATCCCAAAAAGATGTTTGGGACTCATACTTTCTACAATTTTCCCTTCTTTTTCCCATGATAACTTTTTTTTACTCCACTAACCTCAAAGCACCCCCACCTTTTTCCCTCATCAATTCTATGATTAACCCCATCCTTCATAAATCCATCCGCCCAACGTCAACTCCCAATATCTGAAAACATTCACTTCTTCCCTACCCCTCTCCCCAATTTGATACCAATTTTTCTTTTCAAATCATTTGAAAACCCTACACCTTTTCTTTTCTATGTTTACTTTAAAACTTTTTCTTTAAAAACATTCTCAAAATCATCCCTAACCTTTGCAATTTTTTTTTAGAATCCCCATAAACACAGTATCATCAGCAAAAAGTAACTGTGTCAATTCCCATTTTGAATTTGATCCCCCCTTTTTAATCCCCCCTCTCCCCCAACACCCCAGCATTTATTCTTTTAAACCCCCTCTAATTTTTTCAATTTAACCCTACCTTTAACTTTTCCGGGTAACTCATAAATTTATTCCTTATAATTTTTACAATCTTTTTGTCCCCTTTTCCCCTTTTATAAAAGGGACATAATGCTCCCCGCCAATCCTAGGTACCTTCCCCTCTTTCATACATTTATTAAACAAAAGTACCAACCACTCCAACACTATATCCCCCCCTGCTTTTAACATTTCTGTCATGATCCCATCATTTTCAGCTGCTTTCCCCCCTTTCATTCTACGTTAATGCCTTCACGTACCTCCACCACACTTACATTTGCTCTTCTTCACTCCAAAAAGATGGTAACCTCCCGGGACAAGTGCATGAAATTTTACTGCCTCTCTTTCTTCCTTAACATTTAAAATTTCCTCAAAATATTATTGCCATCTACCTAATACCTCCATCTCCCCAATACTAACTCCCCTACTCTGTTTTAACTGACAAATCCATATTTCCCTAGGCTTCTTAACTTGTTAACTCACTCCAAAATTTTTTCTTATTTTCATTAAAATTTCTTGACAGTGCCTCTCCCACTCTATCATCTGCTCTCCTTTTGCACTCTCTCACCACTCTCTTCACCTTTCTTTTACTCTCCATATACTCTGCTCTTCTTGTAACACTTCTGCTTTTTTAAAAAACTCTCATAAGATACCTTTTTCTCTTTTTCACACCCTTTACTTCATCATTCCACCAATCACTCCTTTTTTCCTCCTGCCCCACCCTCCTATAACCACAACTTCTGCCCCACATTCTAATACTGCATTTTAAAAACTTTCAAAGGGCTCTTCAACCCCCCCCCCCCCCACTACTCATCTTTGCACTAGCCCACTTTCTCCCAAATTAGTTGCTTATATCTCACCCGAACTTCCTCCTCCCTTAGTTTATACACTTTCACCTCCTCTTACTTGTTGTTGCCCCCTTCCTCTTTTCCTTTCTACCTCTTACTCTAACTGTAGCTACAACTAAATAATGATCCGATATATCAGTTGCCCCTTAAAAAACATGTAATCCTGCAGCCTACCCATCAACCTTTTATCCACCAATACATAATCTAACAAACTACTTTCATTACGTGCTACATCATACCTTGTATATTTATTTATCCTCTTTTTCAAAAATATGTATTACTTATTACCAAATTTCTTTTACACATAGCTCAATTAAAGGCTCCCTTTTAAACATATACCCCTGGCACCCCAAATTTACCTACTACTCCTCCATAAACTTTTTTACCCACTTTAGCATTAAAAATCCCAACCACCATTACTCTCACACTTGATTCAAACTCCCCAGCATTCACTCAACATTTCCCAAAATCTCTCTCTCTCCTCTACACTTCTCTCTTCTCCAGGTGCATACATGCTTATTATAACCCACTTTTCACATCCAATCTTTATTTTACTCCACATAATCCTTGAATTAATACATTTATAGTCCCTCTTTTCCTGCCTTAGCTTATCCTTCAACATTATTGCTACTCCTTCTTTATTTATTTATTTATTCTTATATTTTTTTATTTGCATTGATAACATTTGAACAGGTGAAAGGCAATGTAGTTAAACGCCAGAAGCTTGAGGGAAGCAGTCAAGAGGATTTTTCTATGGCATTACATCAGTTGGGTGGGTGGATGGATTCTGTGGAAGCCCAAATCAAGCCAAAGGCAATTGAAGAGCTTACATTGGAACAGCTAAGCCAAGTTTGCCAACAAGTGGAAAGTGAAGTAAGTAATTAAACTGCAATTATCTTAGTAATGTTTTGAATGCTGAATAAATTTAGATATTTAACCCTTTCAGTGTTGAGACCTCTGTTCCTTTACCCTTTGGGGGTTTCGGACGTACTAGTACGGCTTATGACCCAGGGTTTTTGACGTACTAGTACGCCTAAATTCTAGCGCCCTCAAATCTAGTGAGAGAAAGCTGGTAGGCCTACATTTGAAAGAATGGGTCTATGTGGTCAGTGTGCGCAGTATAAAAAAAATCCTGCAGCACACAGTGCGTAATGAGAAAAAAAAAACTTTGACCGTGTTTTTGGATTAAAACAACAACTTTGCACTGTATTTTCGTATGGTATTTATTGTTGTATTCTAGTTTTCTTGGTCTCATTTTATAGAATGGAAGACATATTACAGAAATTGAGATGATTTTGCCTGGTTTTACAATGAAAAGTACCTTGAAATTGAGCTCAAAGTAACAGAAATGTTCGATTTTTACCAAAGTTCAAAAGTAAAAAATCATGCCCGGCGGGCCAATAACACATCAATGGTGAGTCAAATATTCTTTACAAATGCGCTGACATTATTTATACCATTTCTACACTAATGCAGTAGTCTGCATAACAGTAAATCTTATTTTTTTTTGTAAGAATAAAAATTCAAAGTGGAAAGCCAAAGAAATGTAAGAGGGGCCTGGGGATGTGACTAACGAACAGAGAACTTGTTATTTTAGTGCCAGGAATGTCTTTCTTGTTTATTCTGGACCCTATTCGGAAATTGGCATCTATTGAAATTTGTGTGAAATTGGCAAAATTGCTAATTTCTGACCACTTTTTTGGATAGTTGGTATCGGTAAATGGGTGGTTTCTTGTACTCATTTAATAGAAAAAATGGAGTTCTAGTGAAATAGCTATGATTTTTGTTGACTAGTGCATAGAAATTGGTCGAAAATGGGGCTCAAATTGGGCGAAATCGCTGATGCGTAAACATCGTCGAGACCGCTAACTTCGCGAGAGCATAATTTCGTAAGTTTCCCATCAAATTTCATAATTTTGGTGTCATTGTGATTGGGAAAAGATTCTCTATCTTTTCATAAGAAAAAATAATAATTTTTTTTTTCTCGGAAAAATTTTCGACCCTGAGAACAAGTTTAGGAGAGGGCTTCTCGACACTGAAAGGGTTAATTAAACTATGATAAATGTCACATATGTCTCTGTACCACGCAACTGTTTTTAAGTTAAATTGTACTGTACTTTTCCATAGATGGAGAGCCAAAAAGAAGAATATTACAAAGTAGTTAGTCTTGGAGAGTCAGCAATTTCTGAAACCTCTACCATTGGAGAGAGTGTAAAAGAAAGTGAACAACAAATGGCAAATGTGTCTAACCGTTGGGAAGCCTTAACAGAAATGCTTGTCGAAATCAGGTAATCTTTTAAAAACAGTTGAGGACTATTCTGAAATACAGTTAATGTTTTCTATTTTTGATCTTTTGGTTTTTGATTTATCATAAATATCTTGAGGTTTACATGTGCATTTCAAACAGTTTAAAATGTGAGTTAGAAATTAAGTATCACGTAGCAGTGTATTTATTATTTTTGTACTTTAATTTATATTATTGTTATACTTAGTAAAATTTTATTTTGGCATTCAATACAAGTTCAGGTTTACTCTTATTCTGTTTATTTTATGCAGGACACGCATCACTTTTTTGACTCAGAAAAAGAAGATAACCACAGAGCTAAGTGATCTTGAAGTGCATTATCAGGGCTTTCTCAGGTGGTTTGAGAATGTTCGCACTGTGAGTGAAAATGAACCAAATTCAGTTACTCTTCAGGCAGAACAGTGTAAGGTTAGTATTGTATCAAAGGTATTGCAATGTAAATAATTTTCTTTTGAGGAACTGCCTCAATAGTACAAACATGAAAGACAGTATTTTCATCATGTCATTTTTTAATCTTTGAATGAACAGTAAAACTGCTTCTTTTGTGATAAACAGTTTACTGTATTGTATAGTATATCTATGATTTTCACACTGAGAGTAGTTATTTATAGGCTTAAAACATGCTAAAGATTTTGCATTAATAATAAGATAATATTATGCAAAATCTTTAGCATAGTTTAAACCCATAAAAAATTAACATTCATTGTGAATTCAAAAAGAACCCACAAGCAATATGTGTTTATGTTCCTATTTTTGTCAGTGCTAAAAGAACATAAATAATGTAAGAAGTGTTCAAATTCATCATAGTTTGGTACTTACGATAATAATCATTTTTGTTTCAGAGCAAAATTACTGCAATGGAAAACCTTAATAAAGATATTGCTGCTTTAAAACTTTCTACTGAAGTTTTAAATTCTAAATGGGCACAGGAGATACAAACACTGGCACAACAAATAGAAACCTTTCATTCAAAATGGGAAATCCTTATGCAAAGGTAAGAATTACAGGAAGGAAATGAAGGAGGAAATGCAGTAGAAAGTTGAAAGTCAGCATACATAAGAGTAAGGTGATGAGGGTATCAAACAAGTTAGGTAAAGAAAAACTGGATATCAGCTTGGAGGGAGGGAGTATGGAAGAAGTGAATGTGTTCAAATATTTGGAAGTAGGCTTGTCAATGGATGATTTTATGAAGGACAAGGTAAACCATAGAATTGATGAAGGAAAAAAGGTGGGTGGTGAATTGAGGTAGCTGTGGAGAGAGTGTTATCCATGGAGGCAAAGAAGGGAATGTATAAAGAATGTATAAGAGTATAGTGGCACCAACACTCTTATATGGGTGTGAAGCATGGGTTTAGAATGTTGCAGCAAGACAGACACTGGAGAAAGTGTCTAAGGGCAATTTTTTTTTTTCAAAATGCCGGCCATCTCCTACAGAGGCAGGGTGGCCTAAAAAAGAAAGTCACTATCATTCACACATAATCACTGTTTTTGCAGAGGCATGCATATATGACAGTTCAGATGTCATTCCAAACGGCAAATATCCCAGACCCCTTTATTAAAGTGCAGACGTTGTACTTCCCACCTCCAGGACTCAACTTCAGCGAGGGACAATGTGTGGTGTAAATATTATGCAGAGAATTCATAGTATGGAATTTAGGAGGTGTGGAGTTACTAAAAGTATTATTCTGAGGTTTGAGGAGGGGTTGTTGAGGTGGTTTGGTCATTTAGAGGATGGAGCAAAATAGGATGACTTGGAGGGTGTATAAATCTGTATTGGAGGGAAGGAGGGGTAGGGGTCATCTTAGGAAAGGATAGAGGGAGGGGGTAAAAGAGGTTTTGTATGCAAGGGGCTTGGACCTACAACAAGCATTTGTGAGTGTATTATATAGGAAAGAGTGGAGACAGGGTTTTTGGGACTTGACAAGCTGTTGGAGTGTGAGCAGGCTAATATTTTGTGAAGGGATTCAGGGAAACTGGTTAGCTGGACATAAGTCCTGGAGGTGGGAAGTACAATGCCTGCACTTTTAAGGAGAGGTTTGGGATATTTGCTGTCGCGAGTGACATGTAAACTGTTGTATCTCAGTGCCTCTGCAAAGGCAGTGATTGTGTGAATGATGGTGAAAGTGCTTCTTTTTGGGTCACCCTTCTTCGATGGGAGACAGCCGACATGTTAAAAATAATTTATTATAAGATACCTTGATAATACATATTGCAGCATAGCTAAAGGTTACACTTAATTTGTAGAGAAATTTATACATAGTAGTGAAAAATTTCTTTGTACAAGTTAGGAGAATTACATTTTAGTATGGTAAAAGCTCAGTTATAATGTTGAATTTTAAGATGTTTGCTCTAAATGTTATTTTAGTTTTAATCTTACAATTTAAGATGACCAGTAACTGAAACCGGATAATGTAGTACTTGGCAATATGCACAGAGAGTATATATTTTCTAATATTTGACAGATTTCTTGAGTGGAATGAAACACTAAAACACAAAGTAGCTGAAGCTGCTACAACTTCAGCAATGTCCCCACCACCCCCACCTGAGTCTCTACTTAAAGCCATGGCAGCCTCCAGAAAGTGGCTCGAGAGTTTGGAAGCTGCATTGGCATCAGAATATTCTGTCACTACTCTCCCACAAATGCAGGATTACCTTACTCAGTTTAAGGTACAAGTATATATTTTTCTGTACTTAGCTAGCAGTCCACTTTTTTACTTAAATGGGGAATGGAGTTATAAAATTATAATATAAATTGTAATTATGTAGGTGACGGCCAACTTGATAAAAAAAAAAAAAAATTTTAATCAGAATTTTCAGTGAGGGAGTAATAGTTGCCAAAAACCTATTTTTAAAGAGAGACTTAAATTTTAAAATACATCATAAATATTATTTGTTTCAATCTGTGTTTCATGTAAATATTCGTCTTTTACAGTATTTTAAATCATTTCAGATATGTACTAGTCTTTTCCTGTTTCCTTCTTATGTAGTACATACTGTGACAATTGCATAGACTACCAGGCCCCTCTTATATTTCTTTGGCTTTCCACTTTGAATTTTTATTCTTACAAAAAATAGAAGATTTACTGTTATGCAGACTACTGCATTAGTGTAGAAATGGTATAAATAATATCAGCGCTCTTGTGAAAGAATATTAGACTCTCCAGTTGACGTGTATTGGACGCTTAGCATGATTTGTTTACTTTTGAACTTTGGTAAAAATCGAACATTTCTGCTACTTTGAGCTCAATTTCAAGATACTTTTCATTGTAAAACCAGTCAAAATCATCTCAATTTCTGTAATATGTCTTCCATTCTATAAAATGAGACCAAGAAAACTAGAATACAACAATAAATACCATACAAAAATACAGTGCAAAGTCTCTGTTTTATTCCAAAAACACGGTCAAAGTTTTTTTTTTTTTCATTATGCACTGTGTGCTGCAGGATTTTTTTTATACTGCGCACACTGACCACATTGACCCATTCTTTCATATATAGGCCTACCAGCTTTCTCTCACTAGATTTGAGGGCGCTAGAATTTAGGCGTACTAGTACGTCAAAAACCCTTGGGCATAAGCCGTACTTGTATGGTCAAAACCCCCAAAGGGTTAAATTGCACGCATTGTACTTCTCGTTTCCAGTACTCAAGTCTGGCTATATAAAAATAACCGGTTTCCCTGAATCCCTTCACTAAATATTACCCTGCTCACACTCCAACACGCTCAGGCACGCTTGCTGGAAGTCCAAGCCCCTCACCCACAAAACCTCCTTTACCCCCTCCCTCCTACTTTTTCAAGGTCAACCCCTACCGTGCTTTCCTCCCCCTACAGATTTATATGCTCTCCATGTTATTCTTCTTTGATCCATTCTCTCTAAAATGACAAACCACCTCAACAACCCCCTCTTCAGCCCTCTGACTAATACTTTTATTAACTCCACAGCTTTTCCTAATTCCCACACTCTGAATTTTCTGCATAATATTTACACCACACATTGCCTTTAGACAGGACTTCTCCACTGCCTCCAACCACCTCCTCGCTGCAGCATTTACAACCCAAGCTTCACACCCATATAAGAGAGTTGGTACCACTATACTTTCATACATTCCCTTCTTTGCCTCCATAAATAATGTTTTTTTGTCTCCACATATATTTTGGAGCACCACTCGCCTTTTATCCTTCATCAGTTTTATGGTTAACCTCATCCTTCATAAACCCATCCGCTGACATGTCAACTACTAAATATCTGAAAAAATTCACTTCTTCCATACTCCCTCTCTTCAGTGTGATATCCAGTTTTTCTTTATCTAAATCATTTGATACCCTCATCGCCATACTCTTATCTATGTTCACTTTCAACTTTGTACCTTTACACACCCTCTCAAACTCGTCCACTAACCTTTGCAGCTTTCCTTTAGAATGTCCCATAAGCACAGTATCATCAGCAAAAAGCAACTGTGTCAACTCCCATTTTGTATTTGATTCCCCATTATTTAATCCTACCCCTCTCTCCAACACCCTAGCATTTACTTCTTTTACAACCCCATCTATAAATATATTAAACAACCATGGTGACATTACACATCCTTGTCTAAGACCTACTTTTACCGGGAAGTAGTCTCCCTCTCTTCTACACACCCTAACCTGAGCCTCACTATCCTCTTAAAAACTCTTTACAGCATTTAGTAACTTACTACCTATTCCATATAATTGCAACATCTGCCACATTGCTCCCCTATCCACTATCGTATTTCTTTCAACACACCGGCTGTATCCCACCGAGGTGGGGTGGCCCAAAAGGAAAATCGAAAGTTTCTCTTTTTTCATTTAGTAATATATACAGGAGAAGGGGTTACTAGCCCCTTGCTCCTGGCATTTTAGTCACCTCCTACAACACGCATGGCTTACGGAGGAAGAATTCTGATCCATTTCCCCATGGAGATAAGAGGAAATAGACAAGAACAAGAACTAGAAAGAAAATAGAAGAAAACCTAGAGGGGTATGTACAGTGGACCCCCGCATAACGATCACCTCCGAATGCGACCAAATATGTAAGTGTATTTATGTAAGTGCGTTTGTACGTGTATGTTTGGGGGTCTGAAATGGACTAATCTACTTCACAATATTCCTTATGGGAACAAATTCGGTCAGTACTGGCACCTGAACATACTTCTGGAGTGAAAAAATAACGTTAACCGGGGGTCCACTGTATATATATGCTTGTACATGTATGTGCAGTGTGATCTAAGTGTAAGTAGAAATAGCAAGACATACCTGAAATCTTGCATTTTTTTTTTTTTTTTTTCAACAAGTCGGTCGTCTCCCACCGAGGCAGGGTGACCCAAAAAAGAAAGAAAACAATTTTCTTCTTCTTATTCTTTTTAGTAATCTTTACAGGAAAAGGGGTTACTAGCCCATTGTTCCCGGCATTTTAGTTGACTTTTACAACACGCATGGCTTACGGAGGAAAGATTCTTATTCCACTTCCCCATGGATATAAAAGGAAAAGTAATAAGACCAAGAACTATTAAGATAAAATCAAAGAAAACTCAGATGAGTGTGTATAAATAAATGTGTACATGTATGTGTAGTGTGACCTAAGTGTAAGTAGAAGTAGCAAGACATGCCTGTAATCTTGCATATTTATGAGACAGAAAAAAGGACACCAGCAATCCTACCATCATGTAAAACAATTACAGGCTTTCGTTTTACACTCGCTTGGCAGAACGGTAGTACCTCCCTGGGTGGTTGTTGTCTACCAACCTACTACCTAGGACTCTTATCATATGCCTTTTCTAAATTCATAAATGCAATGAAAACTTCCCTACCTTTATCTAAATACTGTTCACATATATGCTTCAATGTAAACACTTGATCTACACATCCCCGACACACTCTAAAGTCTCCTTGTTCATTCGAAATCCTACTTTCTTTCTTACCTTTAATTCTTTCAATAATAACCCTACTGTACACTTTTCCTGGTATACTAAGTAAACTTATTCCCCTATAATTTTTACAATCTCTTTTGTCCCCCTTCCTTTTATATAAAGGAACTATACAAGCTCTCTGCCAATCCCTAGGCACCTTCCCCTCTTTTATACATTTATTGAACAAAAATACCAACCACTCCAACACTATATACCCCACTGCTTTTAACATTTGTCATGATGCTGCTTTACCCCTTCATTCTACATAATGCTTCGTGCACCGCCCCCACATTCACATCCTGCTCTTCTTCACTCCTAAAAGATCTTATACCTCCCTGACTAGTGCATGAAATTACTGTCTCCCTTTCTTCATCGACATTTAAAAGTTCCTCAAAATGTTCCCGCTCTCTGCCCAATACTTCCAGCTCCCCATCTACTAACTCTCCTACTCTTTTTAACTGACAAATCCATTCATTCCTTAGTCTTTCTTAACTTGTTTATCTCACTCCAAAATTTTTTCTTTTCATCAAAATTTCTTGACAGTGCCTCTCACACTCTATGATCTGCTCTCCTTTTGCACTCTATCACCACTCTCTTCACCTTTCTTTTACTCTCCATATACTCTGCTCTTCTTATAAGACCTCTGCTGTGTAAAAACCTCTCATACGCTACCTTTTTCTCTTTTATCACACCTTTTACTTCATCATTCCACCAATCACTCCTCTTTCCTCCTGCACCCACCCTCCTATAGCCACAAACTTCTGCCCCACATTCTAATACTGCATTTTGATAACTGTTACAACCCTCTTCAACCCCCCCTTCCCCCCACTACTCATACTTGCACTAGCCCACTTTCACCTCTTACTTGTTGTTGCCATTTTCCTTTTGTCCCATCTACCTCTTACTCTAACTGTAGCTACAACTAAATAATTATCCAATATATCAGTTGCTCCTCTATAAACATGTACATTCTGAAGCCTATCCATCAACTTTTTATCCACTAATACATAATCTAACAAACTACTTTCATTACGTGCTGTATCATACCTTGTATACTTATTTATCCTCCTTTTCATAAAATATGTAATACTTATTACCAAACCTCTTTCTACACATAGCTCAATTAAAGGCTCCCCATTTTCATTTACCCCTAGCACCCCAGATTTACTTACTACTCCCTCCACAACATTTTTACCCACTTTAGCATTGAAATCCCCAACCACAAGTACTCTCACACTTGGTTCAAAACTCCCCACACATTCACTCAACATTTCCCAAAATCAATCTCTTTCCTCTACACTTCTCTCTTTTCCAGCTGCATAAATGCTTACTATAACCCTCTTTCCATATCCAACCCTTATTTTATTCTCCACACAAAGTGGGAGTTGTTCACAGCTGCTCTTTGCTGATGACACTGTGCTCTTGGGAGATTCTGAAGAGAAGTTGCAGAGATTGGTGGATGAATTTGGTAGGGTGTGCAAAAGAAGAAAATTAAAGGTGAATACAGGAAAGAGTAAGGTTATGAGGATAACAAAAAGATTAGGTGATGAAAGATTGAATATCAGATTGGAGGGAGAGAGTATGGAGGAGGTGAACGTATTCAGATATTTGGGAGTGGACGTGTCAGCAGATGGGTCTATGAAAGATGAGGTGAATCATAGAATTGATGAGGGAAAAAGAGTGAGTGGTGCACTTAGGAGTCTGTGGAGACAAAGAACTTTGTCCTTGGAGGCAAAGAGGGGAATGTATGAGATTTATAGTTTTACTAACGCTCTTATATGGGTGTGAAGCATGGGTGATGAATGTTGCAGCGAGGAGAAGGCTGGAGGCAGTGGAGATGTCATGTCTGGGGGCAATGTGTGGTGTGAATATAATGCAGAGAATTCGTATTAGTTTGGAAGTTAGGAGGAGGTGCGGGATTACCAAAAACTGTTGTCCACAGGGCTGAGGAAGGGTTGTTGAGGTGGTTCGGACATGTAGAGAGAATGGAGCGAAACAGAATGACTTAAAAGAGTGTATCAGTCTGTAGTGGAAGGAAGGCGGGGTAGGGGTCGGCCTAGGAAAGGTTGGAGGGAGGGGGTAAAGGAGGTTTGTGTGCGAGGGGCTTGGACTTCCAGCAGGCATGCGTGAGCGTGTTTGATAGGAGTGAATGGAGACAAATGGTTTTTAATACTTGACGTGCTGTTGGAGTGTGAGCAAAGTAACATTTATGAAGGGATTCAGGGAAACCGGCAGGCCGGACTTGAGTCCTGGAGATGGGAAGTACAGTGCCTGCACTCTGAAGGAGGGGTGTTAATGTTGCAGTTTAAAAACTGTAGTGTAAAGCACCCTTCTGGCAAGACAGTGATGGAGTGAATGATGGTGAAAGTTTTTCTTTTTCGGGCCACCCTGCCTTGGTGGGAATCGGCCAGTGTGATAATAAAATAATATTTTATTCTACATAATCCTTCAATTTATACATATATATTCCCTCTTTTCCTGCCAAAATAAGTTTTTTTGTATTCATAATGTTAAATTTATAACTTGTATTTCCAGGATCTGTCTGAGAAGGTTGAATTGGAGAAAGGAAATATGGCCCACATTAATGAGACTTGTCACAGGCTCAGTCGGGATGGTCATGTAAGCATAATGGAGGATATCACAAAACTGAATAAACAATGGGAAACTACAACAGAAGCTCTTCAATTTCGGATTAAAAACATTGAAAGAGGTATTTCTTTTTGTGTAGCAGAAAATGTAAAAGCTAAATGAAAGCATAAACTATGAGTTAAGTTCTTGTGTTTAAAATAGGTGAGAAATTTCAGTACTTTTTATTGATTATTTGAGGGTAAGTAAATATTTTGAATAAAATTCCAAGATAAATTTGAATACTGTACTATATTTATTTTTTTTCATAGTGATTGAGAAGCAGAAGCAATACAATGATGAAGTTTCTGGTTTGAAGTCATGGCTTGCAGAAGTTGATATCTTCTTACAAGCTGAGGAGGCAGCTTTGGGAGACATTGAAACTCTAGAAGCTCAGTTAGAGCAATCCAATGTAAGATATTAAAATAATTGTATTAACTTTGGAATAGTTCAAACATACAGAAACCATCGCCTACCAAGGTAGAATGATTTAAAAAATAGAATCACTGTCTTTCCAGACAGTGATTGTATTTATTAAACATTGTTGTGGTTTTCATATTTAATTACAGGGTCCATTTTCAAAAGTACCAAATCCAATATTATATTTGCATGGAAATATATGGAACATACTGGGAGAGAGCAGTCTAAGGAGGTTTTGCATACAGATGGCTTGGACATCCAGCAGGCATGTGTGAGTATGTTAGATAACAGTGAGTGAAGGCAAGTGGTTTTTATGATTTAATATGCTGTTAAAGTGTGAGCCAGGTAACATGAAGGGATTCACGGAAACCGGTTAGCCAAACTTGAGTCCTGGAGGTGGAAAGTATAGTGCCTGCACTCTAAATGAGGGGTGGGGATATTGAAATTTGGCATCTGAGCTTCAGTCTCAGTGCACCTCTGGCATGACTGATGGTGAGAGTTATGGTGAGTTATTCTTTTTCTGGTTACCCTACCTTGGTACTACATGGCTGGTGTATTAAAAAATCAGTGTGGCATCTGAAACCTAAATTGTATGTTTTTTTTTTTTAACACGTTTGCCTTTTCCCACTGAGGCAGGGTGACCCAAAAAGAAAGAAAAAACTTTCATCATTGAACACTTTCACCATCACTCAGACATCATCGCTGTCTTTGTAGAGGCGCTCAGATATGACAGTTTAGATGTCCCTCCAAACTGCCAGTATCCCAGACTCCTCCTTTAACCATTTGGGGGTCGACAGGTACTTTCAGAGACTTGTTCTTAGGGTCGGCCAAATTTAAAAAAAAAATTATTTTTTCTTATGAAAAGATAGAGAATCTTTTCCCGATCATAATTACACCAAAAGTATGAAATTTGATGGAAAACTTACGGAATTATGCTCTCGCAAAATTAGCGGTCTCAACGATGTTTACGCATTGGCGATTTTGCCCACTTTGAGCCCTATTTTCGGCCAATTCCAGTGTACTAGTTGACAAAAATCATAACTACTTCACTAGAACTCCATTTTTTCTATCGAATGAGTACAAGAAACCACCCATTTACTGATCTCAACTATCCAATAAAGTGGTCAGAATTTAGCAATTTTGCCAATTTCACACAAATTTCAAAAGATGCCAATTTCCAAATAGGGTCCAGAATAAACAAGAAAGACATTCCTGGCACTAAAATAACTAAGTTCTCTGTTTGTTAGTCACATCCCTAGGCCCCTCTTATATTTCTTTGGCTTTCCACTTTGAATTTTTATTCTTACAAAAAAAATAAGATTTACTATTATGCAGACTACTGCATTAGTGTAGAAATGGTATAAATAATATCAGCGCACTTGTGAAAGAATATTAGACTCACCAGTTGATGTGTATTGGACGCTTGGCATGATTTGTTTACTTTTGAACTTTGGTAAAAATCGAACATATCTGCTACTTCGAGCTCAATATCAAGGTACTTTTCATTGTAAAACCAGTCAAAATCATCTCAATTTCTGTAATATGTCTTCCATTCTATAAAATGAGACCAAGAAAACTAGAATACAACAATAAATACCATACAAAAATACAGTGCAAAGTCGCTGTTTTAATCCAAAAACACGGTCAAAGTTTTTTTTTTCTCATTACGCACTGTGTGCTGCAGGATTTTTTTTATACTGTGCACACTGACCACATAGACCCATTCTTACATATGTAGGCCTTCCAGCTTTCTCTCATTAGATTTGAGGGCGCTAGAATTTAGGCGCACTAGTACGTCAAAAACCCTGGGTCGTAAGACGTACTAGTATGTCCGAAACCCCCAAAGGGTTAAAATGCAAGCATTGTACTACTTCCCATTTCCAGGACTCAAGCCCAGCTAACTTGTTTTCCCTGAATCCCTGCTCACACTTCAACAGCTTGTCAGGTCCCTAAAACCGTTTATCTCCATTTGCTCCTATCTAACATGCTCACGCACGCTTGCTGGAAATCTAAGCTCCTCTCCCACAAAACCTCCTTTACCCCGCTCCTTCCAACCTTTTCAAGGTCAACTCCTACCGTACCTTCCTTTCCCTACAGATTTGTGCACTCTCCAAGTCATTCTATTTTGTTCCATTCTTAAACTGTCCAAACATAGATCTACGTTTCTTCAACATTTGAAAGTATGTAAAAAAAATAGATCTTTTTGTTTTTTAAATTTGAAAACGTGTAAAAAAACTTCGATCTAGGTTTTTTTTGTTATATTTGAAAATATGTAAAAAAACGTAGATCTACTTTTGGATCACTACACATGTGAACATAGATCTGTTTGGACAGTTTAAGGGTTAAATGACCAAGCCACCTCAACAACCCCTCTTCAGCCCTCTGACTAATACTTTTAGTAACATCACACTTGTTTCCCACACTATGAATTCTCTGCATATTTACACCACACATTGCAATTAGACACATTTCCACTGCCTTCTACCTGCAGCATTTACAACCCATGCTTCACACCCATATAAGTGTGTTGGTACCACTATACTCTCTTCATTCCCTTCTTTGCCTCCATGGATAATATTTTTTTTGTCTCCTCAGATATCTCAATGCACCACTCATCAGTTCGATGATTAACCTTATCCTTCAACAATATATTATACAGCTAGCATTTAGTGGAACAGTATTTGCAGGTTCTGTATATAATGAAACATTGAGGAATGTATTTGCCAGATTTTATAACTTCCTCGTATCTTGCTGGAAACATGTCTTATAACCATTCATGGTATTTTTCATTTAGTTTCTTTTTCCTAATAAACATATTAGTTTTATCATTATTTAAATTAATATTTCTGCTGATTGTTCCTCAAACACATGTATACTATAGCATTTTTATTTTGGGTTATTTTGCCTTGGGGATGTTTGATTCAAAACTTAGAAAGTCATTACTAATATCAACAGGCTCTTCAAGATGATGTGGCAACTTTACAGACCAATGTGGACAATATAACAGCTGCAGGAAAACAGCTCACTGAAGAAGGTGATGCAGAGCTTAAAAATATAGTTGAGAATCAGCTGGAGGAGTTAACAAAACGCTGGGATCTAGTAACTGAGCTTGCCAGAGCACAAAATAAGAGTTTAAAGGAAGCTCTTGCTAGAAGTCAAAAGGTAATTTTCTTGCTTAATTTTTTTTATTAAGAGTTTGTGACATTTGTAATGAAATAAAGTTTTCATAGTTCATTATTTAATAGATTTAATTCAAAATGCTTTTTCTTTCAATCTCATGAACATGTAAGATGGTAGGTAAATCTTATAAATGTATCTTGTAGCTATCTCTTCTAGTGCTAATTGGGGACAAAATGAATGTACTTCAGGGGAAAAATCTAGAGATTTCTCCCTGGAGCTGTTTGAGTATTTTCTAGCTCTACTGTTGCATGTGTTTGTGCATGTGTATGCGTGTGCGTGCATGAGCATATGCATGTGCATGCATGAGCATATGCGTGTGTGTGTTTGTGCGTGTGTTTGTGTGTGTGTTTGCATGCATGTGTGCACATGTGTGTGCATGTGTGTGAGTGTGTGTGTGTGTGTGCGTGTGTGCATGTGTGCACACGTGTGCATGTGTTTGCACGTGTGTGTGTGTGTGTGTGTGTGTGTGTAGGTTGGTACCACCCAGGGATGTGCTACTGTCCCACCAAATGAGTGTGAAATGGATTTTCTGCAATTGCTTTACACAGTGGTGGAACTGGTGGTGTTTTTTTCCTTCTGTCTCATAAACATATAAGATAACAGGTACATCTTGCTACCCATCTTACACTTTGGTCACATTACACATGCAAGTACATACATGTATTTATGTATACATACCCATCTGAGTAGGTTGAAGAGTGTGTTTCTTGTTTTTCCCCCTCAGTGGCCATCTCCTGCCAAAGCAGGTTGACTCAAAGAAGGAAGCGCATTCACCATCATTTATTTAAATGCCTTCTTACAAGAGGTGTATGTGTTATATAATGATCCAATTTTTTCTTTTGATGCAGGTGCATGAGGGTATTGACAAACTGAATGTGTGGCTCGATGAGCTAGAACCAAAAATTCCATGCAGTGTCCCAACAAATACACCAGAAGAGCTAATTAATGCTGTTGAATTGTTTACTCAGCTACGAGAAGATATTAGTATTCACAGTGATGATCTAAGAGCCATTAATAACATTGGTAAGTGTATGAAGTGAAAGTCTTTTGATATTCTATTCCTCTCTCCTTTTTTTTTTTTAACACACGGGCCATCTCCCACCAAGGTAGGGTGACCCAAAAAAGAAAACGCTTTCAACCTCATTCACTCTATCACTATTTTGGCAGAGGTGCTGATACTACACCATCCCTTCTTCAGAGTGCAGACACTGTACTTCCCTCCTCCAGGACTCAAGTCCAGTAACTGGTTACCCTGAATCCCTTTATAAATGTTACCTTGTTCACTTCAGCAGCATGTCAGGTCATAAAAACCACTTGCCTCCACTCCTATATAACGCTCTCACACATGCCTGCTGGTTGTCGAAGCCCCTCGCATACAAAACCTCCTGTACTCCCTCCAACCTTTTAGAGGAGGACCCCTACCCCGCCTTCCTTCCCCTACAGATTTATACGCTCTCCATGTCATTCTACTTTGATCCATTCTCTCTAAATGACCAAACCACCTCAACAACCTTTCTTCAGCCCTCTGACTAATACTTTTATTAACTCCACATCTTCTCCTAATTTCCACACTCCAAATTTTCTGCATAATATTTACACCACAAATAACAGTGTGACTTTGTAAATGGTCCAAGCCGGACCGAAAAGTCGTCGTAAGCTTCTTTCTTTTATGTGCAGGTTATTTGTGTATTTACACCACACATTGTCCTTAGACAGGACATCTTCAGTGCCTCCAGCCACCTCCTCGCTGCTGCATTTACAATCCAAGCTTCACATCCATATAAGAGTGTTCGTACTACTATACTTTCATACATTCCCTTCTTTGCCTCCATAGAAAATGTTTTTTGTCTCCACATATATTTCAACGCACCACTCGCTTTTTTTCCTTCATCAATTCTATGATTAACTTCATCCTTCACAAATTCATCGCTGACACGTCAACTCTCAAATATCTGAAAACATTCACTTCTTCCATAATCCCCCTCCCCAATTTGACATCCAATTTTTCTTTATCTAAATCATTTGATACCCTCATCACCTTATTCTTTTCTTTGTTCAATTTCAACTTTCTACCTTTACACACACTCCCAAACTCGTCCACTAACCTTTGCAATTTTTCTTTAGAATCTCCCATAAGCACAGTATCATCAGCAAAAAGTAACTGTGTCAACTCCCATTTTGTATTTGATTCCCCATAATTTAATCCTACCCCTCTCCCAAACACCCTAGCATTTACTTCTTTTACAACCCCCATCTATAAGTATATTAACCCTTTGACTGTTTCCGACGTATAAATACGTCTTACGAGCCAATGTTTCTGACGTATTTATACGCATAAATTCTAGCAGCTTCAAATCAAGCAGGAGAAAGCTGGTAGGCCCACATGTGAGAGAATGGGTCTCCATGGTCAGTGTGCACCATATAAAAAAAATCGGGGAGCCAGTGGTGCATTGTGGGAATGCCATTTCAGTTGTCCTTTTTCAGCATGTCTAGCGGTAAGAAATATGTGATTCCCCAGCAAATCTGGGACTCTTCTCTTCCCAAGTGATGCTCTAACACAGATGGAAGTGTCAGTGAAGATCAATTTCATGATTTGGAGGAGTTGAGACCAAAAGCAATGGAGGAGGAGGAGGGGAGGAAGAGGAGGAGGAGGAGGAGGAGGGAGGAAGAGGAGGAGGAGGAGGAGGGGAAAGGAGGAGGGAGGAGGAGGGGAGGAGGAGGAGGAGGAGGAGGAGGAGGAGGAGGAGGAAGAAGAAGATGTAATAATATTGTTCCCTTGAAGCAAGAAAAAAAAAGTCCACCCCATGACAGTGACAAGATAAGGGGAGATAACATCTGATAAGAGCTGACTTTGATGAGTGTAAGGAGGGTAATATTACATGACCATCGCCTCCCTTTGTTTTTGCTGGTACACAAACATTTCTGTCTGTCTATTTGTCTGTCTGTCAAGCTCCCTGTCTGTCCATCTAGCTCTCTGTCTCAGAGAGAGCCACAAGACTGTGTCATCACATTTACTCACATCTTCAAGCAGAGTATAGCACTTTGTCTGGATTTCTTGGGTTATCCTAGGTAATTTACACTATGTATACTTGTATTTATGTGTACCTGTGAGACAGAGATAGGCAGACAGATAGAAAGAGAGACAGATTGAAAGATATAGAATGAGGGAGAAAGATAATTAGATAGAATGGAGGAGGGGAAGCAGCATCCGACCCATTGTTTTGACAGGCGGTAGGGGGAGTGACTAATGAGACAATATGTCACTTTGAGAGCTGCCGACTTCTGACTCAAAACAATTATAAGCCACACACTCGCACACAAGACAAGAGAGGGAAGGGAGGAGGAGAAGGAGGAGGAGGAGGAGAAGGAGAAAGAGGAAGGAGGAGAAGGAGAAAGAGAAGGAGGAGAAGGAGAAAGAGAAGGAGGAGGAGGAGGAGAAGGAGGAGAAGAAGGAGGAGGAGAAGGAGGAGGAGGAGAAGGAGGAGGGAAGGAGAAGGAGGAGGAGGGAAGGAGGAGGAGGAGGAGGAGGAGGAGGAGGAGGAGGATGATTGTTTGTTTGTTTTTGTAAACAAGTTTTGTAAACAATATATTGATAATTATGTTTGTGTGCTTATTGTGTTGTATACAACGAGTGTATATATATACATTGCACCTTACTTTGGTCTCATAGGCCACATAAGTTATGTGAAAAAATAAAATAGTGAAAAAAACAAAAAACCTTCAATTACAAGTAAACTAAAGTTTACCGGGTGAGCGGCAGTCACCGCTGTTGCCATACGCGGCTCATTTTCTGCAAACTTCACGGCTCTATATCTCGGTAAGTACCGATGGCAAAAATTTTTTTTTTTGGACTAAAACACTCAGAAAAATAATCTTAACATTTTCATAAGAAAAAATAATTTTTTTTTTTTGAATATTTGGCGACATAGAATGACAGTTTCAGAGAGGGGCCTGAAACAGTCAAAGGATTAAACAACCATGGTGACATTACACATCTCTGTCTAAGACCTACTTTTACCGGGAAGTCGTCTCCCTCTCTTCTACATACCCTAATCTGAGCCTCACTGTCCTCATAAAAACTCTTTACAGCATTTAGTAACTTACCACCTATTCCATATACTTGCAACATCTGCCACATTGCTCCCCTATCCACTCTATCATATTTTTTTTTTCAACAAGTCGGCCATCTCTCACCTAGGCAGGGTGACCCAAAAAGAAAGAAAATCCCCCCCCCCCCAAAAAAAAAAATACTTTCATCATCATTCAACACTTTCACCTCACTCACACATAATCACTGTTTTTGCAGAGGTGCCCAGATTACAACAGTTTAGAAGTTTTTTTTTTTTTTTTTTTTTTTTTTTTTCTTCAACAAGTCGGTCGTCTCCCACGAGGCCCGGGTGACCCCAAAAGAAAATCCCCAAAAAGAAATACTTTATCATCATTCAACACTTTCACACACTCACACATTATCACTGCTTTGCAGAGGTGCCCAGAATATAAAGTTTAGAAGCATATACGTATAGAGATACACAACATATCCTCCAAACTGCCAATATCCAAAACCCTCCTTTAAAGTGCAGGCATTTTACTTCCCATTTCCAGGATCCAAGTCCGACTATATGAAAATAACGTTTCCCGAATCTTCACTAAATATTACCTGCTCACACTCCAACAGATCGTCAGGTCCCAAGTATCATTTGTCTCCATTCACTCATATCTAACAAGCTCTGCACGCTTTCTGAAGTCAAGCCCCTCACCCACAAAACCTCCTTTACCCCCTCTTTCCAACCCTTTCGAGGACGACCCCTACCCCTCTTTCCTTCCCCTATAGATTTATATACTTTCCATGTCATTCTACTTTGATCCATTCTCTCTAAATGACCAAACCACCTCAACAACCCCTCTTCTGCCCTCTGACTAATGCTTTTATTTATTATTATTATAACGCTGGCCGATTCTCACCAAGGCAGGGTGGCCCGAAAAAGAAAAACTTTCACCATCATTCACTCCATCACTGTCTTGCCAGAAGGGTGCTTTACACTACAGTTTTTAAACTGTAACATTAACACCCCTCCTTCAGAGTGCAGGCACTGTACTTCCCATCTCCAGGACTCAAGTCCGGCCTGCCGGTTTCCCTGAACCCCTTCATAAATGTTACTTTGCTCACACTCCAACAGCACGTCAAGTATTAAAAACCATTTGTCTCCATTCACTCCTATCAAACACGCTCACGCATGCCTGCTGGAAGTCCAAGCCCCTTGCACACAAAACCTCCTTTACCCCTCTCTCCAACCCTTTTCCCTAGGCCGACCCTACCCCGCCTTCCTTCCACTACAGACTGATAAACTCTTGAAGTCACTCTGTTTCGCTCCATTCTCTCTACATGTCCGAACCACCTCAACAACCCTTCCTCAGCCCTCTGGACAACAGTTTTGGTAATCCCTCACCTCCTCCTAATTCCAAACTACGAATTCTCTGCATTATATTCACCCCAACATTGCCCTCAGACATGACATCTCCACTGCCTCCAGCCTTCTCCTCGCTGCAACATTCATCACCCGTGCTTCAAAACCATATAAGAGCGTTGGTAAAACTATACTCTCATACATTCCCCTCTTTGCCTCCAAGGACAAAGTTCTTTGTCTCCACAGACTCCTAAGTGCACCACTCACTCTTTTTTCCTCATCATTTCTATGATTCACTCATCTTTCAAAGACCCATCCGCTGACACGTCCACTCCCAAATATCTGAATACATTCACCTCCTCCATACCCTCTCCCTCCAATCTGATATCCAATCTTTCATCACCTAATCTTTTTGTTATCCTCATAAACTTACTCTTTCCTGTATTCACTTTTAATTTTCTTCTTTTGCATACCCTACCAAATTCATCTACCAATCTCTGCAACTTCTCTTCAGAATCTCCCAAGAGCACAGTCTCATCAGCAAAGAGCAGCTGTGACAACTCCATTTTATGTGTGATTCTTTATCTTTTAACTCCACGCCTCTTGCCAAGACCTCGATTTACTTCTCTTACAACCCCATCTATAAATATATTAAACAACCACGGTGACATCACACATCCTTGTCTAAGGCCTACTTTTACTGGGGAATAATTTCCCTCTTTCCTACATACTCTAACTTGAGCCTAACTATCCTCGTAAAACCTTCACTGCTTTCAGTAACCTACCTCCTACACCATACACCTGCAACATCTGCCACATTGCCCCCCTATCTACCCTGTCATACGCCTTTTCCAAATCCATAAATGCCACAAAGACCTCTTTAGCCTTATCTAAATATGTTCACTTATGTGTTTCACTGTAAACACCTGGTCCACACACCCCTACCTTTCCTAAAGCCTCCTTGTTCATCTGCTATCCTATTCTCCGTCTTACTCTTAATTCTTTCAATAATAACTCTACCATACACTTTACCAGGTACACTCAACAAACTTATCCCCTATAATTTTTGCACTCTCATTTTGTCCCCTTGCCTTTATACAAAGGAATTATGCATGCTCTCTGCCAATCCTAGGTACCTTACCCTCTTCCATACATTTATTAAATAATTGCACCAACCACTCCAAAACTATATCCCACCTGCTTTTAACATTTCTATCTTTATCCCATCAATCCCAGCTGCCTTACCCCTTTCATTTTCCCTACTGCCCCACGAACTTCCCCCACACTCAACTGGCTCTTCCTCACTCCTACAAGATGTTATTCCTCTTTGCCCTATACACGAAATCACAGCTTCCCTATCTTCATCAACATTTAACAGTTCCTCTAAATATTCCCTCCATCTTCCCAATACCTCTAACTCTCCATTTAATAGCTCTCCTCTCCTGTTTTTAACTGACAAATCCATTTGTTCTCTAGGCTTCCTTACTTGTTAATCTCAGTCCAAAACTTTTTCTTATTTTCAACAAAATTTGTTGATAACATCTCACCCACTCTCTCATTTGCTCTCTTTTTACATTGCTTCACCACTCTCTTAACCTCTCTCTTTTTCTCCATATACTCTTCCCTCCTTGCATCACTTCTACTTTGTAAAAACTTCTCATATGCTAACTTTTTCTCCCTTACTACTCTCTTTACATCATCATTCCACCAATCGCTCCTCTTCCCTCCCGCACCCACCTTCCTGTAACCACAAACTTCCGAACCATCTCAACAGCCCCTCTTCAGCCCTCTGACTAATACTTTTAGTAACTCCACACCTCCTGATTTCCACACTTGGAATTCTCTGCATAATATTTACACCACACATTGGCCTTAGGACATCTCCACTTCCTCCAGCTGCCTTCTCGCTGCAGCACTTACAACTCATCCTTCACACCCATGTAAGAGTGTTGATACCACTATTCTCTCGTACATTCCCTTCTTTGCCTCCGTGGATAACATTTTTTGTCTCCTCTTTTCCTTCATCACTTCTGTGATTAAACTTATCCTTCATAAGCCCATCTGCTGACAAGTCAACTTCCAAATATCTGAAAACATTCACTTCTTCCATACTCCCTCCCTCCAATGTGATATCCAATTTTTCTTTATCTAAAATCGTTTGATACCCTCATTACGTTATTCTTATCTATGTTCACTTTCAACTTTCTACCTTTACACACCCTCCCAAACTCGTCCACTAACCTTTGCAACTATTCTTTAGAATCCCCAAAAGTATAGTATCATCAACAAAAAGTAACTGTTAACTCCTATTTTGTATTTGATTGCCCGTAATTTAATCCTACCTCTCTCCCCAGCAACCTAGTATTTACTTCTTTTACAACCCCATCTATAATTATATTAACCCTTTGAGGGTCGACAGGTCCTCTCAGAGACTTGTTCTCAGGGTCGGCCAAATTTCAAAAAAAAAAAAAAAAAAAAAAAAATTTTCTTACGAAAAAATAGAGAATCTTTTCCTGATCATAATGACACCAAAAGTATGAAATTTGATGGAAAACTTAGGGAATTATGCTCTCGCAAAGTTAGTGGTCTCGATGATGTTTACGCATCGGTGATTTTGCCCACTTTAAGCCCTATTTTCGGCCAATTCCAGTGTACTAGTCGACAAAAATCATAACTATTTCGCTAGAACTCCATTTTTTCTGTCGAATGAGTACAAGAAACCACCCATTTACCAATTTCAACTATTCAGTCAAGTGGTCAGAATTTAGCAATTTTGCCAATTTCACAAATTTCAAAAGATGCCAATTTCCGAATAGGGTCCAGAATAAACAAGAAAGACATTCCTGGCACTAAAATAACAAGTTCTCTGTTCATTAGTCACATCCCCAGACCCCTCTTATATTTCTTAGGCTTTCCACTTTGAATTTTTATTCTTACAAAAAAAAAATAAGATTTACTGTTATGCAGACTAGTGCATTAGTGTAGAAATGGTATAAATAATATCAGCGCACTTGTGAAAGAATATTAGACTCACCAGTTGATGTGCATTGGACGCTTGGCATGATTTGTGTACTTTTGAACTTTGGTAAAAATCGAACATTTCTGTTACTTTGAGCTCAATTTCAAGATACTTTTCATTGTAAAACCGGTCAAAATCACCTCAGTTTCTGTAATATGTCTTCCATTCTATAAAATGAGACCAAGAAAACTAGAATACAACAAATGCCATACGAAAATACATTGCGAAGTCGCTGTTTTAATCCAAAAACACGGTCAAAGTTTTTTTTCTCTCATTACGCACTGTGTGCTACAGGATTTTTTTATACTGCGCACACTGACCACATAGACCCATTCTTTCATATGTAGGCCTACCAGCTTTCTCTCAATAGATTTGAGGGCGCTACAATTTAGGCGTACTAGTACGCCAAAAACCCTGGGTCGTAAGACGTACTAGTACATCCGAAACCCCCAAAGGGTTAATCAACCATGCTGACATTACACATCTCTGTCTAAGGCCTACTTTTACCAGGAAGTAATCTCCCTTTCTACACACCCTAACCTGAACCTCACTATCCTCATAAAAACTCTTTAAAGCATTTAGTAACTTACTACCTATTCCATATATTTGCAACATCTCCCATATTGCTCCCCTATCCACTCTATCATATGCATTTCCTAAATCCATAAATGCAATGAAAACTTCCCTACATTTATCTAAATAATGTTCACATACAGTATATGCTTCAATGTAAACACTTGGTCTACACATCCCCTACCCACTCTAAAGCCTCCTTGCTCATCTGCAATCCTGCTCTCTGTCTTACCTCTAATTCTTTCAGTAATAACCCTACTGTACACTTTTCCTGGTATACTCAGTAAATTTATTCCCCTATAATTTTTACAGTCTCTTTTGTCCCCCTTCCCTTTATATAAAGGAACTATACATATATTAAATAATTTATTAAACATTTATTAAGCTCCAACACTATATCTCCCCCTTCTTTTATCATTTCTGTCATGATCCCGTCAGTTCCAGCTGTTTTACTCCCTCTCATTCTACGTAATGCCTCACGCACCTCCCCCACACTCAGAGCTTGCTCTTCACTCCTAAAAGATGTTATACCTCCCTGGCCAGTGCATGAAATTACTGCCTCCCTTTCTCCATTGCTATGTAAAAGTTCCTGAAAATATTCCTGCCATCTGCCCAATACCTCCAGTTCCCCATCTACTAACTCCCCTATCCTGTTTTTAACTGAAATCCATTCATTCCCTAGGCTTTCTTAACTTGTTTATATCTAAATTTTTTCTTATTCTCAGCAAAATTTCTTGACAGTGCCTTTCCCACTTTATCATTTGCTCTCCCTTCGCACTCTCTCGCCACTCTCTTCACCTTTCTTTTACTCTCCATATACTCTGCCCTTCTTATATCTCTTCTGCTATGTAAAAACCTCTCATAAGCTACCTTTTTCTCTTTTATTGCACTCCTTACCTCATCATTCCACCAATTATTCCTCTTTCTTTCTGCACCCACCCTCCTATAGCCACAAACTTCTGCCCTGCATTCTAATACAGTGGTCCCCCGGTTCGCGAAGTCATCGGTAACTGATAAATCCGGTATCTGAGGCATTATATCGCAAAAAATTTGCCTCAGTTCCCGTTACAAAACCCGGTACGCAATACAATTCGTACGAGACGTGTCCACATGTGGCCTGAACTGCCCTGTGTGTACCAGTGTTTACAAGCCAGCCAGTGTGCGCGCATCTAAGGATACATTCTGTACATTCCATATTATCACTGTTTCTGGTGCTTGTTTCTGCAAAATAAGTCACCATGGGCCCCAAGAAAGCTTCTAGTGCCAACCCTTCGAGACCAAGGGTGCTAATGACTATTGAAATGAAGAAAGAGATAATTGCAAAGTATGAAAGTGGAGTGCGTGTGTCGGACCTGGCCAAGTTGTATAGTAAATCCCAATCAACCATCTCTACTATAGTGAGCAGGAAAACGGCAATCAAGGAAGCTGTTCTTGCAAAAGGTGCAACTGTGATTACAAAACAGCGATCGCAAGTGTTAGAAAATGTTGAGAGACTGTTTCTAGTGTGGATAAATAAAAAACAGATAGCTGGAGATAGCATCTCTCAAGCGATCATTTGTGAAAAGGCTAGGCAGTTGCATGAGGATTTAATTAGAAAAATGCCTGCAACTAGTGGTGATGTGAGTAAATTTAAGGCCAGCAAAGGTTGGTTTGAAAGATTTAAGAATCATAGTGGCATACATAGTGTGATTAGGCATGGTGAGGCTGGTCCTAGTGGCATTAAAAGAAGAAGGGAAGTAACCCCAGAAAAGGACTTGCTACCTCAAGTCCTAATGGAGGAGGATTCCTCTTCTAAACATTAAAAACTTCGACACTCTCCCCTCCTCCCATCCCATTAATCATCACCAGATCTTCATTAAAGGTAAGTGTCAATTATTCTATTGTGATTATTCTATTGTTATTATTGTTATTGTAATTATTGCATTAAACTTAATATTTCATGTGGTAAAAGTTTTTTTTTTCATACTTTTGGGTGTCTTGCACAGATTAATTTGATTTCCATTATTTCTTATGGGGAAAATTGATTCGCTTTTCGATAATTTTGCTTTACAATGAGCTCTCTAGGAACGGATTAATAACGTGAACCGGGGGTCCACTGTACTGCATTTTAATAACTCTCCCATCCCTCTTCATCCCTCCCATTACCTATACTTGCTCTAGTCTACCTTTCTACCAATAGTTGCTTATATCTCACCCTAACTTCCTCCTCCCTTAGTTTATACACTTTCACCTCTCTTACTGTTGCCATTTTCCTTTTGTTCCATCTACCTCTTATTCTAACTGTAGCTACGACTAGATAATGATCCAATATATCCGTTGCCTCTCTATAAACATGTACATCCTGAAGCCTACCCATCAACCTTTTATCCACCAATACACAATCTAACAAACTACTTTCATTACGTGCTATATCATGTCTTGTTTACTTATTTATCCTCTTTTTCATAAAATATGTATTACTTATTACAAGACCTCTGGCAACCCAAATTTACGTATTACTCCCTCTACAGCATTTTTACCCAGTTTAGCATTGAGATCCCCAACCACAAGCACTCTCTCACTTGGTTCAAAACTCCCCACACATTCACTCAACATTTCCCAAAATGAAACTTGAAAATTGTATGCTTTTGGATATTTTATAGCTTACGAAAGTGAAAGAGTAGATTTCCATAGTTAGATTTTCTTTTGTGGATTTAACATTCCTAGTCAGATTTAATCATAGCTTGCTTAACATTATTACATTATTTTTAATTTTCAACATAATGAATAATGAATTCCTCGTTATTATAAAATATTCTTATTCTAGGTGATGAGATGCTGCAACTTGATTCATCAGCTACACATGAAGAGTTGGCGAGGAGGTTTACACAGCTTAATGGACGATGGACAGATGTTGTCACCCAAGTTGACTCAAAATATAAAGTTTTCATAACAGCAGCCCAGCAGTATGAAGATTTTAAGAGTATGTTAATATTTTTCATTTTTTTTTTTTTACTTAGAGAGGGATGGATTTATGAAGGATGAGGTTAATCATAGAATTGATGAGGGAAAAAAGGTGAGTGGTGCATTGAGGTATATGTGGAGACATAAAACATTATCTATGGAGGCAAAGAAGGGAATGTAAGAAAGTGTAGTAGTACCAACACTCTTATATGGGTGTGAAGCTTGGGTTGTGAATGCAGCAGCGAGGAGGTGGTTGGAGGCAGTGAAGATGTCCTGTCTAAGGGCAATGTGTGGTGTAAATATTATGCAGAAAATTCGGAGTGTGGAAATTAGGAGAAGGTGTGGAGTTAATAAAAGCATTAGTCAGAGGGCAGAAGAGGGGTTGTTGAGGTGGTTTGGTCATTTAGAGAGAATGGATCAAAGTAGAATGACATGGAAAGCATATAAATCTATAGGGGAAGGAAGGAGGGGTAGGGGTTGTCCTCGAAAGGGTTGGAAAGAGGGGGTAAAGGAGGTTTTGTGGGCAAGGGGCTTGGACTTCCAGCAAGCGTGCATGAGCGTGTTAGATAGGAGATAATGGAGACGAATGATACTTGGGACCTGACGATCTGTTGGAGTGTGAGCAGGGTAATATTTAGTGAAGGGATTCAGGGAAACCGGTTATTTTCATATAGTCGGACTTGAGTCCTGGAAATGGGAAGTACAATGCCTACACTTTAAAGGAGGGGTTTGGGATATTGGCAGTTTGGAGGGATATGTTGTGTATCTTTATACGTATATGCTTCTAAACTGTTGTATTCTGAGCACCTCTGCAAAAGCAGTGATAATGTGTGAGTGTGGTGAAAGTGTTGAATGATGATGAAAGTATTTTCTTTTTGGGGATTTTCTTTCTTTTTTGGGTCACCCTGCCTCGGTGGGAGACGACCGACTTGTTGGAAAAAAAAAAAACATATAAGATGACAGATACATTTTTGCTGGTGTCTTTTCTCTGTGCATCATTAACATATAAGATGACAGGTACAGTGGAACCTCGGTTTTTGAATTTAATTACTTCCCGGATACCGATTCGACAACCACGTAGAATAATATAAATAGAATTAATCCATTCCGGACCCCAAATGATATTATAATAATACAGTGGACCCCTCAGTTAATGATATTAATCTGTTCCAGAGAGCTTGTCCTTAACCAATTTTATCGTCATCCAAATTAATTTTCCCCATAAGAAATAATGGAAATCCAGTTAATCCATTCCAGACACCCAAAAGTATTAAAAAAAAATTTTTTTCATGAAATATACATTTCCCTAAACAGAAAACAATGAGACATGTAGAATAAATACATAAATAAATACTAAAATGACACTTACCTTTATTGAAGAGTATTGATGAGTGATGAGACACTGTTTTTTTTGAACACTGGGATTTTCAGAGTGATACACAAGTAAAGGCTTCACTTTGCAATCCCCACTAGCACTACAACAAAACATGAGAGTTAGCCTGTCATTCATAGGCTTGTGTCCTGGGAGTACCTTTTCCTCCTGAGTAATGTAGGTCCTGTTTGGCATTTTCTTCCAGAACAGGCCTGTTTCGTCACAGTTGAACACTTGTCGGGGTTGGAATTTTTCAGCTTCGCCATGCCTTATCACACTGTGTATGCCACTATGATTCTTAAATTGCTCAAACCAACCTTTACTGGCCTTAAATTCACCAATATGAGCACTAGTTCCAGGCATTTTTTCCTGTTCACTTGGGTGTTAGTCAACTGTTGTGGGTCGCATCTTGGGGGACAAGATTTAGGACCTCAATGGAAATAAGTTAGACAGTCCTCGAAGACACACTGACTTTCTTTGGTTATCCTGGGTGGCTAACCCTCTGGGTTTAATTGTTTCTCGGATAATTGTTTCTCGTTAAGCCACACCAACAACAGTCTTTCCACATATTTGAGTAGTATTTGTGTTCTCTGATTTGTAACCATATTTGCACCATTCGCAACAACAGCTTCCTTGATTGCCTTTTTCTTGGCCAAGATAGTAGCGATGGTTGAATGGGGTTTGTTATATAACCTGGCCAACTCGGAGACACACACTCCACTTTTGTATTTTGCGATGATCTCTCTCTTTAATTCAATAGTATTTCTTTCCTCTACCACAGGGCTGGCACTAGGAGCTTTCTTTGGGCCCATGGTGGCTTATTTAGCAGTTACAAGGACTAAAAACAATGGAATAATACAAAATGTATCGCATGTATGCTTGGAATCATCCGCACTGGCTTTGTAAACAATGGCACACTGGCCATACTGGAGTGGCCGGGCAGCCCAGATGGTTCAAGCCGCACGGACACGTTCTGGACGAATGTCCTTGACTGAGTTTTTTATCGTTAAACCAGCCAATATTTTGATGCAAAAACATATCGGTATCCGATTTTATCGCTATCCGATGGCATCGTTAACTGAGGGTCCACTGTATGTATATTAACCCTTTCATTGTCGGTTCCGTAATGTTGCTGCTCTGAAGCCAATGTCAGTCCTGTAATACTACGCCAAAATTCTAGTGGCTTCCAATCTTGCGGAGAAAGCTGGTAGGCCTACATATGAGAGAATGGGTCTTGAGTGGTCAGTGTGCACAGTATAAAAAATTCCTGCAGCACGCAGTGCATAATGAGAAAAAAAACTGCCACCGTGTTTTTGGTTTAAAACTGCTACTTTGCGGTGTATTTTTGTATGGTATTTATGGTTGTATATTACAGAAATAGAGATGATTTTGAGTGGTTTACTGAAAAAAAAGAAGCTTGAAAGTGAGCTCCAACTAGAGGAAATGTTCAATTTTGGATAATGTTCAACAATAAACAAATTACATTACACGTCCAATACACGTCAACTGGTGGATCTAATGTGTATTCATGAATGCAATGATATTACTTATACAATTATTGCAACTATACAGTAGTCTGAATAACAGTAAATTTTCTATTTTTTGTGTGAATAAAAATTCAAAATGAAAAGCAAGCGTAATATATAAGAGGGGCCTGGAGACATGACTAATGAACAGAGAAAATGTTATTTTAGTGCCAGGAATGTCCACATTATTTATTTTGGCTCGTATTTTGAAATTGACCTTCTTGAATTTTGTGCGAAATTGGGCAAATTAGAAATTTCTGATAATTTTTTTGGGATGTTGAAATAGGTAAATAGGCAGTTTCTTGTGCTCAGTTGATAGAATAACAAGAGTTCTAGCAAAATAGCTGTGAGCTTGGTTGAGTGGAGCAAAGGAATGGCCAAAAATAAGGCTCAAATTGGGCAAAATTGCTGATGCATAAATATTACCGAGACTGCTAACTTCGTGAGAACATTACTTTCGGAAAAAGATTCTCTGTCGTTTCATAAGAAAAATAATTTTTTTATTTTTTTTGAAAATTCTTCAGCACTATGAACAAGTTTGCGAGCAGGGGTCTCAACACCCAAAGTGTTAATGATGTACCAACTACTACATAAAACAATGTATAAAATTATACAGCATAGGGAAACTAAAAATGAATACCAAATGAAAATTTAATTGAATTACTGTACAGTAAATGAAAATTTAACTGCCCCTTATCTGTCACAGAACTAGTGGCATACTGGAAGCTGGAGGTGGAGGAGAGGAGGGTGGATGTTAAAAAAGTTTTACTACATCAGCCACGCAGAGCCAGTCTTCTCCATACAGTGGTACCTTGAGTTTCGAACTTAATTCGTTCCAGAAGGCTGTTCAAGTGCCGATACCAAATGAATTTGTTCTCATAAGGAATAATGTAAATTAGATTAGTCAGTTTCTTTTTTTTTTTTTTTTTTTTATTATCACACCGGCCGATTCCCACCAAGGCAGGGTGGCCCGAAAAAGAAAAACTTTCACCATCATTCACTCCATCACTGTCTTGCCAGAAGGGTGCTTTACACTACAGTTTTTAAACTGCAACATTAACACCCCTCCTTCAGAGTGCAGGCACTGTACTTCCCATCTCCAGGACTCAAGTCCGGCCTGCCGGTTTCCCTGAATCCCTTCATAAATGTTACTTTGCTCACACTCCAACAGCACGTCAAGTATTAAAAACCATTTGTCTCCATTCACTCCTATCAAACACGCTCACGCATGCCTGCTGGAAGTCCAAGCCCCTCGCACACAAAACCTCCTTTACCCCCTCCCTCCAACCCTTCAGTTTCATACCCCCAAAAATACTTAAAAAAGCACTTACAAAAATACACTTACCTAATTGTTCGAGTTGGGAGCTGTTCATAACTCAAGGTACCAATGTACTTTCTAATAACTTCTTTTTTAAACTCAACAGTGCTTTTTGTAACTTTTCTTTTTGCTTTCATCTCTTTATCCTTTTTTGAACCCGTGATGGCTTATCTCACAACAAAAAAAATTTTCACTGAAACTGCAAAATAACAAAAAAATTTCAGAAGATGCCCAACAAAAGCTCAAGAGATGTTTACGGCATGTGAGTTAGCGGCAATACTGATTCATACCCATGATCTCGACCCATTGTCCAGTGTGTAGTCCGTGAGTACATGACCTTAGCCACTTTGTCCCATTCCGTACATGTGAAAACTTGTCCGTTGACAACCAAAAGAACTTAGGAAAACCAGGAAAATTTTTGTCTGGAACGCCTCACTCGAAAACTGATTTATTCAATAAGTAATGCAGTCGACAACCTAAGTTCAACTGTACATCTTTATACTATTACTTATACTTAGCTCATACTATACATGCAGTGTCTTTCTAATTTTATAATAAGTATGCTCATACTATACATGCAGTGTTTTTCTGATTTTATATGTAATAGTTCTGCTCATACTATACATGCAGTGTCTTTATAATTTTATAATAGTTTAATTAGTGTTTCTTTTTATCTCCATAGGGAAATGGAGAAGAATTCTTCCTCCATTAGTAGCGTGTGCCATAAAAGATGACTAAAATGCCAGGAGCAAGGGGCTAGCGACCCCTTCTCCAGCGTAAATTACGAAGTCACAAAATAGGAAATTTTAAAGTTGGGGTGTTTGAGTGTACTGGGGTGTAGTATGGATGAGAAAGAATTTATAGAAATGTTATGAATGAAAAGATGCTCAATGTTCTTATTCAAGGTGGAATAACATCTTGTAGGAGAGAGGAAGAGCCAGTTGTGAGTGTGGGGGAAGTTCGTGAAGCAGTAGGTAAAATGAAAGGGGGTAAAGCAGCTGGGATTGATGGGATAAAGATAGAAATGTTAAAAGCAGGTGGGGATATAGTTTTGGAGTGGTTGGTGCAATTATTTAATAAATGTATGGAAGAGGGTAAGGTACCTTGGGATTGGCAGAGAGCATGCATAGTTCCTTTGTATAAAGGCAAAGGGGACAAAAGAGAGTGCAAACATTATAGGGGGATAAGTCTGTTGAGTATACCTGGTAAAGTGTATGGTAGAGTTATTATTGAAAGAATTAAGAGTAAGACAGAGAATAGGATAGCAGATGAACAAGGAGGCTTTAGGAAAGGTAGGGGTGTGTGGACCAGGTGTTTACAGTGAAACATATAAGTGAACAGTATTTAGATAAGGCTAAAGAGGTCTTTGTGGCATTTATGGATTTGGAAAAGGTGTATGACAGGGTGGATAGGGGGGCAATGTGGCAGATGTTGTAGGTGTATGGTGTAGGAGGTAGGTTACTGAAAGCAGTGAAGAGTTTTTACGAGGATAGTGAAGCTCAAGTTAGAGTATGTAGGAAAGAGGGAAATTATTTCCCAGTAAAAGTAGGCCTTAGACAAGGATGTGTGATGTCACCGTGGTTGTTTAATATATTTATAGATGGGGTTGTAAGAGAAGTAAATGCGAGGGTCTTGGCAAGAGGCGTGGAGTTAAAGGATAAAGAATCACACATAAAGTGGGAGTTGTCACAGTTGCTCTTTGCTGATGACACCGTGCTCTTGGGAGATTCTGAAGAGAAGTTGCAGAGATTGGTGGATGAATTTGGTAGGGTGTGCAAAAGAAGAAAATTAAAAGTGAATACAGGAAAGAGTAAGGTTATGAGGATAACAAAAAGATTAGGTGATGAAAGATTGGATATCAGATTGGAGGGAGAGAGTATGGAGGAGGTGAATGTATTCAGATATTTGGGAGTGGACGTGTCAGCGGATTGGTCTATGAAAGATGAGGTGAATCATAGAATTGATGAGGGGAAAAGGGTGAGTGGTGCACTTAGGAGTCTGTGGAGACAAAGAACTATGTCCTTGGAGGCAAAGAGGGGAATGTATGAGAGTATAGTTTTACCAACGCTCTTATATGGGTGTGAAGCATGGGTGATGAATGTTGCAGTGAGGAGAAGGCTGGAGGCAGTGGAGATGTCATGTCTGAGGGCAATGTGTGGGGTGAATATAATGCAGAGAATTCATAGTTTGGAAGTTAGGAGGAGGTGAGGGATTACCAAAACTGTTGTCCATAGGGGTGAGGAAGGGTTGTTGAGGTGGTTCGGACATGTAGAGAGAATGGAGCGAAACAGAGTGACTTCAAGAGTGTATCAGTCTGTAGTGGAAGGAAGGCGGGGTAGGGGTCGACCTAGGAAAGGTTGGAGGGAGGGGTTAAAGGAGGTTTTGTGTGCGAGGGGCTTGGACTTCCAGCAGGCATGCGTGAGCGTGTTTGATAGGAGTGAATGGAGACAAATGGTTTTTAATACTTGACGTGCTGTTGGAGTGTGAGCAACGTAACATTTATGAAGGGGTTCAGGGAAACCGGCAGGCTGGACTTGAGTCCTGGAGATGGGAAGTACAGTGCCTGCACTCTGAAGGAGGGGTGTTAATGTTGCAGTTTAAAAACTGTAGTGTGAAGCACCCTTCTGGCAAGACAGTGATGGAGTGAATGATGGTGAAAGTTTTTCTTTTTCGGGCCACCCTGCCTTGGTGGGAATCGGCCAGTGTGATAATAATAAAATAATAAAATATTGAGAAGAACTGGTTTGACAGTAGAGTTGTAGATGAATGGAGGAAACTCCTCAGTGGTGTTTTTAAAGCAAATACTTTCATTTGTTTTAAATATCAATTGGACAGGTACATGAGTGGGCATGGGTGGGTGTGAATTTGTTCTACCTGGTGGGGGCTAGTAGGCCTATTATTGCATATGCCTTTGTTTTTATGTTCTTAAAGGAAAGGCAATGAGACATTGCTGAGAATTAGAAAAAGTTTTTGGAGATCAGTAAATTGAGAAAGCCTAGGGAACAAATAGATTTACAGTTTAAAACAAAGAAGGGAAGTTGTTAGATGAGTAGGTGGAGGTGCTAAAAAATGGATGGAATATTTTGAAGATTGTTAAATGTTAATGATGAAATTCAGGCATTGATTTCTTGCATTGATCCATATTATTAGTGTGGGGAAAGTGCATAAGGCAGTGAGAAGAATGGAGCAAACCAGGTGGGATAGATGGGATCAAGACAGAAATGATCAATGCAGGTGTGGAAGTAACTGGCGCATTTGTTCATTATTCAGTGCACTTTTGTGATTTTTTGTGTAATAGAATGGAATCTCGAACCCTTTCATTGGCCTTCATGTAGATCTATGTTATTGATGCCAGGGTCCCTTGTGTAGATCCAGATTTTGAGCACAGCTCCCTGAGATCAGCTGTAAGTGGTAAATTTTGGCCTAGATATGAGAGAATGGGTCTGTGCAGCGAGTGTGTACAGTGTGAAAAAAATCCTGCCCCTCGCAGTGCATGATGGGAAAAGAAAAACTCTGACCTTCTGTTTGGTTGAAAATAGTGACTTCGAAGTGATTTCTAGGATAGTTTTTATGGTTTTATTTGGCTTTTTCTTCGTATCACTTGATGGCATGGAAGATACATGTCCCCCTGCCCCTAGGGGCATGGACATCCACCAGGCTTGTGTACGCATATTAAGTAGGAGTGAGTGAAAGTGTTTTTTTTATGATTCGATGTAGTGATCTAGTGTGACCAAGGTAAAATTTATGAAGGGATTCAGGAAAACTGGTAAGCCAGGCTTGAGTCTTGTAGGTAGGTGGAGGGGGGGGAATGTTGCAGTTCAGAGGGTCATCTGAGGGATGATGTCAGCACACTTCTGGAAAGACAGCAATTTGAATGAATGATGGTGAAAGTGTTTTTTTTTTTTTTTTTTCTTTTTTTTGCTTGCCCTACCTCAGTGGGAGATAGCTGATGTGTTTAAAAAAACAAATTCCTTTATTTCAACTGATGTAGGAAGTTGAATATAATCTTTTTGGCTTTCTCTTCATTCTTTTAAATTTTGCTCATTTACTTCCATTGGTATGGAACAATTTGCAACTCATGCACTATGTGAAGAGGGAAGTTTAGATATTAGTTTGGTAGATGCTGGACCATTATCAGGTCAAGATTTCATAATGGTCCAGGGCTGGATTAGTTGTGAATGATATCAGTTGGTCTTTCTTTTTTTTTTTTCAATGTTTCAGCTGTCTCCCACCGAGGCAGGGTGACCCAAAAAAGAAAAACACTTTCGTCATCATTCAACACTTTCACCATCATTCACACATAATCACTCTCTTTGCAGAGGTACCCAGATATAACAGTTTAGATGTCACTTCAAACAGCCAGTATCCCAAACAGCCCTCCTTTAAAGTGCAGACATTGTACTTCCCACCTCCAGGACTCAAGTTCGGCTAACAGGTTTCCCTAAATCCCTTACAAAATATTACCTTGCTCACACTTCGACAGCTCATCAGGTCCCAAAAACCATTCATCTCCAGTCACTCCTCCTCTCTTAACACGCTCACACATGCCTGCTGCTCTAAATATTTATTCACTAAAGATTAATATTTCATTCAGTGCAGATTTGTTTACTTGTATAATAGAGAACTGTTAAAGGATGAAATGCCTATTTTTTAATTTTCAGAGGTGTGCTCTGAGGAATCTGATTGGCTAGACCAACTGCAAGAAAAACTTGAGAGGTCATCAAAGGATGCAGCAGATGCAGAGGAAATTTCTGAAGCATTGGATGTAAGTATAGTACTCTCTTGTTTGTGTTGCTTGAACTATAACAATTTCCTTGAGTTTCTCGCATGCAGTTCCATGTAAGCAATGCAAACATCCCTTGCTTCCAGCAATAGAGACAGAAATACAGTATGTAAAACAAGCAAGAATTATCTTAGCTAGAATATACAAATGAGAAGCCACATAGAAGGAAACAGCAGGAAAAAATTGACAGTGTTCAAGTAATAAAGATTATGGTTGGGACAACAGTATTCATTGAAGGGTCTGTAGATATCCAGAAAATGTAGCAGATTGTAAAGTGGTGTTGCAGTTTTGACAAACCATTATTTCCTATAGAGGAAAAGAGGTTTGCTGTATACTACACACCTTAGAGAGGATATATAAATACACTAATTATGTCATCCTCATTAACAGGAACTTGAAATTTTCCTGCATAGCCATGATGAGAGCCGACTGGAACAATTAGGAGTCTTGCAGAATCACTTGTACAAGAGGGTTGTGTTGTTGAGACCGTACAAGAGACCACTCGCTCCCTTACATCTCGCTTTGATACTCTCAATGCTCAGGTGAGATAGGGATACACAAGTATTCTGTTAAATGGAATGTCGGATGATAAATACTGGAATGTAACAAAAATAAAAAGTAGCATTTTGTGATATACATGTGGTTATTGAAGTAGTTATGGTGTTCTCAGCTGTATAACAGGAAACAACACACAAACATATAACTTTACATATCTGTACTGTAGAAATGTCACTGTTAATTACAAGAGAATGTTCAATATAATTACAGTGGACCCCCGGTTAACGATATTTTTTCACTCCATAAGTATGTTCAGGTGCAAGTACTGACCGAATTTATTCCCATAAGGAATATTGTGAAGTAGATTAGTCCATTTCAGACCCCCAAACATACACGTACAAACGCACTTACATAAATACACTTACATAATTGGTCGCATTCGGAGGTAATCGTTATGCGGGGGTCCACTGTATAAGAGTTTTAGGGCCTAGAGTAACATTATGATGTAATGCTGTAATGCAGAAAAGTATTTAGTTTTTCAGTAGGGTTATGAGTATTAGGTATCACTGTCTTGGTGGAATATCATGGTTCTCATCTGTATTTTGTTTGGTCTTTTTTTTCACCACTGATTTTTAAGCAATAATTTGAGAATACCTTATCACATTGACCTAGGTCTTTCAAGTTTTTTTGTTTTCTCCTAACACACTAGCCATCTTCCACTGAGGCAGGATGATCCAAAAAAAGAAACACTTTCACCATCATTCACACATAATCACTGTTTTTGCAGAGGCATGCAGATATGATAATAGTTGTAACTCCAACAGCAGACATCCCAAACCCCTTTTTTAAAGTGCAGGCATTGTTCTGTACTTCCCACCTCCAGGACTCCAAATCTGGCTAACTGGTTATCCTGAATCACTGATACACAGTTGTGCATTAGTGATTCACTAATACACAGTTGTGTATTAGTGTAAAGTGAAAGCCCACAGGGTGATTTCCACTAGATCTAGCATTCTGAAATGTTAAGTTTTTAACAATTATGTACCCAGTTTTGCACCAGTCTTTGTACAGCAGGTTGGAAAGGAAATACACAGAAAACTTCTACAAACTAATAATTATTGAATGTAAGTAGATAGTTGTTAGGTTTACCTATTATTTTTATATGTTCTTGAGACAGAAAGAAAAGATAAGCAATCCTGCGAGATGGTAAAATATTTAACAAGCTTTTGTTTCACAATGAAATGACAGAATGGGTGGTTACAGTAAAAACTTACTTCGTATGTCATTTTTATTTATTGTGTAAAAATTTAACCTGCCTACAAATCTGAAAGATTATATAAGGACATTTATATGCTGTTTAGATATGACATCTGAGTTGTCATATCTGTGCGCCTCTGCAAAGACGGTGATTTTGTGTGGATGATGGTGAAAGTGCTGTATGATGGTGAAAGTGTTTTTTTCTTTCTTGAATCACCCTGCCTCTGTGGGAGATGGCCAGTGTGTTAAAAAAAAAAATTCACTTCTTTTTCTCTACTTTTATAACATTTATGATTTGTTTTTATACATTTACAGTTTAACCAGATAGCTGAAAATATGTATGGTTTCATACTGCCCAAGCACAGTAAAACCTCTCATTAACAGATTTTGTCAATTTCTGATAAAAAAAAAATGGCTGGACAAATGTTGAAAGTCTTGGGCAAAATGGACAAAAGTCTATAATTATGGATTTTGTCAATAACCAGAAAGTCCATTTGTTTTCTAAAGTATCTGATGTTTGTCCAGTACAGGCCAGAGCAGCCACATTCATGACCTCTCTGTTTTCATTGTTTCCTGAGCCATAGACCATCAATACCAGTTTATTGTTTGTATTCGCTCCCCTTTCACCCCATATACTGTACAGCACCACCACACCTTTCAAATCATCAGCCCAGAAAACTAACCATCCCTGCTGAGTGCTGAGTGTGTATAATTAATCGTATTTGTCTCTCTGCTTCTTTCTCTCTCCATTCTCTCAAGAGAGAATGGAGAGAAAATAATATTTAAAACTCAGTCATTATTCCTATTCAGTACAGTTAACACAGTTGCAGAAGAAGCCTGGCTTCCTGTCTCACCTGATATAAGCCATTACGAAAAGTTGTGCTAGCAAAGACGATTTTTTTGGTGAATACTGGTTCTATTTTTTTTTTATACTTGGTTATTCAGAATTATGTTTTGTGAGGAATCACTGTTTAATGTCTAATTTTAATTGATACTGAAAATAGTTTTACTCTTTTTTATGTTATAGTAGGGCCCTGCTTTATGGCTTTCTGCTAATATCGACATTTCAGATTGTGCCGAAAACTTGCTATACGGCTCCCCGTCTTTCTAATACGGTCACCGCACCCACCCGGTTTGTTTACATTCTCCACGAGCACGACTTTCCAATATGTTTGGAAACTTTTCAAAATTTCAAGTGTTTTAAAGTTTCATATTTTATATTTATTTTTATTTATTTATTTTTTATTCAGGCATGATACATAGGTGTACAAAGAAATACAGTATAGTGATTGGGTGTACATGCCAAAAGCCCCTTGTATGCAGACCATTATGGGCAGGCTTAAAATTAACTTAAGATTAACTAAGTAATGATATATTCAGTTGTAAAAAATTACAGTAAACAAATTGCAACATGAAGTACAAATGAGTATTTCAAATAAGAAGCATTAAAGTTGTACAAATTTGTAGCTTAACAATGTATAATATAATCGAATCAGATCGAGTAAAATCAATGATTTGTAGTGCAGAAACAGGCCATATGGTCATTAGATGAGTTACTGTGCATTCAAGAGAATGGGGGTATTCTATTGGGTAATGTAATTAAACAAAAAAATGGTTTGATGATTATACTTGTGTGTAACTGCAAATAAAAATATACTTACACACTGTGCTGGCCTGGAAGTACACATTAAAATCACTAAGAGTGTCTTATTAGTCTTGAAGATTCCATATTAATAATGATAATAATAATAATAACAATAATAAATATAATCACTCTGAGGTGCATTAAATGTCATATAAAATGTTAATATGTATATGCTTAATCCAACTATGTTTTTTTTTTTTTGTTTTCAAAATTATATAATAAACATGCTATGTAAGATTTAAAAATGATAAATATACCCACAGTAGAATAAATTAAAACATAAATATGAGGATAGTGAGGCTCAGGTTAGGGTGTGTAGAAGAGAGGGAGACTACTTCCCGGTAAAAGTAGGTCTTAGACAGGGATGTGTAATGTCACCATGGTTGTTTAATATATTTATAGATGGGGTTGTAAAGGAAGTAAATGCTAGGGTGTTCGGGAGAGGGGTGGGATTAAATTTTGGGGAATCAAATTCAAAATGGGAATTGACAGTTACTTTTTGCTGATGATACTGTGCTTATGGGAGATTCTAAAGAAAAATTGCAAAGGTTAGTGGATGAGTTTGAGAATGTGTGTAAAGGTAGAAAGTTGAAAGTGAACATAGAAAAGAGTAAGGTGATGAGGGGGTCAAATGATTTAGATAAAGAAAAATTGGATATCAAATTGGGGAGGATGAGTATGGAAGAAGTGAATGTTTTCAGATACTCGGGAGTTGACGTGTCGGCGGATGGATTAAAGAAGGATGAGGTTAATCATAGAATTGATGAGGGAAAAAAGTGAGTGGTGCGTTGAGGTACATGTGGAGTCAAAAAACGTTATCTATGGAGGCAAAGAAGGGAATGTATGAAAGTATAGTAGTACCAACACTCTTATATGGGTGTGAAGCTTGGGTGGTAAATGCAGCAGCGAGGAGACGGAGGCAGTGGAGATGTCCTGTTTAAGGGCAATGTGTGTGTAAATATTATGCAGAAAATTCGGAGTGTGGAAATTAGGAAAAGGTGTGGAGTTAATAAAAGTATTAGTCAGAGGGCAGAAGAGGGGTTGTTGAGGTGGTTTGGTCATTTAGAGAGAATGGATCAAAGTAGAATGACATGGAAAGCATATAAATCTATAGGGGAAGGAAGGCGGGGTAGGGGGTCGTCCTCGAAAGGGTTGGATTTTGAGCGGGGGGTAAAGGAGTATGGAGTGTGGCAAGGGGCTTGGACTTCCAGCAAGGAAGGTGTGGGACGTGATTAATAGGATGAGTGAATGGAGTACGAATGGTACTTGAACCTGACGTATCAGTTGAGTGGTGACAGGGTAATATTTAGTGAAGAGATTCAGGGAAACCGGTTATTTTTCTATAGTCGGACTTGAGTCAGAAATGGAATACAATGCCTGCACTCTTAACCCCTTCAGTGTCCAAGGCCAAAAACTGAAGTGGTGCTCATCAGATTCCAATGAATATTTTGAAAAAAAATAACAAAAAAAACAATTTTTTTTTCTACAGAATTAAAGAGCATATTATTTGTAAAGGTAATACGATTGAACAAAAAAATAAATTCTGTATCATTATTGTTACCGATGTATTACAGTGACGCAAGAAGTTTGTCAAAAATGATGTGGTGGCGGCAACATCGACGAATTCCCACATGCGTCAACTTACTTATTTGGCGGTTTTTATTGTTTTTTCTTTTCTTTTCCAATTTTTTTCTATTTCCTACTAACATTTGGGGGCTGAGAGACCAATACGTATATAATGTATATATATAAACTCCACTGTATTGAACACAATAACCACACTAAAGTTATTATCATATTATTGTTTACCACTGTTGTTTATTACAATAAACATGCACAAATATTGTATAATACTAATGTTCCATCATATATTTACATATTTACAATCACTGGACATGGTTTTAGAACTGCTGGAGCTTGTGGAACTCCTTGAAACAAGGCACCATGCACAGAGGCACCTTACATTCCTCACACATAAACCGAGTGTCTTTGCGTCTTTGTTGCTGTCGTTTTGTTTGTGCACAGACGATGCATCTCTTCTGAGCAAATTTCTTCTGAGTTAAAGGAAGTTGTATTATGAAATGATCACCTTCCCTCCTCAAACGCTTGGGTATATCCTGAGGAATTCGAGGACCGTGTTGTATAGCAGGTGTTCTTACCTGGTACTTCATTATGAGTTGTCTGACAACAGACAAACAAAATTCACCATACGGTGGTCTGTTGCCAGTCTTTATTGGTACATATTATATGCATTGAGCATTGAAATGTCCATGAGATGGAAGAAAAGTTTCATGTACCACTTGTAACTCTTACGAACACAGTCAACAAAACCAATCTGCATGTCACATTTGTCAACCAAGCCCATGTTTTGTGTATAAACAATCACTGTCACTGGTTGTCGAATACGTTCATTAGTCACTCGATCAACTTTTCCACTGTCTTGCATTTCATTACGGTGAACGGTTGTCAACAATGTGACATCTCGTTTGTCATGCCACCGTAATGCCATGATGTCATTGGCAGTAAACACCTGCACGTCATCACCACGAGCACCTGCGTTGAGCCTGGGCATATGTTTACGATTAGAACGCACTGTGCCACACACATCTGTCTTGTTCATTCGCATGAAATCACTGAGTAATGGGCTTGTGTACCAGTTATTGGTATATAATGTATGCCCCTTACCAAGATAGGTGAAATCATGTTTCTCACTACGTCACCTGAGATACCCAATAACATCTTGGTATCTTTCAATGTTTTACTACCTGTGTATACAACAATATCCAACACCAGGCCACTATCACAATCACAGAGTACAAACAGTTTTATACCAAAGTGTTTCCTCTTGCTCGGTATATACTGCTTGAATGACAGTCTACCTTTGAAGAAAATCAAAGACTCATCAATTACAAGATTCTTGAATGGATAAAAGTATATGCTGAACTTTTGTTTGAGTTACATGAAAACATTTCTAATCTTGTATAACCTGTCACTTCTGTCAGGCCTGGTTTTGTCAGAGAAGTGCAACATACGTAAGAGTAAGATAAACCTGTTCACTGGTATGATTTCACTGAAGACCGGGGTAGAAATTAGCCGATCTGTGGACCAGTATGCTTTTATATTATGCTTATAGACGTGAGGCATAAGCATTATTGTTGCAAAAAGCAAATACATTTCTGCAACAGTCGTCTCTTTCCACCTGTGTAGTCTTGACTGTGGTGATAAGATCGTATTTGCCATGGTGTACTCAAAATACTTATTACTTTCCCTGACAATAATTTCCACCAATGGCTGGTCAAAGAATAATTCAAAGAATTCCAGTTCATTGGCCGTGGTTCCAAGGGACAAGTAGGTAGAATTCCACTTTTGAGAACTCACAAAGTGGTGAGGCTTGGGAACAAAATTGGGATTTTGCTGCCAATCCCACATACGGTTTGCTGGTGGATGCTGGACATCATAGGCTGGTTGTGCGGGTGGTTGTGGTTGTGGTGGGCTGGTGGCTGGCGCTCTGCTTTGTCCTTGAACTGACGAGTCAGCAGCGTGGGTCCCAGCGTGGCCTGGTGAGTCATGCATGGCGGTGCCACTACCATCACCACTAACACCATCCACTGATGCCTGTGGTCTATCCATGCCAAGTGTAGCCACATCATCCTCACTATCACTACCTAAAACTGGTGTTGGGCCACGGGATGTACTCCGGGATGTACTCCGTCCCCTGGGCACAGCATAGGGTACACTACCCGAGCGCATGCGGCGGCAAACATACCGACGCTTCACTGGTGAATATGATTCGTCACTATCACTACTCGAATGATCGTCGAGTGCAATAAAATCACAGTCCACGTTACTATCATCATTACTGAAGTCAGAGGCCTGGCCACGCGAAAATATTAGTTTTCTCTTGCAATGAGGAACAACCGACCGTGAGTCACGAGTGCCCACACCAGAGGTAGAAGGTTGAGGATTGTCAGGGTTTTCTGCACTATTATCGATATCCTGGTCATTCTTTTTGGTCACTAACTGATCAAAGCCGTAGAATTCGTCTTCATTTCCACTTCCATCAGTGTCAGAACTATCAGATAGGAAGAGGAGAGTCCCAATTTTCCGGGGAGTGAGAGCTGACTTGCAACGAGGCATGGTGAACAAGGGTAACTGAGCCGGCGTTCCCACAATGCTATGCGGGCACCTAGCTTTTTTGTTTATGGCGCACACCCACCACGCAGACCCGTTCTCTCACATGTAGGCCTATGAGCGTTTTTGTGCTAAATTTGACGGTGCTAGAATTTTGGCGTAGATCTATGGTTTGGACACTCAACGTGAAGCCGTAGATCTACGGGACGGACCCTGAAAGGGTTAAAGGAGGGGTTTGGGATATTGGCAGTTTGGAGGGATATGTTGTGTATCTTTATATGTGTATGCTTCTAAACTGTTGTATTCTGAGCACCTCTGCAAAAACAGTGATAATGTGCGAGTGTGGTGAAAGTGTTGAATGATGATGAAAGTATTTTCTTTTTGGGGATTTTCTTTCTTTTTTGGATCACCCTGCCTCGGTGGGAGACGGCCGACTTGTTGAAAAAAAAAAAAAAATGAGATTTTTTTGCAGTCGGAGTGTCGGAAAGAATAACTTTTTCTCTAGTCCAACACCAAAAAAAATGTGTACACAGTAGTATTACTGGGAGTAACTGTATAAAATTATTCCTTTTGTATGCCTTCACTCAGAGCATCATTCCTTCTAAAAATGTTGTGTTACACGAGAACCTTAGTGTTGCTCTTTATTTATTCTGCTGTAACCGTGCCCCCCCTGGTTTGTTTACATTCTCCGTGAGCTTTGTGAGCACCACGTCTCTCCATTTAGTCTAGAAACTTTCCAAAATTTCAAGTGTTTTAAAGTTATTTCATATTTTATATACGTATACAGTAGACCCCTGGTTTTCAGCCAGTGTGGAAATTGTACAATTCGGAAATCAAGCACTTTTTTATGGCGAAATTTCCCCCTGGATTTCATGCAACCATTTGGAAATTGTTGGTATGAGATGCATCCACCCTCCCACGAAGCCACTTCCTCATGTGTATCACACTCAATCTGTCTCTCTCTCTCTCTCTCTTGTTGAGTTAGGAATACTCCGCATGTTCATCCATTGTTTTTGGTACTTGTTTATTGATTACAACTGTGAAATAACCCACCATGGGGCCAAAGAAAATTCAGTGTGCAAGCCCTTTGGTAAAGAAGGTGAGAAACATGATAGAATTCAAGAAAGAAGTTATAGTGAAATATGAAAGTGGCCTACATGTGGCCGAGCTCGCCGGGATATATGGCAAGTCGACATCAGCAATCAGTTCCATCCTGGTGAAGAAAGCAGAAATCAAGGAAGCTGATGTTGCAAAAGGGGTAAATATGCTAACGGAACAGAGATCGCAAACAATTGAAGATGTTGAGGAGTTGTTGTTGGTGTGGATAAACGAGAAACAGTTAGTGGGAGGTAGTATTTCGGAGGGGATAATTTGTGAGAAGGCAAGGCAGTTGCGTGCGGATCTTGTAAAGAAAATGCTGGGAACGAGAGCTGCTGTTAGTGAATTTAAGGCCAGCAAAAGCTGGTTCGACAGATTCAAGAAGCAAAGTGGCATACACAGTGTGGTATGGCATGGCGAGGCTGCAAGTTCTGACAAATGTGCGGCCAATGCATTCATTGATGAATTCAAGGGATACATAGAGGCTGCAGGACTCCTCCCCCAAAAAGTGTTCAGTTGTGACGAAACAGGCCTCTTTTGGAAGAAAATGCCAAAGAGCACCTACATCACACATGAGGAAAAGGCACTGCCAGGACACAAGCCTATGAAGGATAGGCTAACTCTTTTGTTCTGTGGCAACACTAATGGGGATTTCAAGTGAAGCCTTTATTTGTGTATCACTCTGAAAATCTCTGAGTGTTCAAGAAAAACAATGTTCTTTCTTTCTTTCAACACACCGGCCGTATTCCACCAAGGCAGGGTGGCCCAAAAGGAAAAACGAAAGTTTCTCCTTTTACATTTAGTAATATATACAGGAGAAGAGGTTACTAGCCCCTTCCTCCCGGCATTTTAGTCGCCTCTTACAACACGCATGGCTTACGGAGGAAGAATTCTGTTCCACTTCCCCATGGAGATAAGAGGAAATAAACAAGAATAAGAACTAGAAAGAAAATAGAAGAAAACCCAGAGGGGTGTGTATATATGTGCTTGTACATGTATGTGTAGTGTGACCTAAGTGCAAGTAGAAGTAGCAAGACATACCTGAAATCTTGCATGTTCATGAGACAGAAAAAAGGACACCAGCAATCCTACCATCATGTTAAACAATTACAGGCTTTCGTTTTACACTCACTTGGCAGGACGGTAGTTCCTCCCTGGGCGGTTGCTGTCTACCAACCTACTACCTATGAAAAACAATGTTATGAAGAGTAAATTGTGTGTGATGTGGAAGGCTAACAATACGGCATGGTTTACGAGGCTAATTTTCATTGAGTGGGTCAGTGAAGTGCTTGGCCCGAGTGTTAAGAAATACCTCCTGTAAAATAATTTGCCACTTAAGTGCCTCCTGGTAATGGACAATGCTCCTGCTCATCCTCCAGACTTGGAAGGCCTATTGCTTGAGGAGTTTATTTCATCAAGGACAGTCCTATCCACCCTATGTGCCAAAAGAAGATTTCAAAATTAAAATCTGTTCCCAATGCATGGATTATATCAACACTCGACATATCAATGTTTTGCAAGGATGTCATAATACAAACAGCTAGAAGCTAGGAATATTGATAACAACATAATCCCTCAAACTGCAATATCCCAAACCCTTTAAGTGCATGCATTTGTAACTTCCTTGCAGGACCAATCCGACTAAGAAAAAAAAGGGTTTGAGGCTGACCGATCACTATATCTGACTGCTCACACTCCAAAGATCTGGTAAGTCCAAGGGTTCGATTGTGGTCGATTGAACTCTATCTGAACAGACGCATGGCTGAGGCTAATCAAGACCTCCACAAATCTTCAAACCTTCCCAACCCTTTAAAGGAAGACCCTACACTTCTTCCCCTATAGATTATATGCTTTTCCATGTCATTCATATTGATCCGGTTCTTCTGAATGTACCAATACATGCAAACAATCCTATTGCACTCTAAACTAATAATTATTAACTCCACACCTTCTACCTAAATAATCCACATACCGTTTTTCCATAATTTAGACCACACATTGCCTTAAAAAGGACATCTCCTAACTAATGAACGCTTACCGCAAAGAAAAGAAATGTGTTGATTTTAATAATTTTTATTCATATTACACAGAAGACCCTAACAATATTCCAGTAATTAATTTTTACGTGGCTAGAAGAAGATAAATTATGTAACACACTCCGTATGGTTGTGAAATGATAGACGCACAAAATAAGTCCGGGTCCTGATGAGGTTTTTTCAAGGTTCTTAAGGAATAAAATAACTCTGTAACCATTATCTAATATTTTTTATTACCCTTTTACAGGTGTAGGTCTGATATGTGGAAGGCTAATTATCCTTTTTAAAACGGGAAAGTCGTTAACCTAATTACCGCCCAATAAGCCTGACTCCATTTGGGTTTTTATACCCCTAAGAAGCTGAATTAAAGAACTTCGATAAGCATAGTTGAATTATGATCCGATTATCACAGCCCCTCTAAATTTTTTAATTTCTTCGTAAAGCTTTTGAGGCTGTTGACCACAATAAAGAATTTGATATTATTTACTTAGATTTTAGTAAGGGCTTTGATAGAGTTCCGCACCATAACTGTTAAGAAAGTGGCAGCCCCATGGCATTGGGGGAAAAGTGCTCTCGTGGATCGAGGTCATGGCTCACTGACGGGGAAGGGCAGAGAGTGCCATAAATGGGGTTAAAACCCGAGTGGGGATCTGTTAACAAGTGGCGTTCCACAAGGATCAGTCTTGGGCCCGTTGTTGTTTATAATTATATCAAGATCTTGATGAGGGAATTACAAGTGATATGAGCAAATTCCCGATGACACAAAGATAGGTAGGTTTAATTGATTCAAACGTAGATGTTTTGGAACTTCAGGAGGATTTAAACAAACTCTATTCTTGGTCAGAAAAGTGGCAGATGCAGTTCAATGTAGATAATGCAAGGTTTGAAGCTTGGGAGTGCCCATAACCCTAGTACTTATAATTTAAATGATGTAGAACTTAGCCATACAGATTGCAAAAAGGACTTGGGGTTATGGTGAGCAGCAACTTAAACCAAGGACAGCAATGCTAAGCGTACATAATAAGGCAAAAAAGATTACTGGATTTATATCAAGAAGTGTAAGCAACAGAAGTCCAGAGGTCATACTGCAGCTTTGTACATCATTAGTAAGCCTCACCTAGATTATGCAGCTCATTCTGGTCTCCGTATTACAAAATGGACATAAATTCGTTAGAAAACATTCAGCGTAGGATGACTAAATTTTAATACATAGCATTAGAAATCTTCCTTATGAAGAAAGATTGAAGACTCTTAAGTTACATTCACTTGTTAGACGAAGAATGAGGGGAGACCTGATCGAACTGTATAAGTGGAAGATAGGTATTAATAAAGGGGATATTAATAAGGTCTTGAGGATGTCTCTCCAAGAGAGAACCCGCAGTAATGGATTTAAATTAGATAAGTTTAGATTTAGAAAGGACATAGGAAAGTATTGGTTTGGAAATAGGGTAGTTGATGAGTGGAACAGTCTACCTAGTTGGGTTATTGAGGCTGGGACTTTGGGTAGTTTCAAATCTAGGTTGGATAAGTACATGAGTGGGAGGGGTTGGATTTGAGTGGGACTTTCACATCAGAGCTTATTTCTTGGGTGGCATTGAAAATTGGGCAAATGTTTTGTTAGTGGGATGAATTGTAAAGGACCTGCCTAGTATGGGCCAGCAGGCCTTCTGCAGTGTTCCTCCTTTCTTATGTTCTTATGTTAACACCTTCAACTGGAACAGCAACAGACCGCAACTGAGGATATTGCTTCAGAGGAGGAAGAGGGGGAAAGGGGAATGTGCCTTCTTCAGTGATTAAGGATATGTGTGCAAAGTGGAATGAGTTGTAAAGTTTTGTGGAGAATTATCACCCTAACAAAACTGTTGTAAGCCATGTCTGCAACATGTTCAATGACAATGTCTTGTCCCATTTTAGGTAAATCTTAGAGATGCCAGAAACAGGCCTCTCTGGACAGATTTTTTTGTGTGACAGGGGTACAGTGACTCAAGCTGGTCCTAGTGGCAGTAAAAGACAAAGAAGGGAAGTAACCCTAGAGAGTGCTTTGATACCTGAAGTCCTTATGGAGGGGGATTCCCCTTCCAGACAATAAACTCTCCTCCCTCTCCCCTCCTTGCCTTCTTCCATATGCTAACAAGAGTCTTCAGTAAAGGTATGTAATGTTCATTTATCATTAAATTAGTGCTTTATATTTCTTTTTCATTGTTTCCTGTATGTAAAACTATAGTTATTCTTTAAAAAAATAATTTTTTGTTAACATTTTTGGGTGTCTGGAACGGATTAATTGTATTTACATTATTTCTTAGGGAAATATTACTTCAGTTTTTGGCCATTTTGGATTTCGGCCAACCTTCTGGAACGGATTAATTACAAAAACCGGGGGTCAACTGTACTCTGATAATTGTACTTATGTGTACCTGTACCTAAATAAACTTAGACACTGTGCTGGTATGCAGGTACACATAAAAATCACAAAGAGTGTCTTACTAGTGTTGAGGACATCATATTAATAATGAAAATAAAAGCATTAGTCAGAGGGCAGAAGAGGGGTTGTTGAGGTGGTTTGGTCATTTAGAGAGAATGGATCAAAGTAGAATGACATGGAAAGCATATAAATCTATAGGGGAAGGAAAGAGGGGTAGGGGTCGTCCTCGAAAGGGTTGGAAAGAGGGGGTAAAGGAGGTTTTGTGGGTTAGGGGCTTGGACTTCCAGCAAGCATGCATGAGCGTGTTAGATAGGAGTGAATGGAGACGAATGATACTTGGGACCTGACGATCTGTTGGAGTGTGAGCAGGGTAATATTTAGTGAAGGGATTCAGGGAAACCGGTTATTTTCATATAGTCGGACTTGAGTCCTGGAAATGGGAAGTACAATGCCTGCACTTTAAAGGAGGGGTTTGGGATATTGGCAGTTTGGAGGGATATGTTGTGTATCTCTATACGTATATGCTTCTAAACTGTTGTATTCTGAGCACCTCTGCAAAAGCAGTGATAATGTGTGAGTGTGGTGAAAGTGTTGAATGATGATGAAAGTATTTTCTTTTTGGGGATTTTCTTTCTTTTTTTTGGGTCACCCTGCCTCGGTGGGAGACGGCCGACTTGTTGAAAAAAAAAAAAAAAAAAAAATAACAATATACAATAATAGTCACTCTGAGATGCATTAAATGTCACATATTATGTTGATATAAACATTTTGATTATGTAAACTGTTGTATCTGGGTGCCTCTGCAAAGTCGGTGATTATGTATGAGTGATGGTGAAAGTGTTGAATGATAATGAAAGTTTTTTCTTTCTTTTGGGTCACCCTGCCTTGGTAGGAAATGGCCGACGTGTTAAAATTTTTTTTTTTATTAATGCATCTATGATACTTTTTCAAAATTATATAATAAACATTCTACGTAACATATAAACTTGATAAATACACCTCACAGTGGAATAAATTATATAAATATGAGATGTTCGGTGCAGATGAAGGTGTATGAACCATGACCAGATATATTCATCTGTTTGTTTACATCCTCCGCGTGTCTCTCATTTGCTTGTTCACTCATTCGTTTTTTGTTTTACTTCGTTTACTCACCTCTCACCCTATATTAAGACTATAAATATTTTAAGGTAATGACTGTACTATACGGTGGAACCTTGGTTTTTGTCTTTAACCCTTTCAGGGTTTCGGACGTACTATACTAGTACGGCTTACGCACCAGTGTCCATGACGTACTAGTACGCATAAATTCTAGCGCCTTCAAATCTAGTGAGAGAAAGCTGGTAGGCTATGAAAGAATGAAAGAATGGGTCTATGTGGTCAGTGTGCGCAGTATAAAAAAAATCCTGCAGCACACAGTGCGTAATGAGAAAAAAAAACTTTGACTGTTTTTGATTAAAACAGTGACTTTGCACTATATTTTCGTATGGTATTTATTGATGTATTCTAGTTTTCCTGGTCTCATTGCATAGAATGGAAGACATATTACAGAAATTGAGATGATTTTGACTGGTTTTACAATGAAAAGTACCTTGAAATTGAGCTCAAAGTAGCAGAAATGTTCGATTTTTACCAAAGTTCAAAAGTAAACAAATCATGCTCAGCGTCCAATACACATCAACTGGTGAGTCTAATATTCTTTCACAAGTGCGCCAATATTATTTATACCATTTCTACACTAATGCAGTAGCCTGCATAACAGTAAATCATCTTTTTTTTTGTGAGAATAAAAATTCAAAGTGGAAAGCAAAAGAAATATAAGAGGGGCCTGGGAACATGACTAATGAACAGAGGAAATGTTATTTTAGTGCCAGGAATGTCTTTCTTGTTTATTCTGGACCCTATTTGGATATTGGCATCTTTTGAAATTTGTGTGAAATTGGCAAAATTGCTAAATTCTGACCACTGTATTGATTTTTGTCGACTAGTACATTGGAATTGGCCAAAAATAGGGCTCAAATTGGGCAAAATCGCCGATGTGTAAACATCGCCGAGACCACTAACTTCGCAAGAGCATAATTCCGTAAGTTTTCCATCAAATTTCATACTTTTGGTGTCATTATGATTGGGAAAAGATTCTCCATCTTTTGATGAGAAAAAATAATTTTTTTTTTTTTTTGAAATTTGGCCGACCCTGAGAACAAGTCTCTGAGAGGGTCTGTGGACCCTGAAAGGGTTAATTCATTCCAGAGAGTCTGACGAAAACTGAAGCAATATTTCCCATAAGAAATAATGTAAATCCAATTAATCCATTCCAGACACCCAAAAATATTAACAAAAAAATACATTTTATAGAGAATAACAATAGTTTCACATACATAAAACAGTGAGAAACAAATATAAAGCACTAATGAAATGGATAAATGAACATTTAACATCACTTTTACCTTTACTGAAGACTCTTGTTGGAGTATGGAAGACTGCGAGGAGGGCAGAGGGAGGAGAGGTTATCTCTACCACCATCACTACCACCCTCTACCACAATCACTACCACCCTCTACCTTTGTAGAGTGTGGTAGTGATATTTCTCCACAAAATTTTGCAACTCGTTCCACTTTCATACTTTGCTACTAATTCTTTCTTGAATCCTACCGTATTTCTCGCCTTCTTTATCAAAGGGCTGGCACTCGGAACTTTCTTTGGCCCCATGGTGGCTTATTTAGCAGTTGCACTAAATAAACAAGCACAAAAAACAATGGATTATTTCAAAGCTTTGTATGAATGCACAGGGTAATGTTCACTCGACAAGAAACGAAGCCAGACAGACTCAGGATGTGTTCATAGGATGCTTTGTTTGGGCACGGGCAGATGGACACATTCCATACGGCGGACGAAAACCAAGGTGACGAGAGAAGTAGTTGAAAACCGAATTTGATGAAAACCAGGGCAAATGAAAGTTGAGGTTCCACTGTATAGGCTGATCTGGCTGGCTAACATACCTCCCACACCTGACTTTGTACAGTGGTCCCTCAATCATAGTTCTCAGGAATCGTAGATTTCGGAAATCATAGGGATATTTTCGTATAAACATGGGCTCGCTAATCGTAGGTTGACTCGCAAATAGTAGGTCGTCCGGGACGTGTACGCACGATGTGAGCCGGGGCAGCCTCCCTACCCAGCCAGTGTGGCATTGTTTACCAGTGAGCGAAGGTCCCCTCACATGCTCCTACGAAATATTTAATAATCCACTCATTTTAGTGCTTGCAAGTACTAAATAAGCTACCATGGCTCCAAAGAAAGCTCCTAGTGCCAAGCCTGTGGTAAAGAAGGTGAGAAATACGATTGAATGATGATTGATTGATGAGCCTATGTCTGTTGTTAAATCAATTATGGCACTGGGGAGTTCCATGGGGTTGGATGTGAGTTTGGAGGATGTGGAAGAGTTGGTGGAAGACCACAACGAAGAGCTCACCACTGAGGAGCTGCAAGAGCTTCAGCAGGAACAGCAACAGATCGCAGCTCAGAATCTTGCTGCAGAGGAGGAGGAAGAGAGATGGAAGAAGGTGCCTTCTTCAGAAATTAAAGAGATTTTTGCTATGTGGGGTAAGATGGAAAGATTTATGGAGAAACATCACCCTGACAAGGCTGTTGCAAGCCATGTTGGCAACATGTACAGTGACAAAGTCTTGGGCCATTTTAGGGAAATGTTAAAGAGACGCCAAAAACAGAGCTCTCTCCACAGTTATTTTGCGAGACAGGACTCCAGTGACTCTCAAGCTGGTCCTAGTGGCATTAAGAAACAGAGAAGAGAAGCAACCCCAGAAAAGCAGTTGGTACCTGAGGTGTTGCTGGAAGGGGATTCCCCTTCCAAACTGTAAACAATCCAATCTCTCTCCTCCTCCAGTCTCCCATACACTAAGAAGAATCACCAATAATGGCAAGTGTTATGCTGTTAATGATTCATTCATCATTTCCCATTGTATTGTTTATGTACTACATCTATAGTTCATGTAAAATTTGTTTTGTTTTAATACTTCTGGGTGTCAGGAACGGATTAATTTTTTTTTTTTTTTTTTTTTTTTTCAACAAGTCGGTCGTCTCCCACCGAGGCAGGGTGACCCAAAAAAAGAAAGAAAATCCCCAAAAAGAAAATACTTTCATCATTCAACACTTTCACCACACTCACACATTATCACTGCTTTTGCAGAGGTGCTCAGAATACAACAGTTTAGAAGCATATACGTATAAAGATATACAACATATCCCTCCAAACTGCCAATATCCCAAACCCCTCCTTTAAAGTGCAGGCATTGTACTTCCCATTTCCAGGACTCAAGTCCGACTATATGAAATAACCGGTTTCCCTGAATCCCTTCACTAAATATTACCCTGCTCACACTCCAACAGATCGTCAGGTCCCAAGTATCATTCGTCTCCATTCACTCCTATCTAACACGCTCATGCACGCTTGCTGGAAATCCAAGCCCCTCGCCCACAAAACCTCCTTTACCCCCTCTTTCCAACCCTTTCGAGGACGACCCCTACCCCTCTTTCCTTCCCCTATAGATTTATATGCTTTCCATGTCATTCTACTTTGATCCATTCTCTCTAAATGACCAAACCACCTCAACAACCCCTCTTCAGCCCTCTGACTAATGCTTTTTATTAACTCCACACCTTCTCCTAATTTCCACACTCCGAATTTTCTGCATAATATTTACACCACACATTGCCCTTAGACAGGACATCTCCTCTGCCTCCAACCGTCTCCTCGCTGCTGCATTTACCACCCAAGCTTCACATCCATATAAGAGTGTTGGTACTACTATACTTTCATACATTCCCTTCTTTGCCTCCATAGATAACGCTTTTTGACTCCACATATACCTCAACGCACCACTCACCTTTTTTTCCCTCATCAATTCTATGATTAACCTCATCCTTCATAAATCCATCCGCCGACACGTCAACTCCCAAGTATCTGAAAACATTCACTTCTTCCATACTCCTCCTCCCCAATTTGATATCCAATTTTTCTTTATCTAAATCATTTGATACCCTCATCACCTTACTCTTTTCTATGTTTCACTTTCAACTTCTACCTTTACACACATTCTCAAACTCATCCACTAACCTTTGTAATTTTTCTTTAGAATCTCCCATAAGCACAGTATCATCAGCAAAAAGTAACTGTGTCAGTTCCCATTTTGAAATTGATTCCCCATAATTTAATCCCACCCCTCTCCCGAACACCCTAGCATTTACTTCTTTTACAACCCCATCTATAAATATATTAAACAACCATGGTGACATTACACATCCCTGTCTAAGACCTACTTTTACTGGGAAGTATTCTCCCTCTCTTCTACACACCCTAACCTGAGCCTCACTATCCTCATAAAAGCTCTTTACAGCATTTAGTAACTTACCACCTATTCCATATACTTGCAACATCTGCCACATTGCTCCTCTATCCACTCTATCATATGCCTTTTCTAAATCCATAAATGCAATAAAAACTTCCCTACCTTTATCTACATACTGTTCACATATATGCTTCAATGTAAACACTCGATCTACACATCCCCTACCCACTCTGAAGCCTCCTTGCTCATCCGCAATTCTACATTCTGTCTTACCTCTAATTCTTTCAATTATAACCCTAAACCGTATACTTTTCCTGGTATACTCAGTAAACTTATTCCTCTATAATTTTTACAATCTCTTTTGTCCCCTTTCCCTTTATATAAAGGGACTATACATGCTCTCTGCCAATCCCTAGGTACCTTCCCCTCTTTCATACATTTATTAAACAAAATTACCAACCACTCCAACACTATATCCCCCCCTGCTTTTAACATTTCTGTCATGATCCCATCAGTTCCAGCTGCTTTACCCCTTTTCATTCTGCATAATGCCTCACGTACCTCCACCACACTTACATTCTGCTCTTCTTCACTCCTAAAAGATGGTATACCTCCCTGGCCAGTGCATGAAATTACCGCCTCCCTTTCTTCCTCAACATTTAAAAGTTCCTCAAAATATTCTCGCCATCTACCTAATACCTCCCTCTCCCCATCTACTAACTCCCCTACTCTGTTTTTAACTGACAAATCCATACTATCCCTAGGTTTTCTTAACTTGTTTAACTCACTCCAAAATTTTTTCTTATTTTCATTAAAATTTCTTGACAGTGCCTCTCCCACTCTTTCATCTGCTCTCCTTTTGCACTCTCTCACCACTCTCTTCACCTTTCTTTTACTCTCCATATACTCTGCTCTTCTTATAACACTTCTGCTTTGTAAAAACCTCTCGTAAGCTACCTTTTTCTCTTTTATCACACCCTTTACTTCATCATTCCACCAATCACACTTGCCGATTCCCACTAAGGCAGGGTGGCCCGAAAAAGAAAAACTTTCACCATCATTCACTCCATCACTGTCTTGCCAGAAGGGTGCTTTACACTACAGTTTTTAAACTGCAACATTTACACCCCTCCTTCAGAGTGCAGGCACTGTACTTCCCATCTCCAGGACTCAAGTCCGGCCTGCTGGTTTCCCTGAACCCCTTCATAAATGTTACTTTGCTCACACTCCAACAGCACGTCAAGTATTAAAAACCATATGTCTCCATTCATTCCTATCAAACACGCTCACACATGCCTGCTGGATTAATTGTATTTACATTATTCCCTATGGGGAAAATTGATTCGAAAATCGTAGATTTCGATAATAGTAGCAACGCCAGGAACGGATTCACTACGAAAAACGAGGGACCACTGTACAAATAAATACAACTCACCTCTCGCCCTACATTAAGACTACAGATATTTTAAGGTAAGTAATGGGTGTACTGTGTGTGTATTTTACTTTTATTGTTTTTAATGCCTAGTTCTATTGCTATTTAATATATGTTAGTGTAAACTTGTAATCTGGCTTTTTTTTTTTTTTTAATACGTCGGAGGTCTCCTCCCAAGGCAGGGTGACCCAAAAGAAAGAAAAAACTTTCATTAACAGTCAACACTTTCACCATCACTCATACATAATCACTGTCTTTGCAGAGGCACCCAGATATCTCAAACTGCCAATATCTCAAACCCTTCCTTTAAAGTGTAGGCAAAGCACTTCCCATTTCCAGGACTCAAGTCCAGCTAACTGGTTTCCCTAAATCTCTTCACAAAATATTACCCTGCTCACACTCAACAGCTCGTCAGGTCCCAAAAACCATTTGTCTCCATTCACTCTTGTCTAACATGCTCACGCATGTTTGCTGGAACTCCAAGCCCCTCGCCCACAAAACCTCCTTTAACCCCTCCCTTCACATTTTTTGAGGACGACCCCAACCCCACCTTCCTTCTCCTATGGATTTATACATTCTCCAAGTCATTCTACTCCGTTCTATTCTCTCTAAATGACCAAACCACCTCAACAACCCCTCTTCAGCCCTCTGACTAATACTTTTAGTAACTCCACACCTCCTCCTAATTTCCACACTACAAATTCTCTGCATAATATTTACACCACACATTGCCCTTAGACAATACATCTTCACTGCCTCCAGCTGCCTTCTTGCTGCAGCATTTACAACCCAAGCTTCACACCCATATAATAACGTTGGTACCACTATACTTTCGTATGTTCCCTTCTTTGCCTCCATGAATAACGTTTTTTGTCACCACAGATGCCTCAATGTACCACTCACCTTTTTTCCTTCATCAGTTCTATGATTAACATCATCCTTCATAAACCCATCCACTGACAAGTCAACTCCTAAATATCTGAAAACATTCGCTTCTTCCATACTCCCTCTCTCCAATGTGATATCCAATTTTTCTTTGTCTAAATCATTTGATACCCTCATCACCTTACAGTGGAACCTCAAATTTTGAACGTATTGCTCATCGAACTCTTCGCATTTCGACCGCTTTTTTTGAACCAACTTTGTCCTTAATACTGAACTTGCCCTTTCTTTCGAACTGCCAGGTACCAGACCTGTCTGGCAGCCCATTCTGTCCGCGTCCTTGTGCAGGCGCCATGAGCCAGTCTAGCTTTGTTGATACTCGAGTGAACACTAATCTGCGTCTCATTCAGACATTTTACGATTAATTCATTGTGTTTAGTGCTTGTGGGACTGCGAAATAAGCTACCATGGACCCAAAGAAACTTGCTAGTGGTACCCCTGTGTTAAAGAAAGTGAGAAACACCATAGATGTGAAGAAGGAAACAATACAGAAGTATGAGAGTGGTGTGTGACTTGTTGAGCTTGCCAAGACGTATGGGAAAAACAAGTCGATCATCACTTCTATCCTGGCAAAGAAAGAACAAATTAAGGGAGCTGATGTTGCGAAAGGTGTTAATATGCTAACCAAAAACAGACCACAGACAGTCGATCAGGTTGAGAAGTTGTTGCTGGTGTGGATCAAGGATAAGAGATGGCAGGTAATAGTGTTTCAGAGATGATTATTTGTGAAAAGGCAAGGAAGTTGCATGCCAATCTGGTACAGAAAACTCCTGGAACCAATGCTAATAGTGAATTTAATGACAGCAGAGGCTGGTTTGACAGATTTAAAAAACATAGTGGCATACACAATGTTGTAAGGCATGGTGCGGCAGCCACTTCAGATAAACGAGTGGCTGAGAAGTTTGTACAGGAGTTTAACCCTTTCAGGGTCCATGCCATAGATCTATGGCTCTACGTTGAGGGTCCAAACCGTAGATCTATGCCATGAGCTCAGCTCACTCTGATAAGCTGTGAGTAGTAAATTTGGGCTTAGATATGGGAGAATACATCTATGTGGTATGTGTGCACCACATAAAACAAATCCTTCAGCACACAGTGCATAATGAGAGAAAAAAACTGAGGCCGCAATTTTCGGTTAAAACAGTGACTTTGCAGTGTTTTTTCGTATGTTTTTTATAGTTGTATTTGCGATTTCTTGGTCTCGTTTGATAGAATGGAAGATATATTACAGAAATAGAGATGGTTTTGATTGGTTTAAATACTGGAAATGGCTTGAAACTGAGCTCAAAGTAGCAGAAATGTTAAATTTTTGCTGATGTTCAAGAGTAAACAAATGACCTCACATGTCTAATACACGCCTGCTGGTGGGTCTAATATACGTTCACAAATGTGGTGATATTATTTATACAATTATTACAATATTGCATAACAGTAAATCTTGTATTTTTTTTTTTGTTTGAATAAAAATTCAATATGTGAATAATGAATTTAAAAAAAAAATTTTTTTAAATCAAAATGGAATTCATTTTTAAAGCCTGAAAACATATATAATGAACAGAGGAAATATTAGTTTAGTGCTAGGAATGCCTTCATTATTTATTCTGGGCCCTATTTTGAAATTGGAATACAGTGGAACCTCTACTTGCAAGTTTAATCCTTTCCATGACCTTGCTCACAACTGGATTTGCTCGTTCTCAGAGTGAATTTTCCTCATTTAAATTAATTGAAATGCAATTAATCCGTTCCAGTGGAATTCTGTGCTTCAATAATTTCGCTAATATCAATTCTACGGCTTATTTATCTCATTTCATCTAATATGACATAATGAACAATATAAATAACATAGAAACCTGATAAATATACTCTAAAATGAATAAAATATGTAATTCATGTAGTGGTATGGGCGGTGTCGGTGGTGGACGAGAGTTTGTCTGGAGACCGGACAAAATACTTCTTGAATAATTTCGCTAATGTCATCTATACGGCTTATTTATCTATCACAGTTCATCTAATATGACATAATAAACAATATAAATAACATAGAAACCTGATATATACTCTAGAATGAATAAAATGTCATTATATATGTGGCGGCGGCGGCCTACGAGAGTTTTTCTGGAGACAGGACAAAATACCCCTTGAATATTTCGCTATCATCAACTCTACAGCTTATTTATCTATCACATTTCATCTAATATGAAATAATAAACAATATAAATAACACAAAAACCTGATATATGCTCTAGAATGAATAAAATATGCCATTATGTAACAGGTGGAGGCAGTCACAACCGCTCCCTCTATATTGTGGTAAACACTGCCATTTAGTGACGGCCTTTTGAAGCCGTCTATATATTATTATTATTATTATCACACTGGCCGATTCCCACCAAGGCAGGGTGGCCCGAAAAAGAAAAACTTTCACCATCATTCACTCCATCACTGTCTTGCCAGAAGGGTGCTTTACACTACAGTTTTTAAACTGCAACATTAACACCCCTCCTTCAGAGTGCAGGCACTGTACTTCCCATCTCCAGGACTCAAGTCCGGCCTGCCGGTTTCCCTGAACCCCTTCATAAATGTTACTTTGCTCACACTCCAACAGCACGTCAAGTATTAAAAACCATTTGTCTCCATTCACTCCTATCAAACACGCTCACGCATGCCTGCTAGAATAAGAATAATATATGTATAATAATAATACATATATAATAATAATGTACTATAATAATAATTATAATAATAGACGGCAAAACAGAATGACTCAAGAGTGTATCAGTCTGTAGTGGAAGGAAGGCGGGGTAGGAGTCGGCCTAGGAAAGGTTGGAGGGAGGGGGTAAAGGAGGTTTTGTGTGCGAGGGGCTTGGACTTCCAGCAGGCGCGCGTGAGCATGTTTGATAGGAGTGAATGGAGACGAATGGTTTTTAATACTTGACGTGCTGTTGGAGTGTGAGCAAAGTAACATTTATGAAGGGATTCAGGGAAACCGGCAGGCCGGACTTGAGTCCTGGAGATGGGAAGTACAGTGCCTGCACTCTGAAGGAGGGGTGTTAATGTTGCAGTTTAAAAACTGTAGTGTAAAGCACCCTTCTGGCAAGACAGTGATGGAGCGAATGATGGTGAAAGTTTTTCTTTTTCGGGCCACCCTGCCTTGGTGGGAATCGGCCAGTGTGATAATAAAAAAAAAATGATAATAATAATTATTCTTATTGTATATTATTATATGTGTACTGTTATTATTATATATTATTATTATTATTATTATTATTATTACAATTTTTCACACAAAAAATATAAGATTTACTGTTATGCCTTATTGTAATAATTGTATAAATAATGTCAGCCCATTCATGACTGCATATTGGAATGGACATAGCCAAAACAGGATTGAGACACTTATGCAACATATGGGAATCATTATTCAGGAAACATTTCGCCACACAGTGGCTTCATCAGTCCAATACAAAGTAGAAAGGCATAAGGAGAGGAGGAGTTTGAGGTAATCAGCCCCTCAGCCTGGAGTCGATGTGTTCAGTCCATCAATCAGTGAACACATCGACTCCAGGCTGAGGGACTGATTACCTCAAACTCCTCCTCTCCTTATGCCTTTCTACTTTGTATTGGACTGATGAAGCCACTGCATGGCAAAACATTTCCTGAATAAAGATTCCCATATGTTGCATAAGTGTCTCAATCCTCAACTTGTCGGTTTTTCAAACCATTCATCACATAGCCAAAACAGTCGAACATTTCTCCTGTGTTGAGCTCAATTTCAAGGTACTTTTCGTAGTGAAAGCAATCAAAATCATATCTGTTTCTGTAATATATCTTCCATTCTATCAAATGAGACCAAAAAAACGAGATTACAACCATAAAAACCATACGAAAGTACTGCTAAGGGTTGGCTAATTGCTGAGAAGTGAACTCCATTATTTATGCTTAGATTTCTTTTATTTTTGGTGTACATTAAGAAGCATCTTTACATCATACATTGCCCAAGTTTCAATAAGATAGTCAAAGAAACAAATGAGATACAATTCCCTAGATCAAGAGCAAGAGCCCCTCACCAGCGTCGAGGAACCTGCCTTGAGGTCTGCTCGCTTATGGAAATTTTGCTTGCGTATGGAAACAAAAAATTGACCCATTGACTGCTCGTATTTGGAAAAACTCGCACGTGGATGTGCTCGCAAGTAGAGATTCCACTGTATTTTGAACTTTGCATTAAATTGGCCACATTACCAATTTCCAATCACTTTATTGTGTAGTTGAATCAGTTGACTTGGCGATTCCTTGTGCTCAATCGATAGAATAGAAGTAATACTAGTGAAATAGCTAAGAATTTGGTCGACTGGAATAATGTAATTGGCCTAAAATGGGAGTCAAAGTTGGCAAAATTGCCAATGCGGAAATATCGCTGACACATCAAAATTCGCGAGAGCATAATTTCGTCAGTTTTCCATCAAATTTCGTACTTTTTGTTTTATTCTTCTTCTTTCAACACACCGGCTGTATCCCACCGAAGCGGGGTAGCCCAAAAGGAAAAACGAAAGTTTCTCCTTTTACATTTAGTAATGTATACAGGAGAAGGGGTTACTAGCCCCTTGCTTCTGGTATTTTAGTCGCCTCTTACGACACGCATGGCTTACGGAGGAAGAATTCTGTTCCACTTCCCCATGGAGTTTTGTTTTATTACCTTCAGAAAAAGATTCTCTACCATTTCATAAGAAAAAATAACAAAATTATTTTTTGAAAATTCTTGGACACTGGCCTCTGGACCCTGAAAGGGTTAAGGTTTATGGAGACACTGAAAAATTCAAACCCCAACAAGTGTTCAGTTGTGACAAAACAGGCCTGTTTTGGAAGAAAATGCCAAAGAGGACCTACATTACTCAGGAGGAAAAGGCACTCCCAGGACACAAGTCTATGAAAGACAGGCTAACTCTTTTATTCTGTGCTAACACTAGTGGTAATTTTAAAGTGAAGCCTTTACTTGTGTATCATTCAGAAAATCCCAGAGTGTTTAAGAAAAACAATGTTGTCAAGAATAGACTGTGTGTGTTGTGGAAAGCAAATAATAAGGCATGGATCACAAGGCAAATTTTCAAAGAGTGGGTCCATGAAGTGTTTGGCCCTAGTGTGAGAAAATACCTCCTAGACAATAATTTGCCACTCAGGTGCCTTCTGTTAATGGACAATGCTCCTGCTCATCCTCAAAACTTAGTAGACCTCTTGTCTAGGGACTTCAGTTTTATAGCAGTGAAGTTCTTGCCTCATAACACCACTCCTCTCCTCCAGCCCATGGACCAGCAGGTCATTTCTAACTTCAAAAACTCTACACACAAGCAGTGTTTGAAAAGTGCTTTGAAGTGACCACAGACACTTAAGTTGACCCTAAGAGAGTTCTGGAGGAATCACTTCAATATCTACAGCTCCATAAGCCTTATAAGTAAGGCTTGGGACGGAGTGACTTCCAGGACTTTGAACTCTGCTTGGAGACAATTGTGGCCAGATTGTGTCCAAAAGAGGGATTTTGAAGGGTTTGAGGCTGACCCTGACCTAGCTGACCCTCTGCCTGTTGTGGACTCTATTGTGGCATTGGGGAACACCCTGGGGCTGGAGGTGAGTGGCGAGGATGTGGAAGAGTTGGTGGAGGACCACAGGGAAGAGCTAACCATTGAAGAGCTGGAAGAGCTTCATCTGGAACAGTATCAGACCACAGCTCAGGAACTTGCTTCAGAGGAGGAGGAAGAGGGAGTGGATGAGGTGCCTTTTCAAAGATTAAGGAGATTTGCACTAAGTGGAATGATGTCCAAATGTTTGTGGGGAAGTACCACACTGAGCAAGCTGAAACAAGCCATCTTTGCAACAAGTTCAGTGACAGAACCATGTCCCATTTTAGGGAAATCTTAGAAGCACCAGAAACAGAGGACTGTGAACAGTTATTTTGTGAGACAGGGGTCCAGTGACTCTCAAGCTGGTCCTAGTGGCATTGAAAGACAGAGAAGGGAAGTAACCCCAGAGAGGGCTTTGATACCTAAAGTCCTTATGGAGGGGGATTCCCCTTCCAAACACTAACCCCAACTCTCTTCCTCCTCCTCCCTATCTTCCAGATGCCATCATCAATCTTCAATAAAGGTAAGTAAAAATGTTATTTTATATGTTTATTTAAATTTATTAATAATTGTACACTATATTTGTTGTGTGTATGTAAAACTATAATGTAATACTATCTATAAAATGTATTTTTTTGTAAATTTTTGGGGTTTCTGGAATGGATTAATTGTATTTCCATTATTTCTTATGGGAAATGCTGCTTCGCCTTTCAAACTTTTCGACTTTAGAACTAGCTCCTGGAATAGATTAAGTTTGAAATTTGAGGTTCCACTGTACTTTCTACCTTTATACACCCTTCCAAACTTGTCCACTAACCTTTGTAACTTTTCTATAGAATCTCCCAAAAGCACAGTATCATCATCAGAAAATTACTGTGTCAACTCCCATTTTGTATTTGATTCCCCATAATTTATTCCCACTCCTCTCCCCAACACCCTAGCATTTACTTCTTTTACAACCCGATATATAAATATATTAAATAACCATGGTGGCATTTGTAAGTGGAAAAGAGATGGCATTCCACTTTCCGGCGGTAGCCTGGAACTGAACCTGTATAAGTGGGGCCCTACTATATACAGCAAGTCCTCATTTTACAGTTTCCTCGTGGCTTTTATGAGAAAAAATAAATTCCCAGCCTGGGCCACTGTCTTTGTGGAGTTTGCACGTTTTCCCCAAGTCTATTTGGGCTTTCTTTGGGTACTCTGGTTTTCTTCCACATCCCAAAAATGTGCACGTTAGGTTAATTGCCATTCTTAATTGTCCCAGTGAAAGAGAGAGAGAGAAAGAGAAGACATCTACAGCCATCTCACCCTCCACTAACACAGTCTCAGCGGCAGAACCTGAGGACAAATCAGCAAAACACAGGAGGTGCAACAAATCATAGTCCACCCTCCCAGGCACCTAGGCAGTGCTCTCGCTGTCACCGGAAGGGGCACACCGCCAACAAATGCCTGCGAGATACCAGGTGCAATTACTGCTACAAGAAAGGACATCAGGAGGACCAGTGTTGGAAGAAAAAGGAACTTGACAGACAGGACAACTTGTTTAGAGACCTGTTCTCGGAACAAACCAGCAGGATCTCTGAATTGGTGAACACTCTCACATGTCACTCACTCAGTTACTCCTATCTTAGCCCAGCAGGTGGTATTGTGCCTCATACAAGACCACAGACCTACATCCCTGCAGCTGCCTCAGTACCCTACCTCTCTCAAGAGCAGGCACCTTACATGCCTTACACACCCACCACCTCAAGCTGACCACATCATGAGGAGCCAGTCTATCAGCATCCTGTCAGCCATCATTAGAGATTTCATTACTAATGTTGGAGAGCTCACACACAGTTTTGTGAACACTCTATGTCCCGACATGATAGCTGTTGTTGACACATTTTTGGACGACAGGACTCCAGAAAACTTTGCAAGAATTGCTGGCTACACCTCATAGGTAGTAGGTTGGTAGACAGCAACCACCCAGGGAGGTACTACCATCCTGCCAAGTGAGTGTAAAACGAAAGCCTGTAATTGTTTTACATGATGGTAGGATTGCTGGTGTCTTTTGTCTCTCATAAATATGCAAGATTACAGGTATGTCTTGCTACTTCTACTTACACTTAGGTCACAGTACACATACATGTACACGTTTATTTATACACACTCATCTGAGTTTTCTTTGATTTTATCTTAATTGTTCTTGGTCTTATTACTTTTCCTTTTATATCCATGGGGAAGTGGAATAAGAATCTTTCCTCCGTAAGCCATACGTGTTGTAAAAGTCAACTAAAATGCCGGGAACAATGGGCTAGTAACCCCTTTTCCTGTAAAGATTACTAAAAAGAATAAGAAGAAGAAAATTGTCAAAGTGGGAAGTCTGAATGTGCGTGGATGTTGTGCAAATGATAAGAAAGATGATTGTGGATGTTATGAATGAGAAGAAGCTGGATGTCCTGGCTTTAAGTGAAACAAAGCTGAAGGGGGTGGGAGAGTTTCAGTGGAGAGGAATAAATGGGATTAGGTCAGGGGTTTCAAATAGAGTTAGAGCTAAAGAAGGAGTAGCAATAATGTTGAAGGATAAGCTATGGCAGGAAAAGAGGGACTATAAATGTATAAATTCAAGGATTATGTGGAGTAAAATAAAGATTGGATGTGAAAAGTGGGTTATAGTAAGCGTGTATGCACCTGGAGAAGAGAGAAGTGTAGAGGAGAGAGAGAGATTTTGGGAAATGTTGAGTGAATGTGTGGGGAGTTTTGAATCAAGTGTGAGAGTAATGGTGGTTGGGGATTTCAATGCTAAAGTGGGTAAAATGTTATGGAGGGAGTAGTAGGTAAATTTGGGGTGCCAAGGGTAAATGTAAATGGGGAGCCTTTAATTGAGCTATGTGTAGAAAGAGATTTGGTAATAAGTAATACATATTTAATGAAAAAGAGGATAAATAAATATACAAGGTATGATGTAGCAGGTAATGAAAATAGTTTGTTAGATTATGTATTGGTGGATAAAAGGTTGATGGGTAGGCTCCAGGATGTACATGTTTATAGAGGGGCAACTGATATATCGGATCATTATTTAGTTGTAGCTACAGTTAGAGTAAGAGGTAGATGGGAAAAGAGGCAGGTGGCAACAACAAGTAAGAGGGAGGTGAAAGTGTATAAACTAAGGGAGGAGGAAGTTCGAGTGAGATATAAGCGACTATTGGCAGAAAGGTGGGCTAGTGCAAAGATGAGTAGGGGTGGGGGGGTTGAAGAGGGTTGGAATAGTTTTAAAAATGCAGTATTAGAATGTGGGGCAGAAGTTTGTGGTTATAGGAGGGTGGTGGCAGGAGGAAAGAGGAGTGATTGGTGGAATGATGAAGTAAAGGGTGTGATAAAAGAGAAAAAGGAAGCTTATGAGAGGTTTTTACAAAGCAGAAGTGTTATAAGAAGAGTAGAGTATATGGAGAGTAAAAGAAAGGTGAAGAGAGTGGTGAGAGAGTGCAAAAGGAGAGCAGATGATAGAGTGGGAGAGGCACTGTCAAGAAATTTTAATGAAAATAAGAAAAAATTTTGGAGTGAGTTAAACAAGTTAAGAAAGCCTAGGGAAAGTATGGATTTGTCAGTTAAAAACAGAGTAGGGAGTTAGTAGATGGGGAGAGGGAGGTATTAGGTAGATGGCGAGAATATTTTGAGGAACTTTTAAATGTTGAGGAAGAAAGGGAGGCGGTAATTTCATGCACTGGCCAGGGAGGTATACCATCTTTTAGGAGTGAAGAAGAGCAGAATGTAAGTGTGGGGGAGGTACGTGAGGCATTACGTAGAATGAAAGGGGGTAAAGCAGCTGGAACTGATGGGATCATGACAGAATTGTTAAAAGCAGGGGGGATATAGTGTTGGAGTGGTTGGCACTTTTGTTTAATAAATGTATGAAAGAGGGGAAGGTACCTAGGGATTGGCGGAGAGCATGTATAGTCCCTTTTTATAAAGGGAAAGGGGACAAAAGAGATTGTAAAAATTATAGAGGAATAAGTTTACTGAGTATACCAGGAAAAGTGTACGGTAGGGTTATAATTGAAAGAATTAGAGGTAAGACAGAATGTAGGATTGTGGATGAGTAAGGAGGTTTCAGAGTGGGTAGGGGATGTGTAGATCAAGTGTTTACATTGAAGCATATATGTGAACAGTATTTAGATAAAGGTAGGGAAGTTTTTATTGCATTTACGGATTTAGAAAAGGCATATGATAGTGGATAGAGGAGCAATGTGGCAGATGTTGCAAGTATATGGAATAGGTGGTAAGTTACTAAATGCTGTAAAGAGTTTTTATGAGGATTGTGAGGCTCAGGTTAGGGTGTGTAGAAGAGAGGGAGACTACTTCCCGGTAAAAGTAGGTCTTAGACAGGGATGTGTAATGTCACCATGGTTGTTTAATATACTTATAGATGGGGTTGTAAAAGAAGTAAATGCTAGGGTTTTCGGGATGAGGGAAAAAAGGTGAGTGGTGCATTGAGGTATATGTGGAGTCAAAAAACGTTATCTGTGGAGGCAAAGAAGGGAATGTATGAAAGTATAGTAGTACCAACACTCTTATATGGATGTGAAGCTTGGGTAGTAAATGCAGCAGCGAGGAGATGGTTGGAGGCAGTGGAGATGTCCTGTCTAAGGGCAATGTGTGGTGTAAATATTATGCAGTGTGAAGGCTTACTCAGCCCTGAGTATTCTATCCCGATGACAAGAAAGCAGGTTCTTTACCGCTGTAATGATGAGGGGTTACGTCCTGCAATTTCATACAGGTGCACAGGTAATTAAATCCAAAAAGGGGAAGTCTCAGGACGTTAGTCCATCTCCATCAGTTCTACTCATTGATTGGCAGGTGACCCTCTCTGTCATCCAAGCTGGAAAGGTAGACAGGTTACCCACTGCTTAAGAAATCACTCTCCATGATAAGTACAATACCTAAAAGATGTGGTGATTATTACAACAGTCAACCTAGAGCAAGACTGAAAGGACTAAGTTTATTATTGGTCAAAAGTGAAGCTTTCAACCAATAAATCCACTAGAATACAAGGCAGGCATGTACTTAAAGTAGTGCTGTAAGTCTAGTGAATACTGTTTGGACCGGAGCCCCACACGTCACCTTTTGGGGGGGGGGAAGAAGGAGGGGAAGGGATAGCGGGAGCTAGACTGACCCTACCTTAACAAGCAACCGGCAGTCAAACTATCACTTTCGGGGTGGGGAAAAAAGGCGGGAATAGCAGGAGCTTGACTTACCCTACCTTAACAAGTAGCCGGCAATGAAACTATTGTTACTATATACTCCCTCGCTACTCCTATCTATTGAACTTTTCCATCACATGCAGAAAATTCGGAGTGTGGAAATTAGGAAAAGGTGTGGAGTTAATAAAAGTATTAGTCAGAGGGCAGAAGAGGGGTTGTTGAGGTGGTTTGGTCATTTAGAGAGAATGGATCAAAGTAGAATGACATGGAAAGCATATAAATCTATAGGGGAAGGAAGGCGGGGTAGGGGTCGTCCTCGAAAGGGTTGGAGAGAGGGGGTAAAGGAGGTTTTGTGGGCGAGGGGCTTGGACTTCCAGCAAGCGTGTGTGAGCGTGTTAGATAGGAGTGAATGGAGACGAATGGTACTTGGGACCTGACGATCTGTTGGAGTGTGAGCAGGGTAATATTTAGTGAAGGGATTCAGGGAAACCGGTTATTTTCATATAGTCGGACTTGAGTCCTGGAAATGGGAAGTACAATGCTTGCACTTTAAAGGAGGGGTTTGGGATATTAGCAGTTTGGAGGGATATGTTGTGTATCTTTATACATATTGCTTCTAAACTGTTGTATTCTGAGCACCTCTGCAAAAACAGTGATAATGTGTGAGTGTGGTGAAAGTGTTGAATGATGATGAAAGTATTTTCTTTTTGGGGATTTTCTTTCTTTTTTGGGTCACCCTGCCTCGGTGGGAGATGGCCGACTTGTTGGGGGGGAAAAAAAAGAAAAACCTCATGGATGAGAAGAGACAGACAGAGGCAAGGAGGAGGTGTTGCTGTGTGCTTCTCTAAAAGTGTACATGCCTAGCACATTGATGTTGCCACCCCTACTCATCTTGAAATGATGTTCTTCAAGCTCTGCATAAACACTAGTACCTCTGTACTAGCATGTGCAATGTACAGATTTCAGTGGCAACATGCAGACCCCATCAACTTCCTAATCGAAAATATGGACTTCCTTCTGCTACACCACAACTGTCAACATATCATAATTGTTGGTGACTTCAACCAACACCTTATGCAGAGGGACTTTGATGACCTTCTTGCAGTATTTGACATGAGAAGCTTTGTTGATTTCCCTACTCGCATCTCTGGCTCCTCCCTTGACCCAGTAGTGAGTGATCTGGCAGAAGGTATAGTCACTTGTCAACCCCTTGGCTATGTTGGATCATCTGACCACAAGGCTGTTTTTACGACACTTAGGATCCCAACAGAATGAGGTGAGGAGTCTGCACACACAACCTGGCTATGTGAAAGAGGTAATTGGCCAACCCTTTGCTCTGAGCTCACCACCACCGATTGGAATGCCCTTCTCCAAGGGGATGTTGACAGCCAAGTGAAAGCCTTCACTGGACACATCCTTAATCTACAACAGGAACACATTCCTCACTGGCAATATGTGACGAAGCCTACAGATCAGCCTTGGTTTGGCTTTCGTTGTAGAGAGGCTGCTACTGCTAAGTACAAGGCATGGTGAAGGTATAAGAGACATCCTGTCACCTATAACAGGAACTTGCACAGGCAAGCCTGTAGGCATATGGGTAGCATTCAAAAGTGGGCCATAGCTAAATGGGAAGTGGATACAAAAAGAAAGCTAGCGTCAGGTAGGGTAGGCTCCAAAGCCTGGTGGTCCCTGGTCAAAGACAGACAAGGTTATCTGCCTGATGAACTCATTCCACCTCTAAATCGACAGGATGAGACCACCTCTACTAGTAGTCAAGAGAAGGCGGACCTCTTTGCCAAACACTTTGCTACCAAAATGCAAGTTCCTGATCCAGCAAGGGACCCTCCTTGGCTAGCTTCAAGAACTGTGTCAAAACTGTCAGTGGTGACAATAAGGCAGGAGGAGGTGCAATTCTTTATTAAATCACTTGACCAAGAAAAGGCTGTAGGCCCAGATAAGTTGAGCCCAAGATTGCTGAGATGTGCAGACCAGCTAGCAGCACCTCTAACTTGCATCTTTCAGCGCTGCCTAGTACAGTGTAAATGACCCTCTCTGTGGAAAGAGGCAAATGTATTTCCTGTTCCCAAAAAGAAGAGCAGAGCAGAAATCAGCAACTACAGACCAGTGTCACTCCTGTCAATCACTGGTAAGATCCTTGAGACAATAATCTCAAGACAAATGAGAGAGTTTTTTGACTACCACTCGCTACTTTGTGACTGTCATTATGGCTTCAGGAAAGGTTACTCTGCTGCTGATCTGTTGTTAAACCTCTCCACTAAATGGCACCAGTCACTGGATGAATCCAAAGTCAGCTGTGTGGTAGCACTGGACATTGCTAGTGCTTTTGACCGGGTGTGGTACCAGGGCCTCTTAGCAAAACTTCAAGCACTGGGAATTGCAGGCTCTATGCTATGTCTCCTCAGTGATTACCTTCATGGTAGATCTCTAAGGGTAGTTCTCAATGGAACAGAATCAGCAAGACATCCTATTGGGGCAAGTGTTCCACAAGGAAGTGTGCTGGGACCATTGCTATGGAATGTGTACTTCAGTGACCTTCATCTCATCCCAGAATCCCATGCATATACAGACAACTGTACAGTGACATACACTTATCCAAGAGAAGAAACGCCAGCTGCTCTTAGCTACATCAGTCACCAGCTACGAGCTATATCAGCTTGGGGAAAAAGATGGCAAGTAACATTTGCACCTGAGAAAATGCAAATGATGATGGTCTCTAGGCACCATGATGGTAATGCTGGTGCAGTAGTAAGGATGAATGGGAGGGTGTTGGCACCTAAAGAAGTTGATATCCTTGGGGTGAAATTTGACTCCAAACTGACCATGAAGAACCATGTTGTAAATCTTGCAAACAAGGCAGCCAGGAAGCTTACAGCACTTCGCCGTATCTCGCATCTGCTTGACAGTAGGGGTTGCAAGATTCTGTATGAGGCACAAGTACGCTCGCACCTTGAGTATGCTCCACTTTCTTGGTTTGCCTGCACCCCCCTCTCATCTGCAACTGCTTGACAGAGTAGAGAACAGAGTAAGACGTCTCATCTCTCACCTGGACCAATCCTGGATAGATCTGTCATTTCAGCAGAGCCTTCGACACTGGAGGGAAGTGGGTGGCCAATACAGTGGACCCCCGGTTAACGATATTTTTTCACTCCAGAAGTATGTTCAGGTGCCAGTACTGACCGAATTTATTCCCATAAGGAATATTGTGAAGTAGATTAGTCCATTTCAGACCCCCAAACATACACGTACAAACGCACTTACATAAATACACTTACATAATTGGTCGCATTCGGAGGTAATCGTTATGCGGGGGTCCACTGTATTGTCAAAGTACCACACTTGGATCCACTTCGAGGACAGCGTGAAACAAGCTTTTATGCCACAAGACAGGCAGAAAGCAGCAACTTCACTCTGGCTGTACCCTTCTCTAGAACATTACTCCATCTGAGATCATATATACCCAGGATGACTGAGTATGGAACACATTCGTACAGCATAATGATGTCAACGAGATAAAGTCAGTTGATCAAATGAAAATGCTGGCCCACAGATGGCTCCAACTTCATCCTGTTCCCTACTTGTATGTCTCATAACAATAAAAATGCTTTCAAACGAGCTGATGTAGGTAACAGCTCTTAGTTTGCCAATAAAGTTAGGAATCCTTAACCTTTCAGGGTCGGCAGGCCCTCTCCTAAACTTGTTCTCAGGGTCAGAAATTTTTCAAAAAAAATAATTTTTTCCTTTGAAATGATAGAGAATATTTTCCCGATCATAATGACACCAGAAGTATGAAATTTGATGGAAAACTTAGGGAATTATGCTCTCACAAAGTTAGCAGTCTAGACGATGTTTATGCATTGGCGATTTCGCCCACCTTGAGCCCTATTTTTGGCCAATTCCAATGCACCAGTCAACAAAAATCATAACTATTTCGCCAGAACTCCATTTTTTATATTGAATGAGTACAAGAAACCACCCATTTACCTATTTCAACTATGCAATGAAGTGGTCAGAAATTATAAATTTTGCCAATTTCACACAAATTTCAAAAGATGCCAATTTCCAAATAGGGTCCAGAATAAACAAGACAGACATTCCTGGCACTAAAATAACATTTCCTCTGTTCATTAGTCATGTCCCCAGGCCTCTTACATTTCTTTTGCTTTCCACTTTGAATTTTTATTCTCGCAAAAAATAGAAGATTTACTGTTATGCAGACTAATGCATTAGTGTAGAAATGGTGTAGAAATGGTACAAATAATATCAGCGCATATGTGAAATAATATTAGACTCACCAGTTGACATGTATTGGACGCATGGCATGATTTGTTTACTTTTGAACTTTGGCAAAAATCGAACATTTCTGCTACTTTGAGCTCAATTTCAAGGTACTTTCCATTGTGAAACCAATCAAAGTCATCTCAATTTCCATAATATGTCTTCCATTCTATAAAATGAGACCAGGAAAACTAGAATACAACCATAAATAGCATACGAAAATACACTGCAAAGTCGCTGTTTTAAAACGAAAACACGGTCGGAGTTTTTTTTCTCATTATGCACTGTGTGCTGCAGGATTTTTTTTATACTGTGCACACTGACCACATAGACCCATTCATTCATATGTAGGCCTACCAGCTTTCTATCCTTAGATTTGAAGGTGCTAGAATTTATGAGTACTTGTACGGCACCAACCCTGAAAGGGTTAACCTGTAAATAGCTTGTCAGTAAAGGTAGGGATCCTTAACCTTGTCAAACCCTGTGCAAAAAAAAAAAAAAAGTGT
>NC_069417.1:44472504-44582504 GCF_026875155.1 Cherax quadricarinatus
ACCCAGGCTGGGTGACCCAAAAAGAAAAAAACCCAAAAAGAAAATGCTTTCATCATCATTCAACACTTGCACCTCACTCACGCATAATCACTGTCTTTGCAGAGGCACCCAGATACAACAGTTTAGAAGCATATATAAAGATATAGTATAACATACCCCTCCAAACTGCCAATATCCCAAACCCCTCCTTTAAAGTGCAGGCATTGTAATTCTCATTTCCAGTCCTCAAGTCCAGCTATATAAAAGTAACCGGTTTCCCTGAATCCCTTCACAAAATATTACCCTGCTCACACTCCAACAGCTCGTCAGGTCCCAAAAATCATTCGTCTCCATTCACTCCTATTGAACATGCTCAAACATGCTTGCTGGAAGTCCAGGCCCCTTGCCCACAAAACCTCCTTTACCCCCTCCAGCCTTTTCGATGATGACTCCTACCCTGCCTTCCTTTCCATACAGATTTATGTGCTCTCCAAGTCATTCTACTTTGATCCATTCTCTCTAAGTGACCAAACCACCTCAACAACCCCTCTTCTGCCCTCTGACTAATACTTTTAGTAACTCCACACCTCCTCCTAATTTCCACACTCCGAATTCTCTGCATAATATTTACACCACACATTGCCCTTAGACAGGACATCTCCACTGCCTCCAGCCGCCTCCTCACTGCAATATTTGCAACCCAAGCTTCACACCCATATAAGAGTGTTGGTACCACTATACTTTCCTACATTCCCTTCTTTACCATTCATTAGAGATTCACCAATACTTCCGGCACGGGTCTTCTCCATATGGCGACCCGGCTCCTCCTTTACCTCCATGGATAATGTTAAAGAGGAATTTTGTAGGTCGCTACTACAACCTGGCCAGTACGAGTGTGTTAATCAATCAATCAATCATATACAGTGGACCCCCGCATAACGATGGCATCGCATAGCGATTTTTCCGCATAACGATTACTTTTATCGCAAAATTTTTGCCCCGCATACCGATTAAAAACCCGCATACCGATTTTCGTCCGAGACGCGTCCAATGTGCCCTCACATGTGCCGGCCGTCCCATTGTTTACCAGCCAGCCTCCGCGGTAACATCCAAGCATACACTCGGAATATTTCGTATTATTACAGTGTTTTCGGTGCTGTTTGTGGAAAATAAGTGACCATGGGCCCCAAGAAAGCTTCTAGTGCCAACCCTGTGGTAAAAAGGGTGGGAATTAGTATGGAAATTAAGAAAGATTTTGAAGGGTTTGGGGCTAACCCTGAGAAGCCTATGCCAGTTGTGGAATCCATTGTGCCTACTTCAAAGATTAAGGAAATGTGTGCAGAGTGGGTTGAACTGCAAACCTTTATAGATGAAAATCACCCTGACACAGCTGTTGCAAGCCGTGCTTGTGACTATTTCAATGACAATGTTATGGCCCATTTTAGGAAAGTCTTGAAGGAACGGGAGGTACAGAGCTCTATGGACAGATTTGTTGTGCGACAGAGGTCCAGTGACTCTCAAGCTGGTCCTAGTGGCATTAAAAGAAGAAGGGAAGTAACCCCAGAAAAGGACTTGCTACCTCAAGTCTTAATGGAAGGGGATTCCCCTTCTAAACAGTAAGAAGATAATGCTCTCCCCTCCTCCCATCCCATCAATCATCACCAGATCTTCAATAAAAGTAAGTGTCATGTAATTGTGCATGCCTTTTTCAGTTTGTGTGTATTAAAATTAACATTTCATGTGGTAAAAAAAAATTTTTTTCATACTTTTGGGCGTCTTGCACGGATTAATTTTATTTCCATTATTTCTTATGGGGAAAATTGATTCGCATAACGATTATTTCGCATAACGATGAGCCCTCTTGCACGGATTAAAATCGTTAACCGGGGGTCCACTGTATATACCAATAAATTTGATAATTTCCGGTAGTTTCAATTGTGTTGGTCAGGCTCCAGGGAGACCTGGTCATGATATAGCTAGACCTGGTCAAGCTGCAGATCAGGTGATATTATAACAAGACCCAATCCTCTCTCCTTAGGATAAGTTGTATTATGTTGGGTTCAAGTTAATTACCCTAATTTTACATACTGTATTACAAATAACCACAAATGCCCTCATCCCTTGATGTGTTTACAGTATAATGGTGGTTCATTGCTGAGTTGCCAGATTGGCCACTCTTCCCATCCTCTCTTTTTAATTTATTAACACAAAATGCAAATCATGGTTGCATAGGATAATTTAAATAAATACTATTATTCAGGAGGGAAGAGTGCAGAGGGTAACTGTATGGGGAGAGAGGAAGGGTACAGTAAGCCAAAATAGGGTAGGGAGAGGAGAAAGGTGTAGCCACCTTTTTTTTTTTTTAACAAGTCAGCTGTCTCCCACCGAGGCAGGTGTAGCCACCTATCATCCCCAAATCCTCCCTCACAGCCAACCATCACTGCAGTGCTCCTCTATTCTTGTGTAATGATTAAATGTGAGTAGGACCTGCCTAGCATCAACAAATAAGTACTGCAGTGCTCCTTTATTTTTTATTTTTATCAAGTGTTTGACCTATTTCTCTTGTTTTTATTACAAATAGTGTGAAGGTTTCGGCACTGTTTTTTGCACTTCATATACTTTTTTCAAGTCTCATTTAGAATATAGTTTGCATCAGAACCATTTGACCCTTCTTAGTCCTTCAAAAACTAGATTTATGTGTTTTTATATACAATATTTTTTTTTTAACACTGGCCGTTTCCACTGAGGCAGGGTGACCCAAAAAGAAAAAAAATCTTTCATCATCATTCCACACTTTCACCATCACTCATACTTAATCACTGTCTTTGCAGGAGTGCTCAGATACTACAGTTTAGATGTCCTTCCAAGCTGCCAATATCCAAAACCCCTCATTTACAGTGCAGGCATATTACTTCCCACTTTCAGGACACAAGTCCGGCTAACTAGTTTCCCAGAATCCCTCGCAAAATATTATCCTACTAACACTCCAACAGCTCACCAGGTCCCAAAAACCATTCGTCTCCATTCACTTCTATCTAACACGCTTATGCACGCTTGCTGGAAGTCCAAGCCCCTCTCCCACAAAGCCTCCTTTACCCCCTCCCTCCACCCTTTTCAAGGATGACCCCCTCCCCTACCTTCCTTCCCTTATAGATTTATATGTTTTCCAGGTCATTCTACTATGTTCCATTCTGTCTGAATGACCAAACCACTTCAACAACCCCTCTTCAGCCCTCTGACTAATACTTTTAGTAACTCCACACCTCCTAATTTCCACACTACAAATTCTCTGCATAATATTTACACCACACATTGCCCTTAGACAGGACATCTCCACTGCCTCCAGCCTTGCTGCAGCATTTACAACCTATGCTTCACACTCACATAAGAGTGTTGGTACCACTGTATTCTCGTACATTCCCTTCTTTGCCTCCCTGGATAACGTTTTTTGTCTCCACAGATAGCTCAGTGCACTACTCACCTTTTTTCCTTAATTACTTCTGTGGTTAACTTCATCCTTCATAAACCCATCTGCTGACAAGCCACCTCTCAAATATCAGAACACATTCACTTCTTCCATACTCCCTCCCTCCAATGTGATATCCAGTTTTTCTTTATCATAATCATTTGATACCCTCATCACCTTACTCTTATCTATATTCACTTTTAACCTTTTACCTTAACACACCCTCCCCGACTCATCCACTAACCTTTGCAACTTTTCCTTAGGGTCTCCCAAAAGTACAGTATCATCAGCAAAAAGTAACTGTCAACTCTCATTTTGTATTTGATTCCCTGTAATTTAATCCTACCTCTCTCCCCAATGCCCTAGCATTTACTTCTTTTACATCCCCATCTATAAATATGTTAAACAACCATGGTGACAGTACACACCTCTGTCTAAGACCTACTTTTACTGGGAAGTAATCTCCCTCTCTCCTACACACCCTAACCTAGAGCCTTGCTATCCTCGTAAAAGCTCTTAAGTAAGGTTATCTTGTTGGCAAAAACATGTTAGGGTTACCCTCTATAGACCATCAAGTTATGCTTGAGTATATACTGTATATATATTCAGTTAGATTTTGCTTTCAGTAAGTGTACTGCATTTCATGTATTTTATATGCCTGTGATCATGCATTATGTTCCATTCCTTATTAAATTTAATTAATCTAATTTTTGGTTAAAATTTTCTGCTTGATAGTGGGAAATAATGAAATGAATTTAAATAAATTAATTTTGCTGTTTGCTACTGGTCCTTGCTACACGTCTTTCTTTTTATGTCTTGTTGATTATTTTAAATTTATATATTTTTTATTTTAATTCATAGCTTGTTCATTTTTGGAACTACAGCATTTGCTGTACACTTTCTAATCATCATTGTCCTAACCCAGACTACAGGGTATTAGAATTAGAATTTTATATACTATTGTGTATTTTTTTTTTTTTTTTTTTTCGTGTGTGTGTGTGTGTGTACACTTATTTGTACTCTCCTATTTTGTGGTTTCAGAGGTAGTTTCTAAGCTCTTGCTTGGTTCTGCATCTTAACTTGCCACTTGCCAGATTCACTGCCTTGTAGCCTCAGGGTTTTATTGTACCTGCTCTTAAAATTTTGTATGGTGCCTGCCTCCACCACTTCCTCATCGAGATCATTCCATTTCCCAACCACCTCTGAAGCTGAAGAAATACTTCCATCTGCATCTTTAAATTTCAGTTGTGTCCCCAAGTTTCCATTTCTCACCTCTAAGATAGAATGTCTCTGACTGTCATGCGTGTTGTCATATCTTGCCTGGCTCTTCTGCTTAAAGTTGTTAGATTCAGTTCCTTGAGCCTCTCCTTGTATCTCATTCCATTTAGCTCAGGAACAAGCCTGTTTGCATACTTCTGCACCTATTCCAGTTTCTTAAAATTTTTTCTCAGGTGCAGGTTCCATGCAGGTGCTGCATACTCCAAGTTGGGCTTGATGTACTGTGTGTTATATAAAGGGCCTGGTATGACTCTTTGTTGAGATTACTGTAAGCTACTTTTAGATTTGTCAGATGCATTGGCTGTATAGGTTATTTGGCTGATATGAGCCTCTGGCAATATACCAGACACTATACCCACCCCTAGGTCTTTTTTCTCTTTGAGTGAAGTCTGCAGCCTGTTTTCCTAGTCTATTCCTCATTTCCAGTCTTGTTCCTCCTCCAGTTTTCACGACCCTGCATTTACTGGGGTTAAATTCAGGTAACCACTTACCTGGCAAATCTTGCAATTTGTCCAGATCCATTTAAGGCTTTACCCTATCCTCATTTAATTTTATTTGCTTCATCAGTTTAACATCATCAGCAGTAGAAAAAATAGCTGAATTAGTCCCATCTGGAATGTCATTCAAATACATCAGAAACAGTACTGGTCTTAACTTGCAAAACCCCACTAGTTACTCTTTCCAGTTCTGATGTCACTTGCCTGACAATCACTCTTTCCTTTCCCTAAGATACTCTTCGATTCACCAAAATATTTTCTTTTTCATTTTTGCCTCCACTTCAGATTTTTAACCCAGCTTCTTGTGGGGTACATCATAAAATGCCTTCATTCAGTCTAAGAAAATGCAGTCCACCCATTCTTTTCTCTCTCTCTCTCTCGCTCTTTTTTTTTTTTTTTTTTTTTTTTTAAACAGGGTTTGACAAGGTTAGGTTAAGGATCCCTAGCTTTATTGACAAGCTATTTACAGGTTAAGGATTCCTAACTTTATTGACAAACTAAGAGCTGTTACCTACATCAGCTCATATGAGAGCATTTTTATTGCTATGAAACATACAAGTAGGGAACAGAAGGAAGTTGGAGCCATCTGTGGGCCAGCATTTTCATCTGATCAACTGACTTTACCTTGTTGACATCATAATGCTGTACAAATTTGTTCCATACTCGAGTCATCCTGGGGATAAATGATCTCAGATGAAATGATGTTCTGGAGAAGGGTACAGCCAGAGTGAGGTTGCTGCTTTCTGCCGATCTTGTGGTATAGAAGCTTGCTTCATGCTGTCCTTGAAGTGGATCCAGATGTGGTACTTTGACAATATTGGCCTTGTACGTAACAGTAAGGCCACCCACATCCCTCCTGTGTTGAAGGCTCTGCCGAAATAACAGATCTATCCAGGATTGGCCCAGGCGAGAGATGAGACGTCTTGCTCTGTTCTCTACTCTGTCAAGCAGTTGCAGATGAGAAGGGGGGGCAGGAAAACCAAGCAAGTGGAGCATACTCTAGGTGTGAGCGTACTTGTGCCTCATACAAAATCTTGCAACCCCTGCTGTCAAGCAGATGCGAGATACGGCGAAGTGCTGTAAGCTTCCTGGCTGCCTTGTTTGCAAGATTTACAACCTGGTTTTTCATGGTCAGTTTGGAGTCAAATTTCACCCCAAGGATATCAACACACACACACACACACACACACACACACACACACACACACACACACACACACACACACACACACACACACACACACACACTCACACTCACACTCACACTCACACTCACACTCACACACTCACACTCACACTCACACACTCACACACTCACACTCACACACACTCTCTCTCTCACTCTCACTCTCCATTCTCTCTCTCCATTCTCTCTCTCCATTCTCTCTCTCTCCATCCTCTCTCCATCCTCTCTCTCCATCCTCTCTCTTTTTCACACATCTATCAGAACTTCATCAAAGTAGTAAGCAGTCTGCAATCTCTGAATCCATGCTGCTTAGTGTTTATGAAACTACTTATCTCCATGTGTTCAACCACTCTCTCTCTGATAATTTTCTTCATTTCCTTGCAAGGTATGCATGTCAGAGAATTGGTCTGTAATTCGATAGTTCCTGCGTGTCTCCTTACTTAAATATAAGGACTGTCTTCCAGGGTGACAGCTTGTCAGGTCCCATTTCCCTTTGATGTGTTTAACTCATATTTTTTTTTCACTTTCCTTATTGTTTGCATGGCATCCAATTTCTTTGTACTCTTTTCCCAAGGCTTTCTGTTATTGGCCGTTTCCACTGAGAAGACCTCTTTATGTTTGTTATACACTTGGCAGACTTCCTTGTCATTTTTTTTGAGAGCTGCTCTTCTTCCATCTTCTGCCAAATCACTTATTTTGTCTTTTACTGTCATCTTTCTTCTGATGTGGCTGTGAAGCAGTTTTGGTTCGGACTTTACCTTTGCTGCTATATCATTCTCAAATTGCTGTTCAGCCTCTCCAATCGCCCTTTCATGTGCATTTCTGGCTAATCTCTTTACTTTCCTGTTTTCATCCATCCTTAGCTTTCCATAGTGTTTCCATGATTCTCTGTGTAGCATCCTTGCATCTCTGGTTGAACCAGGGGCTCTTTGGTTTTGCTGTTTTCCATTCTTGTGGGTATAATGAGCTGTTGGAGTGTGAGCAGAGTAATTTTGTGAAGGGATTCAGGGAAATCAGTTAGCCAGACTTGAGTCCTGGAAATGGGAAGTACAATGCCTGCACTTTAAAGGAGGGGTGTAGGATATTGGCAGTTTGGAGGGACATCTAAACTGTTGTATCTGAGTGCCTCTGCAAAGACAGTGATTATGTATGAGTGAAGGTGAAAGTGTTGAATGATGATGAAAGTTTTTTCTTTCTATTTAGGTTTTTCCTTCTTTTTGGGTCACCCTGCCTCGGTGGGAAATGGCTGACGTATTAAAAAAAAAAAATGGGTATGATGATGATGATGTCTGCTTCTGGGCAGAGCAGTACTCCATTATCTCATGTGCTGACTTTTCTTTCAGTTTCCTTTCCCACTATACTGCATTCAGGAATTCATTTATTCCCCTGAAGTTCCTTCTTGTAAAGTTTGTCTTCTTGCATACTGCTCCTGCTGATTTTCATTTTACTTTTTAGTTCCACCAGGTATTTGAAGTTCAATATTGTATGGCTGCTAGCACTGAGGGGTCTCTTCATATTTTATTCACCTATGTCCGATGTACTTGCAGTAAATACTATGTCCAGTTTTACTGACATATTTCCTGCTCTCTCTTGTCATGTCTTTAACATGCTGACATAAAGTTGTCCTCAACTGCCTCTAACTTAACCCTTCACATTTCTGGTTCCCATGTGGGTCCTAGTTCTCACAATCTATTTCTTTATGGTTGAAGTCACCTATGATAAGTAGCTTTGCTTTATTCCTATACACACTCTTAGCTGCTAAGGTTATGGTGTCAACAATTGCTTACTTGTTATATTCATATCCTTGTCTCGGCCTCCTACTGCCAGGTGGCAGGTTGCAAATCACTGCCACTACTACTACTATGCTTCCCCCAGTCATAATTGGGCCAACTCTGTAGTTGCTTGCTGCATTTTCTGTTTATCCCACTCAGTGTCAAATGTAGCTTTTCTAGCACATCTCATGGGAGTGGGAGAAGGTAGGACTGTGGTTGATGTGTGCATCACTGCACTTGGAGTAGTCAGGGATAAATTTGTTGACACTGAAGGGAAAAGGAAAGGGTGTGGGAAATTTTAGCTCCTGGCCCTGCCGCTCAACTTGCCTCGTGGGCCCTATCTTACCTGCTTTTAAAACTGTGTATGGACCCTGCTTCCATCGCCTCCTTCTTAAAAACATTCCACTTCTGACCACCCTGAGACTGAAGAAATATGCCCCAACACCCATGTGGTTCATCTATGTCTTTAACTTTCAGCTGTGCCCCAGAGTACACGTTTCCAGCCTCTCACACATCCTCTCCCTGCCTACCCTATGAATTCCTCTGAATATTTTGTATCTTGTTATCATGTCTCCCCTGTTTCTTGGTCCTTCATTAGCCTCTTGCCTCTTCTCATAGCTCATACTCCTTAACTCTGGAACTAGTCTCATGGCATACCTCTTCATTTTCTCCAGTTTCTTAGCATGTTTTTTTCATGTGTGGGTTGAATGTCATTTCTGCATATTACAAGATGAACCTGACATTTGTTGTATAAAGTAATCTGAATGACTGTTGAGATTCATGAAGGCTACTCTCACATTTATCAGATGAGCATTGGCTGCAGAAGTTATTCAGGTGTGTGTGTGTGTGTGTGTGTGTGTGTGTGTGTGTGTGTGTGTGTGTGTGTGTACTCACCTAGTACTCACCTAGTTGAGATTGCAGGGGTCAGGTCCACGCTCCTGGCCCCGCCTCTTCACTGGTCGCTACTAGGTCACTTTCCCCAAACCGTGAGCTTTATCATACCTCTGCTTAAAGCTATGTATGGATCCTGCCTCCACTACATTGCTTCCCAAACTATTCCACTTCCTGACTACTCTGTGGCTGAAGAAATACTTCCTAACATCCCTGTGATTCATCTGTGTCTTCAACTTCCAACTGTGTCCCCTTGTTGCTGTGTCCCATCTCTGGAACATCCTGTCTTTGTCCACCTTGTCAATTCCTCTCAGTATTTTGTATGTCGTTATCATGTCCACCAGTGTTGTCAGGTTGATTTCCCTTAACCTCTCCTCGTTAAGGGACTAGTCTTGTTGCAAACCTTTGAACTTTCTCTAGTTTCTTTACGTGCTTGGCTAGGTGTGGGTTCCAAACTAGTGCCGCATACTCCAATATGGGCCTAACGTAGACGGTGTACAGGGTCCTGAACGATTCCTTATTAACCCTTTGGGGGTTACAGACGTACTAGTACGTCTTACAACCCAGGGTTTTTGACGTACTAGTACGCCTAAATTCTAGCACCCTCAAATCTAGTGAGAGAAAGCTGGTAGGCCTACATATAAAAGAATGGGTCTATGTGGTCAGTGTGCACAGTATAAAAAAATCCTGCAGCACACAGTGCGTAATGAGAAAAAAAAAACTTTGACCGTGTTTTGGATTAAAACAGCGACTTTGCACTGTATTTTTGTACGGTATTTATTGTTGTATTCTAGTTTTCTTGGTCTCATTTTATGGAATGGAAGACATATTACAGAAATTGAGATGATTTTGACTGGTTTTACAATGAAAAGTACCTTGAAATTGAGCTCAAAGTAGCAGAAATGTTCGATTTTTACCAAAGTTCAAAAGTAAACAAATCATGCCAAGCGTCCAATACACATCAACTGACGAGTCTAATATTCTTTCACAAGTGCGCTGATATTATTTATACCATTTTTACAATAATGCGGTAGTCTGCATAACAGTAAATCTTATTTTTTTTTTTGTAAGAATAAAAATTCAAAGTGGAAAGCCAAAGAAATACAAGAGGGGCCTGGGGATGTGACTAACGAACAGAGAACTTGTTAGTTTAGTGCTAGGAATGTCTTTCTTGTTTATTCTGGACCCTATTCGAAAATTGGCATCTTTTGAAATTTGTGTGAAACTGGCAAAATTGCTAAATTCTGACCACTTTATTGGATAGTTGAAATCAGTAAATGGGTGGTTTCTTGTACTCACTCAATAGAAAAAATGGAATTCTAGCGAAATAGTTATGATTTTTGTTGACTAGTACCCTGGAATTGGCCGAAAATAGGGCTCAAAGTGGGCAAAATCACTGATGCGTAAACATCGTTGAGACCACTAACTTTGCGAGAGCATAATTCCGTAAGTTTCCCATCAAATTTCATACTTTTGGTGTCATTATGATCGGGAAAAGATTCTCCATCTTTTCATAAGAAAAAATAATTTTTTTTTTTTTTTTTTTTTTTGAAATCTGGCCAACCCTGAGAACAAGTCTCTGAGAGGACCTATCGACCCCCAAAGGGTTAAGATGTCGGAATGCTGTTCTGAGGTTTGCTAGGCGCCCATATGCTGCAGCAGTTATTTGGTTGATGTGTGCTTCAGGAGATGTGCCTGATGTTATACTCACCCCAAGATCTTTTTCCTTGAGCGAGGTTTGTAGTCTCTGGCCCCCTAGACTGTACTCCATCTGCGGTTTTCTTTGCCCTTCCCCAATCTTCATGACTGCACTTGGTGGGGTTGAACTCCAGAAGCCAATTGCTGGACCAGGTCTGCAGCCTGTCCAGATCCCTTTGTAGTTCTGCCTGGTCTTCGATCGAATGAATTCTTCTCATCAACTTCACGTCATCTGCAAACAGGGACACTTCGGAGTCTATTCCTTCCGTCATGTCGTTCACAAATACCAGAAACAGCACTGGTCCTAGGACTGACCCGTGTGGGACCCCACTGGTCACAAGTGCCTACTCTGACACCTCGCCACATACCATGACTCGCTGCTGTCTTCCTGACAAGTATTCCCTGAGCCACTGCAGTGCCTTCCCTGTTATCCCTGCTTGGTCCTCCAGTTTTTGCACTAATCTCTTGTGTGGAACTGTGTTAAACGCCTTCTTGCAGTCCAAGAAAATGCAGTCCACCCACCCCTCTCTCTCTTGTCTTACTGCTGTCACCATGTCATCGAACTCCAGTTGGTTTGTGACACAGGATTTCCCGTCCCTGAAACCATGTTGGCTGCTGTTGATGAGATCATTCCTTTCTAGGTGTTCCACCACTCTTCTCCTGATAATCTTCTCCATGACTTTGCATACTATACATGTCAGTGACACTGGTCTGTAGTTTAGTGCTTCATGTCTGTCTCCTTTTTTAAAGATTGGGACTACATTTGCTGTCTTCCATGCCTCAGGCAATCTCCCTGTTTCGATAGATGTATTGAATATTGTTGTTAGGGTACACATAGCGCCTCTGCTCCCTCTCTCAGGACCCATTGAGAGATGTTATCCAGCCCCATTGCCTTTGAGGTATCTAGCTCACTCAGAAGCCTCTTCACTTCTTCCTCGGTTGTGTGTACTGTGTCCAGCACTTGGTGGTGTGCCCCACCTCTCCGTCATTCTGGAGCCCCTTCTGTCTCCTCTGTGAACACTTCTTTGAATCTCATGTTGAGTTCCTCACACACTTCACAGTCATTTCTTGTTGTCTCTCCTCCTTCCTTCCTTAGCCTGATTACCTGGTCCTTGTCTGTTGTTTTCCTCCTGATGTGGCTGTATAACAGCTTCGGGTCAGATTTGGCTTTCGCTGCTATGTCGTTTTCATATTGTCATTGGGACTCCCTTCTTATCTGTGCATATTCATTTCTGACTCTACGACTGCTTTCCTTATTCTCCTGGATCCTTTGCCTTCTATATTTCTTCCATTCCCTAGCACACTTGGTTTTTGCCTCCCTGCACCTTTGGGTAAACCATGGGCTCATTCCTGTTACCCTTGGGTACAAACCTCTCCTCAGCCTCCTTGCACATTACTGCTACATATTCGATCATCTCATTAACTGGCTTCCCTGCCAGTTCTCTGTCCCATTGAACCCCATTCAGGAAGTTCCTCATTCCCGTGTAGTCCCCTTGTGTGTGTGGGTTTGTGTGCTTGCCTATGTGTACTCACCTATATGTAGTTACAGGGGTTGAGTCTTAACTCTTGGCCCTGCCTCTCATCTTGCTGCTTGACAGATTCACTCCCTCCTAATGTATGTGTGTATGTGTGCAGGGTTTATGGTGGGTGAGCTTCAGTTCTTGGTCGTGCTTTACTTTTGAATAATTGATATGATCGAACCCTGTTATAGCTCTGTGAGGGTGTGTATGGTCTGGCCATTAACCCTTTCACTGTTATGATTTAAAAAAAAAATAATAAAAAATGTATCTTCTAAAGTGATAGACAATCTTTCTCTAAAGGTAATGACACCAGAAATGTGAAATTTGAGGGAATTGTGCAACAAATAGTTGGTGGTTTGGGCGCAGTTTACACATTAGTGATTTCACTCACTTCGAGCCTATTTTAGGTCAGTTACCTTCCTCAGACTGACCCAGTTCTTAGCTGGTTTCACTAGTATGCCTTTCATCCTACCGAATGGAATGCATAATAGCTTGTAAAACTAGAAAATGCCCAGAAGACTGTAATTTGGCTAGTTTTACACAAAATTCAACAAATTCTAATTTATAAACAGGACTCCAAAATAAACACTGTAGGCATTTTAACCACTAAAGGAACCTTTCCACTGTTCACAGAACAGGTTTCAGACCTTTCCTATATGGCTTTCCATTTTGAATTCATCATCACATAAAAATATCAAGAATTTTACCCTATATCTCGGGTTAATAAAATATAACCAAGAATGATTGGTCATGGTTTAGGCCATCCCAATATTTGAAGTAGACCTATTAAACACCCATAAAGCAAACCAATGGGGAAGGGGTAGCAGGGCCTCTACCCTTCCTCATGAAAATCGCCAAAAATCGAATATTTCCAACATTATGAGGCCTATTTCAAGCCATTTCCAGTCTGAAATTGGCCACATTACACTAGGATGTCTACTATTCTGTCAATGGTTACCAAGAAACAACCAATAAAACAGTGAAAACCACCTTAAAACATGCCTCAAATTTACTGTTTTAATCCAAACACGAAGTTAGAGGTTAGTTGTTCTCATCATATACTGCATCGGGCACAATTTTTTTATACTGTGTACATGCACTGCACAGACCCATTCCTTCAGGCCTTGGCCAAAATTTACCAGTCATAGCATAATTGAGGGCCCTACGATTAAAATGAGATTTACACGAGTGACTGTGAAAGGGTTGATAACAAAGCTTTCTTTATATGTTTCTGCTTGGATTGATATGGGACTCTCATTACCACTACATTATTAAGAGCTGGTCATACTCATATGGTAAATAATAGAACATTTTTTGTTCAGTTTTCTAAAGGTTATTCCTACATTTGTTATTTTAGGAAACTCCACTGATGTTATTGTTTGCATGTCTGAAACAGGTTTGGTGTGGTTTCTGTTTTCACATTTTTTTCCCTGCTTGAACTCATGAGATGCTCCTTTTCAGGAGTTACACTGTTCTCATTCTCCCATTCTCTACTCACTTTCATTACTTTGCAGTTTGCTGGGTTTGAATTCTCATGGCCACTTCAGCATTATTGCAGCTTGTCTAGGGTTTCCCATAGTTTCCCAAAGTCATTTTCTATTCATATTGTCCTTATTAGTTTTGCATCGTCTACAACACAGGTAGATTTGAGTTATCAGACTTACTCTGGTGGGTCATAAGACTGTTAGGCTTGGTGTACATAGATACAATGCAGGTTAAAATAACAAAATAGGTATATGACACTAAAGTTATTGTATAAAACTTGTTTGAAGTGTTCAGAAAACTGTATGGGTAAAAACAGACATTAAATAATGTGTACGAGTAAAATACATAAGGAATCACAAGGAAAAGATGAAAAGGAATGGTTGGGGAAAGAGGAAGAGTGAATGTTTGCTGCGCATAGTGTAGGAAAATTATAGCTACACGAAGACTCCATATACAACCCCATTACAGTTGGGAGAGAGAGTGTAATAGAAATAGGTACTGTACCATAGTTAGTTAATATGAAACCAACATCAGATTGTAAAATTAGTTATGCTGAGGAATGGAAGTATATTATTGTGCAGATATTTGCTTAGGATACATTATGATAAGTTGGAAATATAAACACATATGCAGTATAATGTGATCCTTTATTGACAATGTTTCACCCACACAGTGGGCTTTTTCAAGTCACACACAGAAAAAGCCCACTGTGTGGGTGAAACGTTGTCAATAAAGGATCACATTATACTGCATATGTGTTTATATTTCCATTGTGTCGGTATTTTATACCATTTATTTCCATTATGATAAGTTAATGTTAATATAATGTGTCTTTTTAATTCAGGCAAGTGAACAACAGTCTGGGTTAGAAGGTTGTGTACAAGAAGCCCAGGCATGGGAAAGAGAGTATGTCAGTGTTCTGGATTATCTAGCACAGTCTGATTTAATCCTCACTCAGGCTATCACCAACCAGATACAGGTGGATCAAGTCCAGGTAAATGTTTAAATTTTTTAAACCAAAATATTAACTATATGGTTAACAATCCAGCGGTTTACTAATTAGTTACAGCGTCTTTATTGCATACCTAATAGTGATTTCTCTCATTCCTAGATTAAAGTAGGCAGGAGTTTTTTTGGTTAATAAAGTTGAAGTTGAGCATATACATTTTTTGTTTGGTTTTAATTGGCAAAATTTAATTCTGTATATTCCACAGGATTACATATTTGTCTTATATTAGAGAGTGTAAAGGCTAATTTTCTTGTAAATAATACTGCAGTAATTTGGACAGTGTTTGAAAGTGCAGTTTAATTGTATAATATCTTTTAATTCATGTTACATAATATAACAGACTTTTTTGCACTCATTTATTGCATATTATTTATTATTAATTAAAAAGTTTAATATCTGATTTAAAGAACTCCTTGTACTAAACAGTTTAAGATTAATAACAACAAATTTCAAGGTGCAAGAAGAGCTGTTGACACAGCAAGTTGTGCTTAAGAAGATGCAGACACAGGTTGAAGTCTATCATAGTCAGGGCAAGACAGAAGCAGCACTACGACTAGAAGACCAAATTGCTCATCTACAGGTTGGTTCTTTCCATCACTACTCATCCCTCCCAACCTTCTTACCTACCCCGTTTAACCTTACCCCTCCTCAATCTTTGTCTTGTTCTTCAGTTATATTTTTGCTTAATAAATATTCTACACTATTCTACCAGTTTTACTTAAGTTGTTTTGTTTAGTGTGACTAGTGAAAGTTAAAAGCTTCTATTCAGTGTAATTATTACAATTTTGAGAATAACCTTTTAATGTATTCTTCACTTTTTCAGAAAAAATATGAGGAGATTGAAATGAAATTGCAGATATGCCAGAAGCCAAGTGATTTTGATACACGTTTGACTGAGGTGAACCAGCAGCTGCAAGAAATTGGTCAGAGAGTTCATCTAGTAAATATGGATTCTGGGGACCCTGAGGGGATTCAAGAACAACTAAATCAGTGTTTGGTAAATTGTAGAAGGCTAAGTAATTGATGTATATATATATGGTATTTTCTGTAAGTGTATGATGACAGAGTAGACAGCTCATGATTTAGCTTGTTACTCTGTTTTGTTATCCAAAAGCATGGTTCTCTGGTTTGATTTTGCTGACACTAGGCTTACATCTTTTTATGACACTTTTTTGTTTTTTACAGTACATACTTTCTTTTGCAAAGTATTATTTTTACAATTAGACAGTATATAGTTATTTTATATCTTTTACAGGATTTGTATCAAACACTCAGTGAAGTAAAATCAGAAGTGGAAAGCGTGATAGCAACAGGCCGTAAAATAGTTAAAGAAGGGCAATCTTCAGATCCAGATGGCCTTACTCTTCAGCTAGACCAGTTGAAAGCACTTTATAATAAAGTTGGTGTTCCATATATTTTATATGTTGAACCTTTAACTGAATGAAACCTTTACTAGAATTGTCTGAGCTTGTGAAAATAGAAATACAGTAGCTAGCAACTAGCAGTGGTATGTGACTAGCAAACTGTTGCTGTGTTGCCTATTATGTTACCCCTAATTCTAGGTAATTTCATCGTATTAACTCAGGCATTAAAGTGTAGATTGGATTATTAAAAAATTATTGTTGTGCACTTTCATTACAAATTTTTTCTTCAGTGAGTTGCATATGTGTTACTGAACCTGTATGTTTCTTGCACATGATCATTAATTTGTAGATAAGTGGTATAAAATACTGACAGGATGTTAAAATAAAGACAAATGCAGTATAATGTGATCCTTTATTGTCTATGTTTTGCCCAAACAATGGGATTTATCAGGTCACAAACAGATCTGTTTGTTGTTTGATGAAGCCTATTGTGTAGGCAAAACGTATTTAATAATTTCCTTAAAATGCATTTGTCTTATTTTTCCATCATCAATTTCCACATAGTTTTTCTTTCTAATTTGTGTGCAAGTAATTCTTTCAACATTATTTTTTTTTACATCATTGCTAAATAACTTACATTACTTTATTTTTTTTTAACATGTTGGCTGTTTCCCACCGAGGCAGGGTGACCCAAAAAGAAAGAAAAAACTTTCATCATCATTCAATGCTCTCACCATTATTCATACATAATCACTGTTTTTGCAGAGGCACTTAGATATGACAGTTTAGATGTCCCTCCAAACTGCCAGTATCTCAAATCCCTCCTTTAAAATGCAGACATTGTACTTCTGATTTCCAGGACTTAAGTCCGGCTGACCGTTTCCCTGAATGCTTTCACAAAATATTACCTTGCTCACACTCCAACAGCTCTTCAGGTCCCAAAAACCATTCGTCTTCATTCATTCCTATCTAACACGCTCACAAATGCTTGTTGGAAGTCCACAAAACCTCATTTACCCTTTCCCTCCAACCTTTCCTAGGATGACCCCCTACCCCTCCTTCCTTCCCCTACAGATATATATGCTCTCCAAGTCATTCTACTTTTTTCCATTCTTTCTAAATAAGCAAACCATCTCAACAGCCCCTTTTCAGCCCTCTGATAAATACTTTTAGTAACTCCACACCTCTTCCTAATTTCCACACTAGGAATTCTCTGCATAATATTTACACCACACATTGCCCTTAGACAGGACAACTCCACTGCCTCCAGCCTCCTCCTCGTTGCAACATTTACAACCCAAGCTTCACACCCATATAAGAGTGTTGGTACCACTATACTTTCATACATTCCCTTCTTTGCCTCCATGGATAACATTTTTTGTCCCCATAGATACCTCAATGCACCACTCACCTCTTTTCCTTTATCAATTCTATGGTTAATCTTATCCTTTATAAACCCATCTGCTGACAAGTCAACTCTCAAATATCTGAAAACATTCACTTCATCCATAATCCATCCCTCCAATGTGATATCCAGTTTTTATTTATCAAATTGCTTGATACTCTCATTACCTTATTCTTACCTATGTTCACTCTCAACCCTTAGATACCCATACATACCCTTACATACATAGTTGGGGTTGTAAAAGAGGTAAATGCTAGGGTGTTGGGGTGAGGGATGGGATTAAATTATGGGGAATCAAATACAAAATGGGAGTTGACAGTTAATTTTGCTGATGATACTGTGCTTATGGGATATTCTAAAGAAAAATTGCAAAGGTTAGTGGACTAGTTTGGGAGTGTGTGTAAAGGTAGAAAGTTGAAAGTGAACATAGATAAGAGAAAGGTGATGAGGGTATCAAATGATTTAGATAAAGAAAAATTGGATATCACATTGGAGAGAGAGAGTATGGAAAAAGTGAATATTTTCAGATATGTTTATGGGTTTATAAAGGATGAGGTTAACCATAGAATTGATGAAGAATAAAAGGTGTGTGGTGAGTTGAGGTATATGTGGAAACAAAAAACGTTTTCTATGGAGGCAAAGAAGGGAATGTATGAAAGTTTAGTGGTACCAACTCTCTTATATGGGTGTGAAGTTTGGGTTGTAAGTGCTGCAGAAAGGAGGCGGGTGGAGGCAGTTTAGATGTCTTGCCTAAGGGCAATGTGTGGTGCAAATATTATGTAGAAAATATGGAGTGTGGAAATTAGGAGAAGGTGTGGAGTTAATAAAAGTATTAGTCAGAGGGCTGAAGAGGGATTGTTCAGGTGGTTTGGTCATTTAGAGAGATTGGATCAAAGTAGAATGACATGGAGAGCATATAAATCTGTAGGGGAAGGTTGGAGGGAGGGGGTAAAGGAGGTTATGTGGGCAAGGGGCTTGGACTTCCAGTAAGCGTGATTGAGTGTGTTAGATAGGAGTGAATGGAGATGAATAGTTTTTGTGACCTGATAAGCTATTGGAGTGTGATCAGGTTAATATTTAGTGAAGGGATTCAGGGAAACCAAATATTTTTATATAGCCGGATTTGAGTACTGGAAATAGGAAGTACAATGCCTGCTCATTAACCCTTAAACTGTCCAAACGTAGATCTAAGTTCACTCGCGTGACGCTCCGAATATTTGGAAAACAAAAAATTGCTTTTTTTTTTCTTTAAAAATGAAGAGCACATTTTCTTCATATTATAGGATTAGGTGATACATATTTTAAGAAAAAGAGGATAAATAAGTATACAAGATATGATGTAGGGCAAAATGACAGTAGTTTGTTGGATTATGTATTGGTGGATAAAAGACTGTTAAGTAAACTTCAGGATGTACATGTTTATAGAGGGGCCACAGATATATCAAATCACTTTTTAGTTGTAGCTACACTGAGAGTAAAAGGTAGATGGGATACAAGGAGAATAGAAGCATCAGGTAAGAGAGAGGTGAAGGTTTATAAACTAAAAGAGGAGGCAGTTAGGGTAAGATATAAACAGCTATTGGAGGATAGATGGGCAAATGAGAGCATAGGCAATGGGGTCGAAGAGGTATGGGGTAGGTTTAAAAATGTAGTGTTAGAGTGTTCAGCAGAAGTTTGTGGTTACAGGAAAGTGGGTGCTGGAGGGAAGAGAAGTGATTGGTGGAATGATGATGTGAAGAGAGTAGTAAGGGAGAAAAAGTTAGCATATGAGAAGTTTTTACAGAGTAGAAGTGATACAAGGAGGGAAGAATATGGAGAAAAAGAGAGAGGTTAAGAGAGTGGTGAAGCAATGTAAAAAGAGGAGCAAATGAGAGAGTGGGTGAGTTATTATCAACAAATTTTGTTGAAAATAAGAAAAAGTTTTGGACTGAGATTAACAAGTTAAGGAAGCCTAGAGAACAAATGGATTTGTCAGTTAAAAATAGGAGAGTAGAGTTATTAAATGGAGTGTTAGAGGTATTGGGAAGATGGAGGGAATATTTTGAGGAACTGTTGAATATTGATGAAGATAGGGAAGCTGTGATTTTGTGTATAGGGCAAGGAGGAATAACATCTTGTAGGAGTGAGGAAGAGCCAGTTGTGAGTGTGGGGGAAGTTCATGAAGCAGTAGGTAAAATGAAAGGGGGTAAGGCAGCTGGGATTGATGGGATAAAGATAGAAATGTTAAAAGCAGGTGGGGATATAGTTTTGGAGTGGTTGGTGCAATTATTTAATGAATGTATGGAAGAGGGTAAGGTACCTAGGGATTGGCAGAGAGCATGCAGAGTTCCTTTGTATAAAGGCAAAGGGGACAAAAGAGAGTGCAAAAATTATAGGGGGATAAGTCTGTTGAGTATACCTGGTAAAGTGTATGGTAGAGTTATTATTGAAAGAATTAAGAGCAAGACGGAAAATAGGATAGCAGATGAACAAGGAGGCTCTAGGAAAGGTAGGGGGTGTGTAGACCAGGTGTTTACAGTGAAACATATAAGTGAACAGTATTTAGATAAGGCTAAAGAGGTTTTTGTGGCATTTATGGATTTGGAAAAGGCGTATGACAGGGTGGATAGGGGAGCAATGTGGCAGATGTTGCAGATGTATGGTATAGGAGGTAGGTTACTGAAAGCAGTGAAGAGTTTTTACGAGGATAGTGAGGCCCAAGTTATAGTATGTAGGAAAGGGAGATTATTTCCCAGTAAAAGTAGGCCTTAGACAAGGATGTGTGATGTCACTGTGTTTTTTTTTTTTTTCAACAAGTCGGCCGTCTCCCATCGAGGCAGGGTGACCCAAAAAAAAAGAAAGAAAATCCCCAAAAAGAAAATACTTTCATCATCATTCAACACTTTCACCACACTCGCACATTATCACTGTTTTTGCAGAGGTGCTCAGAATACAACAGTTTAGAAGCATACACATATGAAGATACACAACATATCCCTCCAAACTGCCAACTGTGGTTGTTTAATATATTTGTAGATGGGGTTGTAAGAGAAGTAAATGCCAGGGTCTTGGCAAGAGGCGTGGAGTTAAAGAATCACACATAAAGTGGGAGTTGTCACAGTTGCTCTTTGCTGATAACACTGTGCTCTTGGGTGATTCTGAAGAGAAGTTGCAGAGGTTGGTGGATGAATTTGGTAGGGTATGTAAAAGAAGAAAATTGAAAGTGAATACAGGAAAGAGTAAGGTTATGAGGATAACAAAAAGATTAGGTGATGAAAGATTGGATATCAGATTGGAGGGAGAGAGTATGGAGGAGGTGAATGTATTCAGATATTTGGGAGTGGATGTGTCAGTGGATGGGTCTGTGAAAGATGAGGTGAATCATAGAATTGATGAGGGGAAAAGGGTGAGCAGTGCACTTAGGAGTCTGTGGAGACAAAGAACTTTGTCCTTGGAAGCAAAGAGGGGGAATGAATGAGAGTATAGTTTTACCAATGCTCCTGTATGGGTGTGAAGCATGGGTGATGAATGTTGCAGCGAGGAGAAGGCTGGAGGCAGTGGAAATGTCATGTCTGAGGGCAATGTGTGGTGTGAATATAATGCAGAGAATTCATAGTTTGGAAGTTAGGAGGAGGTGCGGGATTGCCAAAACTGTTGTCCAGAGGGCTGAGGAAGGGTTGTTGAGGTGGTTCAGACATGTAGAGAGAATGGAGCAAAACAGAATGACTTCAAGAGTGTATCAGTCTGTAGTGGAAGGAAGGCGGGGTAGGGGTCAGCCTAGGAAAGGTTGGAGGGAGGGGGTAAAGGAGGTTTTGTGTGCAAGGGGCTTGGACTTCCAGCGGGCATGCGTGAGCATGTTTGATAGGAGTGAATGGAGACAAATGGTTTTTAATACTTGACGTGCTGTTGGAGTGTGAGCAAAGTAACATTTATGGAGGGGTTCAGGGAAACCGGCAGGCCGGACTTGAGTCCTGGAGATGGGAAGTACAGTGCCTGCACTCTGAAGGAGGGATGTTAATATTGCAGTTTAAAAACTGTAGTGTAAAGCACCCTTCTGGCAAGACAGTGATGGAGTGAATGATGGTGAAAGTTTTTCTTTTTCGGGCCACCCTGCCTTGGTGGGTCAGTACTTACCGAGATATGAGACCGTGAAGTTGGCTCTGGATGCTCACCTGACGGCAACATCGACTCCTGCCGCTTGCAGAAGTGTTGCCGATATACCTTTTTTTCTCATTTTTATTTTAATTTATATATTTTTTATGTTCTGATAATTACAATTTATAATAATTCTTGTTATTTCATAGCCAATCTTTGTTTTGACACTAATATTAGGTACTGAAACAGTGCTCAAATAGTCACAATCACATTGACAGGTGAACATTTACACCTGCCTGGGTCATTTACAATTGTCTAAAAATATGTTCAAAGTATTTATAGGTCCCAGCAATGTTTTACATATCCTGGCATATATCTTGAAGCATGGTGTTGTGAAAAGCATCCCTATACTGTTGACAGCCCAGTGACATTGGATAAATGCCCACTGCTCCAGCTAACCCTCTCTGTATTTGTTATCATTGTTACACACAAACGTGTCTTGTCTCTCTGTCTATTTATCTGTTTGTCTGTCTATCTGTCTGTCTATCTTTGCCTGGAATTTTTGGGTTATCGTAGGTTATTTACACTATGTATAATAACTGTACTTATGTGTGCATGTGAGAGAGAGAGACATAGAGATATAGACAGTTACAGAGATATAGATAGACAGCCAAAGCCAACTGAAGCCAGCCAAAGCCAGCCAAAGCCAGCGAGCCAGCCAAAGCCAGCCAGCCAACTAGCTTGCCAGCCTGCCAAATACATAAGAAAGAAGGGACACTGCAGCAGGCCTACTGGCCCATGCAAGGCAGGTCCCTCCCCCCCCCCCCCCCAGCTTAGACCAATGACCCACCTAGTCAGGTCACATCCACTGAAGGAAGGAGCACAACTTCAGACCTAGTAGCACAAGCTAGTCAGGTCCAACTCACACCCACCCACACTCACTCATGTACTTAGCTAACCCTTGCTGTATTTGTTATCACTTACACATGAACATGTCTGTCTATCTATCTGTTTACCTGTCTGTCTCTGCTTATCTGTCTTTCTGTCTATCTGGAGTATAGTACGTATATCAAACTCCTTGAATTATGGTGTTATGACATCTGTTGACAGCCCAGTGACATTTGATAAATGGGCACTCAGGGAACCTTGGCTTTATTTGTTTTCACTGATACACACAAACATGTTTGTCTGTTTGTCTGTCTGTCTATCTTTGCCTGGAATTTTTGGGTTATCCTAGGTAATTTACACTATAATAACTGTACTTAATGTGTGCATGTGAGACAGATATATAGATAGACAGAGATATAGACAGAGAGTCAGCCAGAGACAGCGAAAGCAAGCCAGCCAGCCTGCCGAGTACATAAGAACATAAGAAAGAAGAAACACTGCAGCAGGCCTACTGGCCCATGCAAGGCAGGTCCATGTCACTCTCCAACTCCTCCCCTTCCCCGATGTAGACCAATGACCCACTTAGTCAGGTCACATCCACTGAAGGAAGGAGCATGACATCTGACCTAGTAGCACAAGCTAGTCAGGTCCAACTCACACCCACCCACACTCACTCATGTATTTATCTAACCTATTTTTACTTTCCTCTTAAAATGGGAGTGTTAATGCGACATGACATCAGTGAATCCTGGTGTTTGCCACACTGTTTGCTCTAGCTGGCACTCAATTGAACTGGTGCTCCCATAAGGTACTAAGTGCTCCCCGATTTTTTTAACCCTTTGACTGTCGCGGCCGTATATATACGTTTGCGAGGTACCGTGTTTGACGTATATATACTCATAAATTCTAGCGGCTTCAAATCAGGCAGGAGAAAGCTAGTAGGCCCACATGTGAGAGAATGGGTCTGTGTGGTCAGTGTGCACCACATAAAAAAAATCCTGGAGTACGCAGTGCATAATGAGAAAAAAAAAAACTCCGACCGTTTTTTTTAATTAAAATGCCGACTTTGTGGTCTATTTTCGTATAGTATTTGTGGTTGTATTCTCGTTTTCTTGGTCTCATTTGATAGAATGGAAACTATATTATAGAAATGGAGGTGATTTTGATTAATTTTACTATAAAAAGAACCTGGAAATGGAGCACAAAGTACAGGAAATGTTTGATTTTTGCCGATGTTCAAAAGTAAACAAATGATGTCATTGTCCAATAAATGTCCAAATAGCCATTCTAATACGCAGTCATGAATGGGTTGATGTAATTTTTACTATTATTACAGTATTGCAGTAGTCTGCATAACAGTAAACCTTCTATTTTTTCTTTGAATAAAATTTCAAAATAAAAAGCAAGAGTAATATCACAGGGACCTGGAGACATGACTGATGAACAAAGAAAATGTTATTTTAGAGCCAGGAATGTCTGCATTGTTCATTCTGGACCTTATTTTGAAATTGTCGTATTTTTTAATTTTCGTGAAATTGGCCAAATTGCAAATTTCTGACCATGTTATTGGGTAGTTGAAATCGGTAAATGGGCAGTTTCTTGTACTCAATCGATAGAAAAAATAGAGTTCTGAAGAAATAGTTATGAGTTTGGTTGACTGGAATAACGGAATTAGCCGAAAATAGGGCTCAAAGTGGGCGAAATTGCCGATTTTTAAATATCGCCGAAGTCACTAACTTCGCGAGAGCGTAATTCTGTCAGTTTTCCATCAAATTTCGTTTTTTTGGTGTCTTTACAATCGGGAAAAGATCTCTATCATTTCATAAGAAAAAATAATTTTTTTTTTTTTTAAATTTTGCGACACCAGGAGACACCTCAGGATTTGGGGTTGCGACAGTCAAAGGGTTAATACTGCGCACAGAGTGCACAGACCCATTCTTTCATGTCTAGGCGACTCAAGCCTATTGTGCCAAATTTGAAGGAATGAAAAATAAAACATTGATCTATGTTTAGAGCGTGCAAATGTAGATCTATGTTTGGATATTGGCAGTTTGGAGGGATATACAGTGGACCCCCGGTTAACGATATTTTTTCACTCCAGAAGTATGTTCAGGTGCCAGTACTAACCGAATTTGTTCCCATAAGGAATATTGTGAAGTAGATTAGTCCATTTCAGACCCCCAAACATACACGTACAAACGCACTTACATAAATACACTTACATAATTGGTCGCATTCGGAGGTGATCGTTATGCGGGGGTCCACTGTATTATATATCTTTATATATGCTTCTAAACTGTTGTATGTGGGTGCCTCTGCAAAAACAGTGATTATGTATGAGATGAAAGTGTTGAATGATGATGAAAGTATTTTGTTTTTGGGGATTTTCTTTCTTTTTGAGTCACCCTGCCTCGGTGGGAGATGGCTGACTTGTTGAAAAAAAAAATTAATCCGTTTCATACACCCAAAAATAATAACAAAAAATACATTTTTTAAAGATTAAATATAGTTTTACATACACAAAACATTGAGAACTAAATAAAATAAATAAACATTTAACTCACTATAACATACCTTTATTGAAAAGTCTTGTTGGCTTATGGAAGACAGAGAAGAGGAGAGAGGGGGGGTACTGATTAGTGTTTGGGAGGGGAATCCTCCTCTGTAAGGACTTCAGGTATCAAAGCCCTCTCTGGGGGTTACTTCCCTCCCTGCCTGCTAGACTCCCTGCATGTCTGCTACACTCCCTGCCTGCCTGCTATGCTTCCTATCTCCCTGCTATACTCCCTCCCTCCATGCTGCACTCCCTGCTTGCCTGCTACACTCCCTACCTCTCTCCACATCTTCCTTTGTTTGTGATCTCTTTTTCGTTAACATGTTTACCTGTTTTGCCACATCAGCTTCCTTGATTTGTTCTTTCTTTGCCAGGATAGAAGTGATTGTTGATTTGGATTTCCCATACATCCTGGCAAGTTCTAGCACTCGAACACCACTTTCATATTTTTCAATAGCTTCTTTCTTAAGTTGCATCATGTTTCTCACTTTCTTTACCAAAGAAACTTTACTAGGAACTTTCATTGGGCCCATAGTGGCTTATTTCACAGTTGCATTTAATAAACAAGCACAAAACCCAATGGATTTTAAGGAAATGTTTGGATGAATGCGTAGAGTATATGTTCTTTCACCAAGAGACACAGGGAGACTTACTCACCTACGCAGGGGCGTCCCAGCGGGCTGACATGTGTAATACGGCCGATTTGCAAGGCACTGGCTGAATTAAGGAGCAAAATTTCGGGCCAAAAAACGGCCTGAATACAATTTGGCTGATATGCGCAGCGGCCAGTATTCGGGGTTCCACTGTATATATATTTTTTTTCAATACGTCGGCCGTCGCCCACTTAGTCAAGATGACCAAAAACAAAAAAAAGCTTTCACCATCATTCAATGCTCTAACCATCATTCACACATAATCACAGTCTTTGCAGAGGTGCCCAGATATGACAGTTCAGATGTCATTCCAAATGGCCAATATCCCAAACCTCTCCTTTAAAGTCCAGGCATTATACTTCCCACCTCCAGGGCTCAAGTCTGGCTAACTCGTTTCCCTGAATCCCTTCACAAAATATTACCCTGCACACACCTGAACAGCTCATTAACCCTTTGACTGTCGAAAGGCCCAATCCTGACGTGTCTCCTGGTGTCGCAAAATATTTGAAAAAAAAAAATTATTTTTTCTTATGAAAACGTTAAGATTATTTTTCTGATTTAGTCCCAAAAAAAAAAAAATTCCCATCAGTACTTACCGAGATATAGAGTCCTGAAGTTTGCTGAAATTGATCTGCGAGCGGCAACAGCGGCGACTGCCGCTCACCCGGTAAACTTTGATTTACTTGCATTCGATGGTTTCTTGTTTTTTTTTCACTATTTTATTTTTTCACATAACTTTTGTGGCCTGTGAGACCAAATTATTGTGCAATGTTCAAATATACACTCATTGAATGTAACAAAATTATAGCAAAAACACTCGTATCATTATAATGTTGCTAAAACTTGTTTACACAAACAAACAATGTAAACAAATGTTTATTACAATTGTTTTATAATATATATACATGTGTACAATCACTGGACACTTTTCTAGAAGTGCTGCAGCTTGTGGAATTCTTTGAAACATGGGTATAAGCACAATGGTGTCTTACACTCCTCACACATAAAACGAGTGTCTCTGCGTTTTGTGGGCGTTTTGTGGTATTGTCCACAGACAAAACACCTCTTCTGAGCATTTTTCTTGGCAGTAGTAGCAGGCAGTGGTATGGGGTAGTGATCACCAGGCCTCAGACGAGAGGACATGTGTTGATAATTTCGTGGGCGCTGGTCTATTGCAGGTGTTGTTTCTTGGTACTTGAATATTATTTGTCTGATGACTGACAAACAAAATTCACCATATTTGGGTTTCTTCTTGGTCTTCAACTTATACATATTATAAGCATTCAGCATGGAAATGTCAAGAAGAGGGAAAAAAACAGTTTTATGTACCACTTATAACTCTTGCGAACACAGTCAGCAAACCCAATCTGCATGTCACATTTGTCCACTAAGCGCATATTGAGGTTGTAATCCATCACAGCTGCAGGTTTTACAATGGGTTCATTGGTCTCTCTATTCTGCTTGCCAGTGTCTACCATTTCGTGTCGGTGAACTGATGTCAGCAGTGTGACATCACGTTTGTCATGCCACCGAAATGCCATGATGTCATTGGCAGCAAACACCTGCACTTCACCTCTATGACTGCCAGCATCGAACCTAGGCATATGTTTACGATTTCTACGCACTGTGCCACACACATCTGTCATGTTCACTCGCAAGAAATCACTGAGTATAGGGCTTGTGTACCAGTTGTCAGTATATAAAATATGCCCCTTACCAAGATATGGCTCCATCATTGTTCTAACCACATCACCAGAGATACCCAGTAACTTTCTGGTATCTTCCATTGTTTTACTGCCAGTGTACACAATTATATCCAAAACCAGACCAGTTTTGCAATCACACAGAACAAATAACTTTATACCAAAGCATTTCCTCTTGCTTGGTATATACTGCTTGAATGAGAGTCTTCCTTTGAACAAAATCAAAGACTCATCAATAACAAGCTTCCTGAATGGATAAAAATACATACAGCACTTTTGTTTCAGGTACATAAACACACGTCTGATCTTATATAACCTGTCGCTTCTGTCGGGCCCTGGTTTTGTCTGAAAAGTGTAACATACGTAACAGTAACACAAATCTATTCACTGGTATAATGTCACTGAAAGCAGGGGTTGAAATCAGGCGGTCTGTCGCCCAGTATGTGTTGACACTATGCTTATACACATGTGGCATAAGCATTATTGTGGCAAAGAACAGATACATCTCTGCCACAGTTGTGTCCTTCCACTGGTGTAGGCGTGATCTTGGTGACAGAATAGTGTTTGCCATGGTGTACTCATAGTATGTATTGCTTTCTCTGACAATAATGTCCATCAGGGGTTCATCGAAGAACAACTGAAAGCATTCCAGTTCAGCGGGATTGTTCCCAAGTGTACATGATGGCCGTATTCCACTTTGTCCTCCATCAAAGTCATGGGGATTGGGAACAATCTCGTCATCTTGCTGCCAATCCCAGATGCGGTCAGCTGGTGCGTTCTGGATATTGTAATGTGGTTGTGGTTGTGCAGGTTGTGGTTGTGGTTGTGGGAGTGTGGGGTCGGGTGAGGCTGGTTGTAGTTGTGTAGAGTCAGCAGCGCGGATAGTAGCGTGGCCTGCTGCTGGTGTCACATGACTCATGCCACCATCACTATCACCACCACCGCCTGCTGCCTCACTTGCATCATTAATACCCATCGTAACAATATCGTTATCTTCTCTATCAGGACGTGGTGTAGGGCCACGGGATGTGCTCCGAGATGTACTCCTTCCTCTTGGAAGAGCATATGGCACACTACCAGACCCCATGCGACGTCGTATATACTGCCGCTTCACTGGGGAATATTCACCCTCACTGTCACAACTAGAACTGCTTTCAATAACCTTGAAATCACTATCTCTATCACTTGCACTGCTCACATCTGAGTCTTGTGCACGGGCAAATAGTTTCCTCTTTCGTCCTGGTACAGGTGAACATGAACGAGCCGGCCCAGCACCAGAGGTGGAAGGTTGTGGGTCATCTGGGTTTTCATCACTAATTATGTTATCCTGGGTAATTTTTTCGGTCACACCCGCTTCAAAACCAGGGAATTCACTTTCACTGACACTATCATCACTGAGCTATCACTTGGGAACAAAAGACCTCCAATCCGCCGAGGAGTGAGAAACTTCTTACCGCGAGGCATGGTGAAAATGGACTACCAAGATGGCGTTCCCACAATGCACCGCTGAGTCCCAGATTTTTTTCACAGGGTGCACACCGACCTCTGAGACCCATTCTCTCTCGTGTAGGCCTACCAGCCCTCTCCCGCTTGATTTGAAGCCGCTAGAATTTATGTGTATAGATACGTCAAACACGGTATCTCCCATGACGTATATATACAACCGCGACAGTCAAAGGGTTAAGACCCAAAAACCAATCATCTCTATTCACTCCTATCTAACATGCTCACTCATGCCTACTGTATGCCCAAGCTCCTTGCAGTCAGTTATTTCTATATTGCATGAAAGATTATTGTTTGATAGTGGATGCTCTATTCTTAAGCAGTTTGATAAAAAGTGTCCTTACGTATTTATTAGCATGATACATCATTAACCTTTTCAGGGTTGGTGCTGTACTAGTACGGCTCGCACGCCAGGGTTGGTGCCGTACTAATACTCGTAAATTCTAGCACCTTCAAATCTAGCGAGAGAAAGCTGGTAGGCCTACATATGAAAGAATGGGTCTTTGTGGTCGGTGTGCACAGTATAAAAAAAAATCCTGCAGCACACAGTGCATAATGAGGAAAAAAAACTCTGACCGTGTTTTTGGTTTAAAACAGCGATTTTGCAGTGTATTTTCTATGGTATTTATGGTTGTATTCTAGTTTTCTTGGTTTCGTTTTATAGAATGGAAGCCATATTACAGAAATTGAGATGATTTTGATTGGTTTCACAGTGAAAAGTACCTTGATATTGAGCTCAAAGTAGCAGAAATGTTTGATTTTTGCCAAAGTTCAAAAGTAAACAAATCATGCCGTGCATCCAATACACATCAACTGGCGAGTCTGATATTCTTTCACAAGTGCGCTGATATTATTTATACCATTTCTACGCTAATGCAGTAATCTGCATAACGGTAAATCTTCTATTTTTTTTGTGAAAATAAAAATTCAAAGTGGAAAGTAAAAGAAATGTAAGAGGGGCCTGGGGACATGACTAATGAACAGAGAAAATGTTATTTTAGTGCCAGGAATGTCTGTCTTGTTTATTCTGGACCCTATTTGGAAATTGGCATCTTTTGAAATTTGTGTGAAATTGGCAAAATTGCCAATTTCTGACCACTTTATTGGATAGTTGAAATCGGGAAATGGGTGGTTTCTTGTACTCATTCGATAGAAAAAGTGGAGTTCTAGCGAAATAGTTATGGTTTTTGTCGACTGGTACATTGGAATTAGCTGAAAATAGGGCTCCAAGTGGGTAAAATCACCGATGCGTAAACATTGTCGAGACCGCTAACTTTGTGAGAGCATAATTCTGTAAGTTTTCCATCAAATTTCATATTTTTGGTGTCATTATGATTGGAAGAAGATTCTCTATCATTTCATAAGGAATTTTTTTTTTTTTTGACCCTGAGAACAAGTTTAGGAGAGGACCTCTCGACCCTGAAAGGGTTAACTGTATGGTAGAGATTTATATTTGTTGATTTCATATTTATTCTGAGATTGAAGTCAGTGACAATTTCATGTTCAAACATAAGTGTCTATCTCCCCCTCCCGCTCTAAGAATCATAGCAAATAAAGAGTTGCTGCCTCATCATCATTTGCAGCTGTTACTACATTATGTGTTAAGAAAGTTCACAGCTACACTGTGAGGCCAACGGCTGTGGTCCTGACAGTCATCAGGCCCAAGTCATAATTAATATATGTATAACTTTTTATTTTTTGGCAAGCAAATGGAAGATGGTACACCTTTTTGCCAGTATTTGAAAAAGGTGATAAGGAAAACTTAAAACTGTAGGTCAGTTAAATTGGCAAGTAGTGTAAAAATGTTGTAAGAAGTCAGAGAAAAGTGGATGAAACAATTGAAGAAGAACAACCTACTGATGAGTAAACAATTTGGCAGTCACAGAAATTGTTCAGGAGCTGAAAGAATTGTCAGATTGTATTTATCCAGATTTTAAAAAACCTTTGAGAGTGCAAACCTAATACCTAGGATGGATAAATGGTAAGTTATTAACCCTTTTGGGGTTTTGGCCGTACTAGTATGGCTTACACGCCAGGGTTTTTGACGTACTAGTATGCATAAATTCTAGCGCCCTCAAATCTAGCAGAGAAAGCTGGTAGGCCTACATATGAAAGAATGGGTCTATGTGGTCAGTGTGTGCAGTATAAAAAAAGTCCTGTAGCACACAGTTCGTAATGAGAAAAAAAAACCTTTGTGTTTTTGGTTTAAAACAGCGACTTTTTACTGTATTTTCGTATGGTATTTATGGTTGTATTCTAGTTTTCCTGATCTTATTTTATAGAATGGAAGACATATTACAGAGATTGAGATGATTTTGATTGGTTTCACAAAGAAAATTACCTTGAAATTGAGCTCAAAGTAGCAGAAATGTTCGATTTTTACCAAAGTTCAAAAGTAAACAAATCATGCCACACGTCCAATACACGTCAACTGGTGAATCTATTATTCTTTCACAAGTGCGCTGGTATTATTTATACCATTTCTACACTAATACAGTAGTCTGCATAACAGTAAATCTTCTATTTTTTGTGAGAATAAAAATTCAAAGTGGAAAGCAAAAGAAATGTAAGAGGGGTGTGGGGATGTGACTAATGAACAGAGGAAATGTTATTTTAGTGCCAGGAATGTCTTGTTTATTCTGGACCCTATTTGGAAATTGGCATCATTTGAAATTTGTGTGAAATTGGCAAAATTGCTAAATTCTGACCACTTTATTGGATAGTTGAAATCGGTAAATGGGTGGTTTCTTGTACTCATTTGATAGAAAAAATGGAGTTCTAGCGAAATAGTTATGATTTTTGTCGACTAGTACACTGGAATAGGCTGAAAATAGGGCTCAAAGTGGGCAAAAGCGCCGATGCGTAAACATCGTCGAGACCACTAACTTCGCGAAAGCATAATTCTGTAAGTTTTCCACAAATTTCATACTTTTGGTGTCATTACGATCGGCAAAATATTCTCTATCTTTTCATAAGAAATTTTTTTTTTTTTTTTTTTTTTTTTTTTTTTGGGGAATCCCGAGAACAAGTCTCTGAGAGGGCCTGGTGACCCTCAAAGGGTTAAATTGGTTGAGAGACTTTCTTTTTGAAACAAAAATGCAAAGTTATTAGAGGGAAAAATGTTACTGAGGGAGGATGTCACAAGTGGAGTTCCACAAGGATTTGTACTTGCCCCAATAAATAATAAAAATGATTCAGTCTCTTCGGGATGAGGTTCAGTAACTAATGAATGACTATAAATCTATGACGATGACTTTGATACATGTGTATTGAATAAATGAAGTGATAGATGGATGATGGGAACCTGTTAATTGGGCCAGAGTTTTGGAGGTGGGAAATACAGTACCTACACTCTAAAGCAGGGGTAGGGTTATTTGCAGCTTGGAGGGTCAACTGAAATTTAGTACCAGTGAAGAGCTTTTGATCCAAAGAATTGGGCCTATCCTCCCTTTCCTGGGGTTGAACCCGACTGCAGTGTATGCTCCCTACAGGTTTAGCACTCCACCCTGTGAATTTTTTTTTCAACAAGTCAGCCGTCTCCCACTGAGGCAGGGTGATCCAAAAAGAAAGAATATCCCCAGAAAGAAAAAACTTTCATCATCGTTCAACACTTTCACCTCACTCACATGTAATAATAATAGGGATTCACATTATAACTATATACAAAAGATGAGGTAATCAGTCCCTCAGCCTTGGAGTTAGTGTTCTAGAATCTGTATTGATAAAGCCAATGGGTGGCAAAACGTCAACAATAAAGATATCCAGATGTTGCACATGTGTTTTAACTTTAATAATAATAATAATAATAAGTGAACAGTATTTAGATAAGGCTAAAGAGGTCTTTGTGGCATTTATGGATTTGGAAAAGGCATATGACAGGGTGGATAGGGGGGCAATGTGGCAGATGTTGCAGTTTTATGGTGTAGGAGGTAGGTTACTGAAAGCAGTGAAGAGTTTTTACGAGGATAGTGAGGCTCAAGTTAGAGTATGTAGGAAAGAGGGAGATTATTTCCCAGTAAAAGTAGGCCTTAGACAAGGATGTGGATGTCACCGTGGTTGTTTAATACATTTATAGATGGGGTTGTAAGAGAAGTAAATGCGAGGGTCTTTGGCAAGAGGTGTGGAGTTAAAAGATAAAGAATCACACATAAAGTGGGAGTTGTCACAGTTGCTCTTTGCTGATGACACGTGCTCTTGGGGGAAATTCTGAAGAGAAGTTGCAGAGATTGGTGGATGAATTTGGTAGGGTATGCAAAAGAAGAAAATTAAAAGTGAATACAGGAAAGAGTAAGGTTATGAGGATAACAAAAAGATTAGGTGATGAAAGATGGATATCATATTGGAGGGAGAGAGTATGGAGGAGGTGAATGTATTCAGATATTTGGGAGTGGACATGTCAGTGGATGGGTCTATGAAAGATGAGGTGAATCATAGAATGATGAGGGGAAAAGGTGAGTGGTGCACTTAGAGTCTGTGGAGACAAAGAACTTTGTCCTTGGAGGCAAAGAGGGGAATGTATGAGAGTATAGTTTTACCAACGCTCTTATATGGGTGTGAAGCATGGGTGATGAATGTTGCAGCGAGGAGAAGGCTGGAGGCAGTGGAGATGTCATGTCTGAGGGCAATGTGTGGTGTGAATATAATGCAGAGAATTCGTAGTTTGGAAGTTAGAGGAGGTGCGGGATTACCAAAACTGTTGTCCAGAGGGCTGAGGAAGGGTTGTTGAGGTGGTTCGGACATGTAGAGAGAATGAAGCGAAACAGAATGACTTCAAGAGTGTATCAGTCTGTAGTGGAAGGAAGGCGGGGTAGGGGTCGGCTAGGAAAGATTGGAGGGAGGGGTAAAGGAGGTTTTGTGTGCGAGGGGCTTGGACTTTCAGCAGGCAATGCGTGAGCGTGTTTGATAGGAGTGAATGGAGACAAATGGTTTTTAATACTTGACGTGCTGTTGGAGTGTGAGCAAAGTAACATTTATGAAGGGGTTCAGGGAAACCGGCAGGCCAGACTTGAGTCCTGGAGATGGGAAGTACAGTGCCTGCACTCTGAAGGAGGGGTGTTAATGTTGCAGTTTAAAAACTGTAGTGTAAAGCACCCTTCTGGCAAGACAGTGATGGAGTGAATGATGGTGAAAGTTTTTCTTTTTTGGGCCACCCTGCCCTGGTGGGAATCGGCCAGTGTGATAATATAAAAAAAATAATTGTAGGTAGTAGGTTGGTAGACAGCAACCGCCCAGGGAGGTACTACTGTCCTGCCAAGTGAGTGTAAAACGGAAACCTGTAATTGTTTTACGTGATGGTAGGATTGCTGGTGTCTTTTTTCTGTCTCATAAACATGCAAGATTTCAGGTATGTCTTGCTACTTCTACATACACTTAGGTCACACTACACATACATGTACAAGCATATACATACACACCCCTCTGGGTTTTCTTCTATTTTCTTTCTAGTTCTTGTCCTTGTTTATTTCCTCTTATCTCCATGGGGAAGTGGAACAGAATTCTTCCTCCGTAAGCCATGCATGTTGTAAGAGGCGACTAAAATGCCGGGAGCAAGGGCCTAGTAATCCCTTCTCCTGTATAAGTTACTAAATTTAAAAAGAGAAACTTCCGTTTTTCTTTTTGGGCCACCCTGCCTCAGTGGGATACGACCGGTTTGTTGAAAGAAAATAATAATAATAATAATAATAATAATAATAATAATTCTCAGTGTGGAACCACATTCATCTGGAGGAGGAGGGCATAGGTGAGTTAAAAAAAAAAAAAGGTGTACGGAGAGAGTGAGGTAGGGAATCGGAGAGAGGGAAGCCATTGTCATGAGTACAGTACATTATGAATTTCATAACAAAAACAAAAATTAACGGGAATTAGATATGGAATAGTATTATTGTCACGGTCTGCATCTCTAGATACAATGGGTTCCAATGATAAAAATGTGATTTACTTAACAGACTTTTTCTTAGGTCTCTATCTAGGTTGTTAAGTAAGATGTTAAGCACGAGCCAACTCTGTATCATATTTAAAAATTTTATGAAATTTAAAGTATCTAAAATAATTTCTGCATCTGCAGCTTGGTGGCACTGTAACCGAACATCGTGGAATTTTAGAAAAGGCCCTTCGTCATAGTCGCAAGATTCATAAAGACTGTAATCATTTGGAGGAATGGCTAAGTACTACTGAGTGTGAATTAGACCAGCGAGAAGCAACTGTGCCTGCAACAAATGTCCAAGGGGAAGTTCATTTTGCTCAGGTATGCTTCTTATATTATTAAATTATTTTAAAATTGTAAGTGTGTAAGATGTTTTGACATAACATAAACATTAATCATAATTCTCTTACATCATATTTTAAATTATCATTTCATTTTTCTATACAGTTCCTGATACTGAAAATTGAAATAAAATTTTTTTGTGAAAATTTATAGGAAGCTTCATGTCAAAAATATCTCATAAGCATTTTTTTTTTTTTTTTTCATTTTTTAACACTGGCCATCTCCCACCAAATGGTTAGCATTGGTGTATACAGATATTGTATTTTGTTTACTGCATCTGTATATGAGGTATTTAAATTCATAAAAATCCACTTTTGTAATAGTTCTTCTATTACCACATTAGTAATTCTTTGTCTGCACACATCATTAAGAACTCTAGAATTATATCCAGTTTTAAATTTACTAACTCGTTCCAAAAAATTTGAACAGTAAATACACAGCTAACATCTAGTTAAAGAATGACCTTCTGTCTTAATAATAAAACCAAGTCCAAGTTTACCTCTGTCTTTTGGAGTGTACATACCCATCCTTTACAGCATGCCATTGATGATTTGGGGCGCAAGAAGCCCTTACTGACAGGATTGCACGAATCCTATACTGCTCTTACTTCTTTGTCTGATGATTCTGCCTTGCTACAACCCATTAAAGAGCAAGTGGACGACATTGCTTTAACATGGGAGCGAGTCAGTATTAGGCTTGCAAACAGGCTTAAGAATATGCAGGTTTGTTTTCCTTTTATGTATAGCATAAGTGTGAACAGGGACACAGACAATGAAAAAATGCAAATAAGGAAATTAGGAGAGGATGCATCAACATAGAGGTGTAAGTATACAACAACATATATAGACTTGAGAATTAATTGCAAAATTTTCTACATCAGCCTGAAAAGAATTCAAATACACCTACCATCCGATTTACGACCTGCTCGACTTACGACCACTCGACTTATGACCGTGTTTTTTATGCCAAAAATCTGGGAAATAAACAACTATTTGTGTTGTACACAGTGTTTATCCTAAACCTTACAGTATAAAATACAGTACTAACAACATAAAATGTAATGGAAAACATGAAATACCAAAATAAAACAGTAAAATAAAGTCATTACAAAAATGTTTTGTTGATATTCAGTAGTAAAGTTCGACTTACGACCATTTCGACTTACGACCGGTTTCTCGGAACCGAACTCGGTCGTAAGTTGGATGGTAGGTGTATATATATACAGTGTATTTCTCTCTTTCTATTTTTTCTTGTTTTTTCTCATTTATTTTCTGTTTTTGCTCTTTTTTTATCTTGTTTCTCTTTTGTCTTTTACTCTTTTTTAATTTTTTCTCAGTTTCTATTTTATATTTCTCTCTTCTCTTTCTTTTTTCTTTTTTCTTACCCTTTATCTTTTCTCTGTTTACACAAGAACTTTTGCAAGCTATTTACAAGCTAATGCTGTCACCTGCCTCAGCTCATTTGAAAGCCTTGTTATTGTTACGAAACATATAAATAGGGAACAGAATGAAGTTGAAGCCAACTGTGGGCTAGCAATTTCATTTGGTAAACTGACATTATTTTATTGATTTTGTGTTAAATGAACATGTTCCAGACATGTCATTCTAGGAATGAATGATCTCAAGTGAAGTGATGGTCTTGTTAAGTTGTTGCTGTTTGCTGCCTATCTTGTTGTATAGAAGCTGTCTTCTTGTCCATGAAGTGGAGCCAAGTGTGTTAACTTGACAGTATTGGCTTTGCACATAACCATAAGACCACTTACATCTCTCTAGTGATGAAGGCTCTGTTAGGATCACTGATTAATCCAGACCAGGTCCAAGCGAGGATAAGTTATCATTCTCGGTTCTCTGTTCTGTCCAGAAGTTGTAGTTGAGATGGGGGTCAGGCAGTCCAAGACAGTGGGGCATGCTCAGAGTGTATTTGTGCTTTGTACAGAGTCTTGCAGCCTTAATTTTCTCTCTTCTCTGTTCATTTTATACATACAAAGTTTAGTCTCCAATGCTGTCTACCTGAAATTCTCTTATGGAGTAAGATACACTGAGTTTTTTTGTTTTTACTTGTCTTGTGATCTAAGATACTTAACATGCTACAGGCACAGATAGATTTACTGGGAATGGATGGTCCAGTACCTCTTTAAATTTGGACAAAATTATGAGACTACTTTTTTGCCAAAATAGTTCACCTGGCAGCCACAGATGGCATTGTATGTGGTTTGTGCTCACTTATATTGTATACACTGAAGTTGTTGGTGGTGATACCTTGATTCTCTGAGATTCATAACATATTTTCTTAACACTTAACCCTAGCTATGGCTAGTGATGATCTCTGCAGCTTCAGTAAAATTCTAAAATTTACCACTTAGAGAGTGATAGTACTGTAACATTCTTTGTAAGTGCAGTATTAAACCTGTTTAATTTTAGCTAATGTTTAAGTTTCCAGTAGACCATGATGGGTCAGAGGTGTATTACTGATAAATCATAGTTTTAAAATTGTACCATTTGTTTTTTAGCTACTTTTTTTTTTTTTTTTTTTTTTTTTTTTTTTACATGTCGGCTGTTTCCCACCAAGGCAGGATGACCCAAAAAGAAAGAAAAAACGTCATTATTCAATGACAGTTTAGATATCCCTCCAAACTGCCAATATCTCGTACCTCTCCTTTAAAGTGCAGCCATTGTGCTTCCCATTTCTAGGACTGAAGTCTGGCTAACCAGTTTCCCTGAATCCCTTCACAAAATATTACCCTGCTTGCACTCCAGCAGCTTGTCAGGTCCCAATAACCATTCGTCTCCATTTGCTCCTATCTAACATGCTCATGTATGCTTGCTGAGTCTAAGCCCCTTGCCCACAAAACCTCCTTTACCCCCTCCCTCCAACCTTTTAAGGACGACCCTCACCCTGCCTTCTTTCCTCTACAGATTTATATACTCTCCAAGTCATTCTACTTTGTTCCATTCTCTCTAAATGACCAAACCATCTCAACAGCCCCACTTCAGCTCTCTGACTAATACTTTTAGTAACTCCACACCCTCCTAATATTGTCATGTAGGGTGGGTATGGAATGTATGGATAACTGGGGAATAACGGAGTAAAAGGGAATAATTGGGAGTGAGTAGGCAGGAGTGGTGAGCCGAGTGATTAGTGGAGGTAATGTGAGGTCTCTGGTGACTACACCATCTCCTCTCATTATCTCTACCACCACACTACTCACCCTCTCACTACTTGAAATAAAATTATGAATAAATAAATAACAGGGACAGTGAATATTACTATTCCACTCAAACACAGTTTATTATTAAGTCCTTGTACAATAATATACGTATTTGGGAACAGGAGAACATCTATTGTTTTTTTTAGATAATTGGGGATGGTACATATAAGCAGTGAGACAAGGAATACAATCAACTGCCGAAACAGAATGTAACTTACAGTATAGTTTAGAGGACAGTTCACCACAGGAACTAAGCCACGCACTAGCCACAGGTCCCAAGACCTACACAGCCGAATACTGCTCCAAGCTAGTACTCTGACCAGAGGCTCTCCTGCTCAGCTCTGCATACCGGCAGCAGCTCCGCCTGAATCTCTCTGCTGCTGGGAGCTCTGCACACAGGCCAGTGCTCTGCCTGAATCTCCCTGCTGCTGGGAACTCTGCACACAAGCCAGAGCTCTGCCCGAATCTCCCTCTCTAGCTGTTCCTTGAGCTTAAATGGTCCTTCAAGCATCCCATCCCCCCCAATGAGGTGTGCACCTCGTGTTTTGACCTGATGCCGAGATCTGATGCTGTCAAGAACAAAAGACCTCAGACTTAAGCTGAAAGGCATGTCTGACAGCTATTTGCCAAGGCAAGGTGTGACCATTTAATTAGTTAAATTAGGTCTCCTTTATCAGCCTCCCAAGCATAGTGGACTACATCACATCCCCCTTTCTCCCCCAGTTTAACCCTTTCAGGGTCCATGCCGTAGATCCACGGCTTTACGTTGAGGGTCCAAACCGTAGATCTACACCATGAGCTCAGCTCACTCTGATAAGCTGTGAGAAGTAAATTTGGGCCTAGATATGAGAGAATACATCTATGTGGTATGTGTGCACCACATAAAACAAATCCTGCAGCACACAGTGCAAAATGAGAGAAAAAAAAACTTAGACCATAATTTTCGATTAAAACAGTGACTTTGCAGTGTATTTTTTTTTTGTATGTTTTTTATGGTTGTATTTGCGATTTCTTGGTCTCATTTGATAGAATGGAAGATACATTACAGAAATAGAGATGATTTTGATTGGTTTTAGTATTGGAAATGGCTTGAAATTGAGCTCAAAGTAGTGAAAATGTTAAATTTTTGTCGATGTTCAAGAGTAAACAAATGACCTCGCATGTCTAATACACGCCAGCTGTTGTGTCTAATATACGTTCACAAATGTGGTGATATTATTTATATAATTATTACAATATTGCATAACAGTAAATCTTCTATTTTTTGGCTTGAATAAAAATTCATTATGTGAATGAAAAATCAAAATGGAATTCATTTGTAAAGCCTGAAAACATAACTAATGAGCAGAGGAAATGTTAGTTTAGTGCCAATAATGCCTGCATTGTTTATTCTGGACCCTATTTTGAAATTGAAGTGTTTTGAACTTTGCACTAAATTGACTAAATTACCAATTTCCAATCACTATTTTGTAGTTGAAACAGTTGATTTGGCAATTTCTTGTGCTCAATTGATAGAATAGAAGTAATACTAGTGAAATAGCTAAAAATTTGGTTGACTGGAATAAGGCAATTGGCCTAAAATGGGAGTCAAAGTCGGCAAAATCGCCGATGTGTATATATCACTGACACATCAAAATTCGCAAGAGCATAATTACATCAATTTTCCACCAAATTTCGTACTTTTTGTTTTATTACCTTCAGAAAAAGATTCTCTACCATTTCATAAGAAAAAATAACAAAATTATTTTTTGAAAATTCTTGGACACTGGTGCACACTTTGAAATTTGGCCTCTGGACCCTGAAAGGGTTAAAATATCTGAGAACTTGGACAGTTTGTCCTAAGTTATTAGACTATTTTAATCCTAACCCCTTAATTCTATTACAATACAAAGACAAAATTACACAGAACATAATACAAAATTATTCAACTACATATATTTCCCTCACACTTCTCAACTACAACCAGGCAGCATAAACAGTTCACCTCGCAGATGACCAGCACAACAGTTGCTCTCTGGTGCAAAGCCTCCTTAGCCATCATTTCTCCTGAAAACTAAATATCTGGCTCCAGTGCCTTCCCTACTTCTACTAGAAATGCACTAGCCGGTACTAGTCACCCTTGCACGTTAACCATTGGGCCAAACCTCTCTTGGCTTTGTTGGCGTGGAAAACTGCTCCAACGGGTTGCATTCTTTTAAGTAACTGCAACTGGACCACTTCACGACCACCAAGGTCGCATTTTCTACACACTTCACATGCACACTTCAACATCTGAAAATCGAGACAGGGCAGGCATCACAGCAAGACCTTCCATTATCCTATGCCACTACTAGGATTCACTGGATCATTTTCAAGGTCACCTTATTCCACACAGATAAGACTAACACTTCTGGCAAGACAAAGTAGGCTGGGGACATCTCTCACTCTTAATTGTGTCTCATGGCTGGCAGGACATCCCCATATACCAATCGTATAGGTTGGCCAGCATGACAGCATATACCTCCATACTGCTCTTGATAGCAGGCTAGTTCCAGCAGCTGGAGTCCATCCCCATGGCTCGCATCCTTCCACATCTCCAAGGATGGCAGCTCCTTCATAGTAAACTCTCCTTTCCTGGCACACCAGCCAGAATCCCTCATACACCACTGCAGCATCACTGCCATCATCTCCTCCTGAGCTAGGCAGCATTGCAGCATCACAGCATGGCCTCAGCATCGCAGCACAGCTACAGCATCGCAGCGCAGTCCCAGCATCTCAGCATCACAGCAAGGCCACAACATAGCAGACAGCATCACAGCATGGCCACAGCATAGCAGACAGCATCAGAAGGCCTCACCTCAGTAGACTGCAGCATCACCAGCAGCCGACATCAGCATCAGCAGGCTATGGTTATGTGCTCGAGGTGAGATGAGGCGAGGTCACTTCAGGTGATTAACAGAGGTGCGGTCACCCATCCCTGGCAACTGTGGGGTAACTGGCGGTCTGCAGGTGATGGTCACAGAGGCTGGGTGATGCAGATACCCACTACAATGGATGACAGACCAGGGCAGCAATACAGCAACTGGGGTACATCCACTGAGTGACTGGGCACAGCAGATGGATAACAATCATAGGCAGCTCTTCAATGGGTGACAGTTGTGGGCGAGTCTTCCAAGGCGGGCTAGGTGGACCCTCGAATTTAGTCCTGCCTTTTCTGTATGCAAAACTATTTTTCTTCTTCTTCTTCTTTCTTCAACAAGTCGGTCGTCTCCCACCGAGGCAGGGTGACCCAAAAAAGAAAGAAAATCCCCAAAAAGAAAACACTTTTCACCACCACTCAACACCTTCACCACACTCACTCATACACTGCTTTGCAGAGGTGCTCAGAATACAATATTCGAAGCATATACGTCAGAGATACACAACACATCCCTCCAAACTGCAATATCCAAACCCTCTTTAAACGTGCAGGCATTTCTCCATTCTCTCCGACCAAGTCCGACTATGATGAAATAACTGGCTTCCCTGAAACCTCACTAATATCCCGCTCACACTCCAACATCGTCAGGTCCCAAGCATGGCCATTACTCACTACCATGGCCACAGCTGCTGGAAGTCAAAGGCCCTCACCCACAAAACTCCTTTACCCCCCTTTCCAACCCTTCAGGACGACCCCTACCCCTTTTCTCCCGTATAGATTTTATTTCATGATATTCACGTTTGGTCCACCCTTCAATGGACCAACACTCAGAACCCGTCTTCGGTGCCTCTAAGTGTTTTATTAATACCCACACCTTGCTCCTATTCCAACCAGGGAATTTCGCATAATGATTTACACCACACATTGCCGTTAGAAGGAACACCACTGCCTCAACGCTCTTCATGCTGCGCATTTTTAGCTAGTTTTTCATAGTTTTTATTATCTAAAATGTATTTTCTTGTTATTTTTTGGGTACTTTTTGGATTTTAAATTGGATTTACATTTATATTTTGGGTTAATTAATTGATTTAATTATTTCCTATGGGAAATATTAAAAAAAAATACATTTTATAGATAATAAAAATAGTTTTGCATACAGAAAAGGCAGGACTAAATTCGAGGTCCACTGTATTCAGTTTCGACCAGTAATTGCTTCCCCCAAAAGTCTCACCCAAACACTGATATTCTCCACCATTTATCCTAAACCAACAAACAACTCCACAAAATATAATATTACCACCATACAATTATTCAGACCCACAGTCAAAAAGGTCAGTTAAGATCACTAGGATTATAATATCACACAGATATTTACTTTAGCCTTACACACACAAGGAAAAAAGGTAGCAAATGGTAGCATAACATTAATATAACCAAGCAGTCAAAAGGCACATGGGACTGACTCCTACTATAAAAATAATAAGAATCACCACCGCTTAGACACCATGTCATGTAGGGGGTTATTGGAATTTATGGCAAATTGGGGAATATGGGAGTAAGGGAGTAAGTCAGGGGATGTGGGAGATAGGCAGGAGATGAGGTAGGAGAGGCGAGTCGAGTGATTAGTGGAGGTAATGCGAGGTCACTGGTGACTACATCATCACCTCTCATTACTCTACGCATCACACCACTCTCCTGCTCCGATGTTCCTTGGGCTTATATGGTCGTCAGAGCACCCCCACAGTGGGGTGTACACCACGTGTTTTGACCCGACGCCAAGATCTGACGCTGTCAAGAACAAAAGACCTCAGTCTTAAGCCGAAAGGTGTGTCTGACTGCTATTTGCCAAAGCAAGTTGTGTCCATATACGTAATTGGTTAAATTAGGTGTCCATTAGAGACCTCACAAGCCCAGTTGAACTACATCATGATATTCACACTATGAAATAATAGAAGTCCTCAGGTTCTTCAATTCTATATATCCTTGGTTAGGCCTCATTTAAATTATGCTGCACAGTTTTGGTCACTGTATTACAGAATGGATATACAAATGCACTAGAAAACGTACAGAAGAGGATGACAAAGTTGATTCCATGTATCAGAAATCTTCCCTATGAGGGTAGACTGAGGGCTCTGAATCTGCACTCTCTCGAAAGGCGTAGAATTAGGGAGAATATGATCGAGGCGTATGAATGGAAAACAGGAATAAATAAAGGGGATGTAAATAGCTTGCTGAAAATTTTGAGCCAAGACAGGACTCGCAGCAGTGGTTTCAGGTTGGAAAAATTCAGATTCAGGAAGGATATAGGAAAGCACTGGTTTGGTAATAGAGTTGTGGATGAGTGGAACAAACTCCCGAGTACGGTTATAGAGGCTAAAACGTTGTGTAGTTTTAAAAATAGGTTAGATCAATACATGAGTGGGTGTGGGTGGGTGTGAGTTGGACCTGACTAGCTTGTGCTACTAGGACTGATGCTGTGCTCCTACCTTAAGTGGAAGTGACCTGACTAGGTGGGTCATTGAGCTAATCCATGGGGGGGGACATGGACCTGCTTTGCATGGGTTAGTAGGCCTGCTGCAGTGTTCCTTCTTTCTTATGTTCTTCTTATGTTCTTATTTACACTACACATTGCCCTTAGACAGGACATCACTGCCTCCAGCCGCCTCCTCGCTGCAGCATTTACAACCCATGCTTCACACCCATATAAGAGTGTTAGTACCACTGTACTCTTGTACACCCCGTTCTTTGACTCCATGGATGAAGTTTTTGTCTCCACTGAGCCTCATGCACAACTCACATTTTTCCTTCATCAGTTCTATGGTTAACCTCAGCCTCATAATCATCCGCTACAATCAACACTAGTATCTGAAACATTACTTCTCATACTCTCTCCCAGTTGACATCCAGTTTTTCTTATCTAAATCGTTTCAAACCTCATGACCTATTTTATTTTGTTCACTTCAACTTATTATTAATTACACATCCTCCCAAACTCACACTAACTTCTGCACTTTTCTTGGAAAAAAATCAGCAAAATATATAGCAAAAAGGTTTGGTCAATCCATTTTGTATTTGATTCCCCATAATTTAAACCCTTCAAACACTTCTTTATTCTTTACAACCATCAAATAGTAAACAACCATTGGTTACATTACATCCTGGTTAGGACCTCCCTTTTACTGGAAATGTAACTCTGCTCCTACCACCCTAACTGAGCCTCAATTATTGCCAATATGGGGGACCACTGGCCAGTCTACATTGCATTTCTAAATCCTAATGCAATGAAAACTTCCCTCCTTTATCAAATACTGTTCACATTATGCTTCATGTAAAACACTTGATCTAACTTTCACTGACCATCTAAGCCGCTCATCCAATTCAGCTTCTGTATGCCCAAATTCTTCAATAATAACCCTTCCATACACTTACCTAGTATACTCACGTTTCCCAAATGATCAATAATATTTCTCGTCTCTCACTCTCCTCTCACTACTCTCATCTTTCTCTTCATCAGTCTCTCACTCTCTCAACCTCACTCTCTCACTTCACTCTCTCACTGCATCACTCCTCGATACTCTTCAACTTTACTCTCTTCCATACTCTCTCACTCCAGTGTCACTCACTCTCTCACTTTATCTCTCACTCGACTTTCATACTCCTCACTCACCTCTCATCCTTATCCTTGTTCACTTTCAACCTTTCTCTCTTCTCTCACTCCTCTCTCATCCTCTCTCCTACTCTTCTCACTTTTTCTCTCTCGTCTCCCCTTTAACACACATGGTTGACAAGGTTAAGGTACCTTAACTTTATTGCAAGTCTATTTACAGTTAATCCCTAGCTTTATTGACAACAAAGCTTTACCTACATCACCATTTAAAGCTATGTTATTGTATGAGACATTACAATCCTGGAACAGACTAAGTTGGAGCATCGGGCCAGCATTTCATTTGATCAACTGACTTTATCTCGTTGACATCATTATGCTGTACGAATGTGTTCCATACTCGAGTCATCCTGGGTATGTATGATCTCAGATGGAGTGATGTTCTGGAGAAGGGTACAGCCAGAGTGAAGTTGCTGCTCTCTGCCCGTCTTGTGGCATAAAAGCTTGTTTCACGCTGTCCTCGAAGTGGATCCAAGTGTGGTATTTTGACAATATTGGCCTTGTACATAACAGTAAGGCCACCCACATCCCTCCTATGTTGAAGGCTCTGCTGAAAATAGATCTATCCAGGATTGGTCCAGGCGAGAGATGAGACGTCTTGCTCTGTTCTCTACTCTGTCAAGCAGTCGCAGATGAGAGGGGGGGCAGGCAAACCAAGAAATTGGAGCATACTCAAGGTGTGAGCGTACTTGTGCCTCGTACAGGATCTTGCAACCCCTACTGTCAAGCAGATGCGAGATACAGCGAAGTGCTGTAAGCTTCCTGGCTGCCTTGTTTGCAAGATTTACAACGTGGTTTTTCATGGTCAGTTTGGAGTCAAATTCACCCCAAGGATATCAACTTCTTCTCCAGGTCCCAAACCCACCCTCCCATTCATCCTTACTACTGCACCAGCATTACCATCGTGGTGCCTAGAGACGATCATCATTTGCTTTTCTCAGGTGCAAATGTTACTTGCCATCTATTTTCCCAAGCTGATATAGCTCTCAGCTAGTGATTGATATAGCTTAGAGCAGCTGGCATTTCTTCTCTTGGATAAGTGAATGTCAGTGTACAGTCGTCTGCATATGCATGTGATTCTGGGATGAGATGAAGAAGGTCGTTGAAGTAGACATTCCATAACAATGGACCCAGCACGCTTCCTTGTGGAACACTTGCCCCAATAGGATGTCTTGCTGATTCCGTTCCATTGAGAACTACACTTAGAGAGATCTACCATGAAGGTAATCACTGAGGAGACATAGCATAGAGCCTGCAATTCCCAGTGCTTGAAGTTTTGCTAAGAGGCCCTGGTGCCACACCCAGTCGAAAGCGCCACCAATGTCCAGTGCTACCACACACACACACTCTCTCTCTCTCTCTCTCTCCCTCTCTCTCTCTCTCTCTCTCTCTCTCTCTCCTCTCTCTCTCTCTCTCTCTCTTCTCTCTCTCCTCTCTCTCTCTCCTCTCCTCTCTCTCTCTCCTCTCTCTCTCCTCTCCTCTTCTCTCTCTACTCTCTCTCCCCTCTCTCTCTCCTCTCTCTCCTCTCTCTCTCTCTCTCTCCTCTCTCTCTCCTCCTCTCTCTCTCCTCTCTCCTCCTCTCTCTCCTCTCTCTCTCCTCTCTCCTCTCTCTCTCTCTCTCTCCCCTCTCTCTCTCTCTCCTCTCTCTCTCTCCTCTCCTCTCTCTCTCCTCCCCTCTCTCCTCTCTCCTCTCTCCTCTCTCTCTCTCCCTCTCTCTCTCTCTCTCCTCTCTCTCTCCTCTCTCTCCTCTCTCCCCTCCTCCCTCTCTCCCCTCCTCTCTTCTCCTCTCTCTCTCCTCCCCTCTCCTCTCTCTCCCTTCCCCTCTCTTCCTCTCTCTCTCCTCTCTCTCCTCTCTCTCTCCTCTCTCTCTCCTCTCTCTCTCCTCCTCTCTCTCCCCTCTCTCTCCTCTCTCTCTCTCTCTCTCCCCTCTCTCCCTCTCTCTCCTCTTCTCCCCCTCTCTCTCTCCTCTCTCCTTCTCTCTCTTCCTCTCTTCTCTCTCTCTCTCTCTCCTCTCTCTCTCTCTTTTTCTCCAGGTGCATACACATACTATAACTCACTTTTCACATCCAACCCTTATTTTACTCCACAATATCCTTGAATTTATAGATTTATGTTCCCTCTTTTCCTACCATAACTTATCCTTCAATATTATTGCTACTCCTTCCTTAGCTCTAACTCTCTTAGAAACCCCTGACCTAATCCCTTTTATTTCTTCCCACTGAAACTGTCCTACCCACTTCAGCTTTTTTTTGCTTAGAGCCAGGACATCCAGCTTCTTTTCATACATTACATCCACAATCATCTCTTTCATACATTCCTTATTGGGCATATAATTGTAGTTAGCTGCCAGAGAAATCCTGCTTAATAGTCTATGTCTAATCTAAGGTAGTCTTTAAGCATTAGGATTAATTTGCCTGAAATGCATTGTATACTAGTGGCTTTCTTTAGTGCTTAACAGTGCTTTATTAGATGTAAGCTACATTTTTCTTGTACCTATTAAAAAGAAATCAAAATTTGAATTTGGATTATTACATGACCTCTGTTGATCCAGCAAAATCGGCATACCAACAAAGCCTAGGAACCAAGGGTAGCAGAAAAATTGGTGTTGTACCTGAATTTTCACAGCAAAATTATTCGCTGCTCTCTCTCTCACTATTCTTATTACTTCAGTGTTTGTTCCATTATTTGTTGAAGTCTTAAACACTTCATTGTAATTAACCCTTTGACTGTTTCGGTCGTATATATATGTCTTACGAGCCACCGTGTTTGACGTATATATACTCACAAATTCTAGTGGCTTCAAATCAAGCAGGAGAAAGCTGGTAGGCCCGAATTTGTGAGAGAATTCGGTCTGTGTGGTCAGTGTGCACCATATAAAAAAAAATCCTGCAGCATACAATGAATAATGAGAAAAAAAAAAATCCGACCATTTTTTTTAATTAAAATACCGAATTTGTGGTCTATTTTCATATAGTATTTATGGTTGTATTCTCATTTTCTTGGTCTCATTTAATAGAATGGAAAACGTATTATAGAAATAGAGGTGATTTTGTTGGTTTTACTGTAAAAAGAACCTGGAAATGGAGCTCAAAGTAGGGGAAATGTTTGATTTTTGCTGATGTTCAAAAGTAAACAAATGATGTCATTGTCCAATAAATATCCAACTAGCCATTCTAATATGCAGTCATGAATGGGTTGACATTATTTATGCATTTATTACAATATTGCAGTAGTCTGCATAACAGTAAATTTTCTATTTTTTGTTTGAATAAAAATTCAAAATAGAAAGCAAGAGTAATATCAGAGGGGCTTGGAGATGTGACTGATGAACAAAGAAAATGTTATTTTAGAGCCAGGAATGTCTGCATTGTTCATTCTGGACCCTATTTTGAAATTGTCATATTTTTTTAATTTTCGTGAAATTGGCCAAATTGCAAATTTCTGACCATGTTATTGGGTAGTTGAAATTGATAAATGGGCAGTTTCTTGTACTCAATCGATAGAAAAAATGGAGTTCTAAAGAAATAGCTAAGAGTTTGGTTGTCTGGAATAACGGAATTAGCTGAAAATAGGGCTCAAAGTGGGCAAAATCGCCGATTTGTAAATATTGCCGAGGTCGCTAACTTCGCAAGAGCGTAATTCTGTAAGTTTTCCATCAAATTTCGTACTTTTGGTGTCATTACCATTGGGAAAAGATTCTCTATCATTTCTTAAGAAAAAATATTTTTTTTTTTTTTAAATTTTTGCAACACCAGGAGAGACCTCAGGATTAGGGGTTGCGACAGTCAAGGGGTTAATCCACACCTTTAATTCCTTATGTTTCTTTGTGCTTCAAACACTTCTGGATGTGTTATATCTTAGATATATAAGGGTGATCTTTTGCTATTTTCTGGTGTTTCAGATAATGACTATAGACTCCTCTGCACAATCTGCAGTTTAAGGTCTTAAATTCTCCTATAGGTGGTTGTCCCTTTTTGACTATTTTTTTTTTTGGTACTAATTTAGTATTTGCAGGGTATTTGGCCATATTGTTGGTCTGCATTATTAGCAAATGCACATTTTTTAATACAACTTCTGGCTATGTGGAATAATGCTCTTGCATCTGCATGTTGGTCACATCAGACACATTTGGTTATCTCATGAAGCCATCCATTGGCCTTGTGTAAAAATTGTGAGGTTGTGTTGATAGTCTAATTTTGATAGAATTCTCCATTTATCTGAGAGCATGTTGAACTCATTTTCACGCCTTCAGTACTCTGAGGTGCTTAGTCTGCCTTGCATTCCAAATATCCCATCATAAATGCTGATTTTCTCTCTCTCTCTCTCTCTCTTTCTCTCTCTCTCTCTCTCTCTCTCTCTCTCTCTCTCCCCTCTCCTCTCCTCTCTTTTCTCTCTCTCCTCTCTCTTTTCTCTTCTCTCTTCTCTCTTTCTCTCTTTCTCTCTTGCCTTTCTTTTTCTTCTTTCCTCCTTTTTCTCTCTCTTTTTTTGGAGTTTTCTCTTTATTTCACCCCCCTCATTATCTCAACCTTTTTTCTATTTCTCTATGTGCATTTAATCCTCTCTTTTCCTCTTTCTTTTTTTCTCTGGCTTCTCTGTTTCCTCTTTTTACAAGACTTTTTAGGAGTAATTTACTTTTTTCAAGGTTTCTAAATTTTACTTATGATCATCCCTAGAGATACTTTTTGTTTTTGTTGATTTAAATTCAAAAACCCCTTACGTCTTTAATCTACCTTAAGCACCCTTTTCTCTTAAGTTCTTTCCTGAATTACAATAATTTTAATCAACTCCTGATAGCTAACTTTTTGATAATGAAGGAGCCTTCTTTCTGTTTTTTAGAACTCTAGGAAATTAACTGATGAAATTTCCCCTCTTTTATTAAACAAACTTTATAGTAGATTATAGCTTGGTTTAAAAAAATTTAAAAGAATTTTTGTTTATGATAATACCCTTAGTGGAAATACTTTTTGTTTTTGTTTTTTTTAAACAGTCCCCTTTAGTCTGGGGGAAAAAGGAAAACCCTAAAAACTTTCATAATCACCCCCCACTCCTTAGCTTGGCTTAAGTTAACTATACATGATCTCACAAACATTTCAAACTCCATATCCGTAAACCTTTTAAAATGGGATTGTTTCACATTTTCAGACTCAAGAGCTTTTAGTTGAAAATTTTTAGCCTTTCCCTCCAATCCGTGTACAAATATTCTGCTCACATCCAGTATCTAGTCCCAAATGACATTTCATTATTACTAAAATATTTCAACTTGGGAAAAAAAAATTAAAAACCTTATATTTCCCAATTGAGGAATACCCTTTTCTTCCCCTATAATATATAGTTTCATTTTTTTTTTTTCTCAAAGTCCCACCTCCAACTGCTGCAGGGTGACCAAAGAGAAAGAATAATCCCCAAAATAAAATACTTTATCACATCACACTTTCACCCCACTCCACATTTCCTGCTTTGGGGAGATGCCGAATACAACAGTTAGAGCATATACATAGAGATACACAACATATCCCCCAAACTGCCATATCCCAAAACCCTCCTTTAAAGTGCGCATTGTATTCCCATTTCAGGGGCCAAGTCCCACTATTGAAAATAACCGGTTTCCCCGAATCCCTTCCTAAATATTTCCCCGCTCACACCCAACAGATCGTCGGTCCCCCAAATACATTCGTTTTCCATTCACCCCACTAACACGCTTTTTGACCTTGCTGGAAGTCCAAGCCCCTCACCCACAAAACCTCCTTACCCCCTTTTTCCCAAACCCCTTTCGAGGACGACCCCTACCCCTCTTTCCTTCCCCTATAGATTTATATGCTTTCCATGTCATTCTACTTTGATCCATTCTCTCTAAATGACCAAACCACCTCAACAACTCCTCTTCTGCCCTCTGACTAATGCTTTTATTAATCCACACCTTCTCCTAATTTCCACACTCCGAATTTTCTGCATAATATTTAACCACACATTGCCCTTAGACAGGACATCTCCACTGCCTCCAACCGTCTCCTCGCTGCTGCATTTACCACCAAAGCTTCACATCCATATAAGAGTGTTGGTATACTATACTTTCATCATTCCTTCTTTGCCTCCATAGATAACGTTTTTTGACTCCACATATACCTCAACGCCCACTCACCTTTTTTCCCTATCAATTCATGATTAACCCCATCCTTCATAAATCCAATCCGCCGACCGTCAACTCCAAAGTATCTGAAAACATTCACTTCTTTCCCTACTCCTCCTCCCCCAAATTTTATATCCAATTTTTCTTTATCTTAATCATTTGATACCCTCATCACCTTACTCTTTTCTTTTGTTTTACTTTCAACTTTCTACCTTTACACACATTCTCAAACTCATCCACTAACCTTTGTAATTTTTCTTTAGAATCTCCCATAAGCACAGTATCATCAGAAAAAGTAACTGTGTCAATTCCCATTTTGAATTTGATTCCCCATAATTTAATCCCCCCCCTCTCCCGAACACCCTAGCATTACTTCTTTTACAACCCCATCTATAAATATTTAAACAACCATGGTGACATTACACATCCCTGTCTAAAACCTACTTTTTCCGGGAAAATATTTTCCCTCTCTTCTACACACCCTAACCTGAGCCTCACTATCCTCATAAAAGCCTTTACAGCATTTAGTAACTTACCACCTATTCCATATACTTGCAACATCTGCCACATTGCTCCTCTATCCCCTCTATCATTTTGCCTTTTTTAAATCCATAAATGCAATAAAAACTTCCCTACCTTTATCTAAAAAACTGTTCAACATATATGCTTCAATGTAAACACTTATCTACACATCCCCTACCCACTCTGAAGCCTCCTTGCTCGTCCGCAATTCTACATTCTGTCTTACCCCTAATTTTTTTCAATTATAACCCTACCCTATACTTTTCCTGGTATACTCAGTAAACTTATTCCTCTATAATTTTTACAATCTCTTTTGTCCCCTTTCCTTTATATAAAGGGACTATACATGCTCTCCCGCCAATCCCTAGGGACCTTTCCCCCCTTTCATACATTTATTAAACAAAAGACCAACCACTCCAACAATATATCCCCCCCTGCTTTAAACATTTCTGTCATGACCCCATTGTTCCAGCTGCTTTCCCCCCTTTTCCCTTCTAGTAATCCCCTTCACTACCTCCACCCCACTTACATTCGCTCTTCCCTTCATCCAAAAAGATGGTAATTTCCTCCCTGGCCAGGGGGCATTTAAATTACCGCCTCCCTTTCTTCCTTTTAAAATTTTTTAAAAATTCCTCAAAATAAAAATCGCCAACTACCTAATACCTCCCCTTCCCCCTTACTAACTCCCCCACTCGTTTTTTAAATGACAAATCCATTTCTTTTTTAGGCTTTTTTAACTTGTTTAACTCACCCAAAATTTTTTCTTATTTTCATTAAAAATTTTTTTGACCCGTTTCCCCCTCCCACTTTTTTAAATTTCCCCCCTTTTGCACTCCCTCACCCCTCTTTTTTCCCTTTCTTTTACTCTCCATATACTCTGCTCTTCTTATAACACTTCTGCTTTGTAAAAACCTCTCGTAAGCTACCTTTTTCTCTTTTATCACACTTTTTTACTTCATCATTCACCAATCACTCCTCTTTCCTCCTGCCCCCACCCTCCTATAACCACAAACTTCTGCCCTACATTCTAATACTCCCATTTTTTTAAAACTATTCCAACCCTCTTCAACCCCCCCACTACTCATCTTTGCACTAGCCCACCTTTCTGCCAATAGTCGCTTATATCTCGCCTGAACTTCCCTCCCTTAGTTTATACACTTTCACCTCCCTCTTATTTGTTGTTCCCACCTTCCTCTTTTCCCATCTACCTCTTACTCTAACTGTAGCTACAACTAAATAATGATCCGATATATCAGTTGCCCCTCTTAAACATGTACATCCTGGAGCCTACCATCAACCTTTTATCCACCAAATACATAATCTAACAAACTACTTTCATTACGTGCTACATCATACCTTGTATATTTATTTATCCTCTTTTCATAAAATATGTATTACTTATTACCAAATTTCTTTCTACACATAGCTCAATTAAAGGCTCCCTATTACATTTACCCCTGGCACCCAAAATTACCTACTACTCCCTCCATAAATTTTTACCACTTTAGCATTGAAATCCCCAACCACCATTACTCTCACACTTGATTCAAAACTCCCACGCATTCACTCAACATTTCCCAGAATCTCTCTCTCTCCTCTACACTTTTCTCTTCTCCAGGTGCTTTCACGCTTACTATAACCCACTTTTCACATCCAATCTTTATTTTACTCCACATAATCCTTGAATTTATACTTTTTGTAGTCCTCTTTTCCTGCCATAGCTTATCCTTCAACATTTTGCTACTCCTTCTTTAGCTCTAACTCTATTTGAAACCCTGACCTAATCCCATTTATTCCTTTTCCATTGAAACTCTCCCACCCCCTTCAGCTTTGTTTCACTTAAAGCCAGGCATCCATTTTCTTCTCATTCATAACATCCACATCATCTCTTTCTTATCATTTGCACAACATCCACGCACATTCAGACTTCCCACTTTGACAATTTTCTTCTTCTTATTCTTTTTAGTAATCTTTACAGGAAAAGGGGTTACTAGCCCATTGTTCCCGGCATTTTAGTTAACCAGTTATTTTTAAATAACCAGACTTGAGTCCTTGAAATGGGAAGTACAATGCCTGCACTCTAAAGGAGGGGTTTTGGGATATTAGCAGTTTGGAGGGATATGTTGTGTATCTTTATACGTATATGCTTCTACACTGTTGTGTTCTGAGCACCTCTGCAAAAACAGTGATTATGTGTGAGTGATGTGAAAGTGTTGAATGATTATGAAAGTATTTTCTTTTTGGGGATTTTCTTTCTTTTTAGGTCACCCTGCCTCGGTGGGAGACGGCCGACTTGTTGAAAAAAAAAATATATATATATATATATATATATATTATATTTATATTTATATTTATTTTTTATATTTATATTATATATATTTTATATATATATATATATATTATAATATATATATATATGTATATATATATATGTGTGTTGTGTCGTGCCGAATATGTAAAACTGGTCAATTAGCAAGAACTCATTTAAAATTAAGTCTTTTCAAAAAATTTTCTCTTATACGTTTAAAGAATATATTTTTCATTAATGCTGATGTAAAAATTTATAATTTTGCACCAAAAGGAAAACTTAGAAAACTTACCTACCTTATTATAACAAGAACAATTTATTTTAGCCTAACCCAACTAAATATATTTTAGTTTTGTTTACAGAAATTTAATACTAAACAAACACAGTGAAATACATTTTTTTTTGTTAGGTTCAGAATGATTTTGGTGAAATTATTGCATACAAAAATTTTCACTTGTCCTATATGGCAAGATAAACGTTGCTATTTAAGCCAAGTTCGCAAGTTCTGCCTATTCGGCACTATATATATATATATATATATATATATATATATATATATTATATATATATATTATATATATATATATATATAATATATATATATATATATATATATATATATATATATTTTATATAAAATATATATATATTATATAAATAAAATTTATTTATTTTTTTTATTTATTTATTTATTTATTTATTTTTCAAAAAGTCGGCCGTCTCCCACCGAGGCAGGGTGACCTAAAAAGAAAGAAAATCCCAAAAAGAAAATACTTTCACATCATTCAACACTTTCACCCACTCACACATTATCACTGCTTTTGCAGAGGTGTCAGAATACAACAGTTTAGAAGCATTACGTATAAAGATACACAACATATCCCCCCCAAAAACTGCCAATCCCCCAAAACCCCCTCCTTTAAAGTGCAGGCATTGTACTTCCCATTTCCAGACTCAAGTCCGACTATATGAAAATAACTGGTTTCCGTGAATCCCTACACTAAATTTTTACCCTGCTCACACTCCAACAGATCGTCAGGTCCCAAGTATCATTCGTCTCCATTCACTCCTATCTAACACGCTCATGCACGCTTGCTGGAAATCCAAGCCCCTCGCCCACAAAACCTCCTTTACCCCCTCTTTCCAACCCCTTTCGAGGCGCCCCCTACCCCTTCTTCCTTCCCCTATAAAATTTATATGCTTTCCATGTCATTCTACTTTAAATCCATTCTCTCTAAATGCCCAAACCACCTCAACAACCCCTCTTCTGCCCTTGACTAATGCTTTTATTAATCCACACATTCTCCAATTTCCACACTCCGAATTTTCTGCATAATATTTACACCACACATTGCCCTTGGGACAGGACATCCCCACTGCCTCCAACGTCTCCTTGCTGCTGCATTTCCCCACCCAAGCTTACATCCATATAAGAGTTTTGGTACTACTATACTTTCATACATTCCCTTCTTTGCCTCCATAGATAACGTTTTTTGACTCCACATATACCTCAACGCACCACTCACCTTTTTTTCCCTCATCAATTCTATGATTAACCTCATCCTTCATAAATCCATCCGCCGACACGTCAACTGCCAAGTATCTGAAAACATTCACTTCTATCATACTCCTTCCCAATTTGATATCCAATTTTTCTTTATCTAAATCATTTGATACCCTCATCACCTTACTCTTTTCTATGTTCACTTTCAACTTTCTACCTTTACACACATTCTCAAACTCATCCACTAGCCTTGTAATTTTTCTTTAGAATCTCCCATAAGCACAGTATCATCAGCAAAAAAGTAACTGTGTCATTCTTTTTTGAATTTGATTCCTCATAATTTAATCCCACCCCTTCCGAACACCCTAGCATTTACTTCTTTTACAACCCCATCTATAAATATATTAAACAACCATGGTGACATTACACATCCCTGTCTAAGACCTACTTTTACCGGGAAGTATTCTCCCTCTCTTCTACACACCCTAACCTGAGCCTCACTATCCTCATAAAAGCTCTTTACAGCATTTAGTAACTTACCCCCTATTCCATATACTTGCAACCATCTGCCACATTGCTCCTCTATCCATTCTATCATATGCTTTTCTAAATCCAATAAATGCAATAAAAAACTTCCCTACCTTTATCTAAATACTGTTCACATATATGCTTCAATGTAAACACTTGATCTACACATCCCTACCCACTCTGAAACCCCCTGCTCATCCGCAATCCTTCATTTGTCTTCCCTCTAATTCTTTCAATTATTTAACCCCACCTTATACTTTTCCTGGTATACTCAGTAAACTTATTCCTCTATAATTTTTACATTCTCTTTTGTCCCCTTTCCCTTTATATAAAAGGGCTATACATGCTCTGCCAATCCCTAGGTACCTTCCCCTCTTTATAAAATTTATTAAATAAAAGTACCAACCACTCCAACACTATATCCCCCTGCTTTTAACATTTCTGTCATGATCCCATCAGTTCCAGCTGCTTTACCCCTTTCATTCTACGTAATGCCTCGCGTACCTCCACCACACTTACATTCTGCTTTTTCTTCACTCCTAAAAGATGGTATACCTCCCTGGCCAGTGCATGAAAAATTTCCGCCTCCCTTTCTTCCTCAACATTTAAAAGTTCCTCAAAATATTCTCGCCATCTACCTAATACCTCCCTCTCCCCATCTACTAAACTCCCCTACTCTGTTTTTTAACTGACAAGTCCATACTTTCCCCCAGGCTTTCTTAACTTGTTTAACTCACTCCAAAATTTTTTCTTATTTTTCATTAAAATTTCTTGACAGTGCCTCTCCCACTCTATCATCTGCTTCCTTTTGCACTCTCTCACCACTCTCTTCATCTTTCTTTTACCCCTCCATATACTCTGCCTTCTTTTATAACACTTCTGCTTTGTTTTAAAACCCCTCATAAGCTACCTTTTTCTCTTTTATCACACCCTTTACTTCATCATTCCGCCAATCACTCCTCTTTCCTCCTGCCCCCACCCTCCTATAACCACAAACTTCTGCCCCCCATTCTAATACTGCATTTTTAAAACTATTCCATCCACCCTCAACCCCCCACTACTCATGTTTGCACTAGCCCAACCTTTCTGCCAAAAGTCGCTTGATTTCTCCGAACTTCCTCCTCCCTTAGTTTATACACTTTCACCTCCCTCTTGTTGTTGCCAACTTTCCCCTTTTCCCATCTACCTCTTACTCTAACTTAGTACAACTAAAAAAATGATCTGATATATCAGTTGGCCCTCTATAAACATGTACATACTGGAACCTTTCCCATCAACCTTTTATCCACCAATACATAAACTAACAAACTACTTTCATTACGTGCTACATCATACCTTGTATAAATTTTTTTATTCTCTTTTTCATAAAAAATGTATTACTTATTACCAAATTTCTTTCTACACATAGCTCCCAAATTTAAAAGGGTCCCCATTTACATTTACCCCTGGCCCCCCTAAATTTACCTACTACTCCCTCCATAACATTTTAACCCACTTTAGCATTGAAATCCCCAACCACCATTACTCTCACACTTGATTCAAAATCCTCACGCATTCACTCAACATTCCCCAGAATCTCTCTCTCTCCTCTACACTTTTTTTTCTTCTCCAGGTGCTACACGCTTACTATAACCCACTTTTCACATCCAACTTTATTTTACTCCACATAATCCTTGAATTTTTACATTTGTAGTCCCTCTTTTCCCGCCATAGCTTATCCTTCAACATTATTGCTACTCCTTCTTTAGCTCTAACTCTGTTTGAAAAACCCCCGACCTAATCCCATTTATTCCTCTCCATTGAAACTCTCCCACCCCCCTTTAGCTTTGTTTCACTTAAAGCCAGGACATTTCCAGTTTCTTCTCATTCATAACATCCACAATCATTCTTTCTTATCATTTGCACAACATCCACGCACATTCAGACTTCCCCCTTTGACAATTTTCTTCTTATTATTCTTTTTAGTAAACTTTCAGGAAAAGGGGTTACTAGCCCATTGTTCCCGGCATTTTAGTTGACTTTACAACACGCATGGCTTACGGAGGAAAAAATTCTTATTCCACTTCCCATGGATTTTAAAAATAAAAGTAATAAGACCCAAAAACTATTAGATAAAATCAAAGAAAACTCTGATGAGTGTGTATAAATAAACGTGTACATGAAAAGTGTTTGTGTGGCCTAAGTGTAAGTAGAAGTAGCAAGACATGCCTGTAATCTTGCATATTTATGAGACAGACAAAAGACACCAGCAATATATATATTATATATATATATGTATATATATATATATATATATATATATATATATATTATATATATATATATATAAAATATATATATATATATATATATATATATATATATGCCTCGGTGGGGGACGGCCGCTTGTTTAAAAAAAAAAAAAAAAAAAAAAAATATATATTTTATATATAAAATATATATATTTATATATATATATATATAATTATATTTTATATATATATATATATATTATATTATATATATATATAGTAAGATAAGATAAGATTTCGTTCGGATTTTTAACCCCGGAGGGTTAGCCACCCAGGATAACCCAAGAAAGTCAGTGCGTCATCGAGGACTGTCTAACTTATTTCCATTGGGGTCCTTAATCTTGTCCCCCAGGATGCGACCCACACCAGTCGACTAACACCCAGGTACCTATTTGCTGCTAGGTGAACAGGACAACAGGTGTAAGGAAACGTGTCGAAATGTTTCCACCCGCCGGGAATCGAACCCGGGCCCTCCGTGTGTGAAGCGTGCACACACACACACACACACACACACACAAAACAAGGCTGGTTCGAGAGCTCAGGGGAATATCTTACAATGAAAGGTTGAGGGAAATCAGACTGATGACACTGGAGGACAGAAGGGTCAGGGGCGACATGATAACGACATACAAGATACTGCGTGGAATAGATAATGTGGACAGAGACAGGATGTTCCAGAGAGGGGAGACAGAAGCAAGGGGTCACATTTGGAAGCTGAAGACTCAGACGAGTCACAGGGATGTTTGGAAGTATTTCTTAAGTCATAGTGTGTCAGGAAGTGGAATAGCCTAGCAAGTGACGTAGTGGAGGCAGGAACCATAAATAGCTTTAAGACGAGGTATGACAAGCTCAGGAAGCAGAGAGAGAGAGAGGACCTAGTAGCGATCAGTGAAGAGGCAGGGCCATGAGCTGAGTCTCAACCCCTGCAACCACAATTTGGTGAGTACAGTTAGGTGAGCGCACGCGCCACACACACACACACACAACACACACACACACACACAAACACACACACACACACACACACCCCAACACACCACACACACACACACACACACCACAAAACACACACCCACACACACATACACACACATACACACTCACACTCACACTCACTCACTCACTCACTCACTCACTCACTCACTCACTCACTTTATTGATTTAGCAGATCTCTATTACTGTTAATTTTAGTAAATGTAATGTAAATAATATTATTGTGTTATTCTTACCTGTTAAGGAATAAGACCATAAATATGTTTGCACTAATTAACAGTCTTGAGTGAATGCTTCAATGTTCTTTGCAAGAAAGCTGTAAACATTTCAAAATAGGGTTATGTGGAAGTGGAATGCCTATTATTTTAAATCAATATGCTTATAAGTATATTCCCATTATGATGTAACTACTACAGGCTGTATTATTAAATGATTAGGTAACATTCATTACTTTAAAGTTTATATGGTGAAAATATATATTATAATTTCATGCTTCTCATGTTGGGTTGTAATTATTTTATGTATATATTTGAAATGCTAGGATGAACAGGCAGCCAAGGAAGCTGAAATGGAGAGATTCATCATTGGTCTTGGTGAGATCAAAGGCTGGCTGGAGAGCACTGAACATCATCTGCTTGCCTTGAAAAAGCTTGAACCCAGTGAACAAGACAAGATTATCAAGGTAGAAGTAGCATTTTAGATCACTATTTTTTATATTATTTTTCTCCAGTTTTTGTATGTATAGTGTGATAACGCACATAAGTGTAGTAGACTTAACCCTTTCACAGCAGCAGGCTTAAAATAAGAATAAATTATTTTGCAATACGTATACTGTTACAATTGAGAGAAGATTGCAATGAATTTTAATACAGATACAGTAGAAGGTCAGTTAGAGTTTATATAGACTTCATGAGGTTGTCTTAATGTGAGAAATTGTAGGAAAAACATATAGCAGGGGAAAGTGTTATATATCATGCCATCTTTTGCTTCCCTCTTGTATACGTGTATGATTAAACATACAGTAATACTGAATATGAAAGGACGTTAAGTACAAAGGAAGCCTGATGGAGCGAGGTATTATGTCTAATAGGGTTTAGCACAAATTTTCAAAAAGAACAACTTGACTAAATGTTACTAAAGGTACTAAATTGTTTTGCTTCCTCCCTTTCTCTTTCCCTCGCTCTGCCTGTCCATCCATTTTTTCATTTTTGAGTGGGGATGGGGAAAGGGGGTAAAGGGCAAGGAAGCCATATGTACTATCTCATTCTCCAGGTACCTATCCTACTTCATATCTCAATAAATTTAATAGATTATGACAAGTACAGTACGTACATGTACCGAAAAACTGCCGCTATTTTTTTCTTTTATGTGTCTTGTTTCAGGTATTTTCCCACTTTTACATAATTATGGAAATACAGAAAGTCTCAAGGTTTCCAAATATTCTGTCCTCTATCATAACTGCTTCACTTTGTGATTATCTGGTCCTCATACTGTAGTTTCAAATACTCTTCCAATACTGTAGGTTACTGAAATGTCCTTGAGAGATACTAAATATGGTCAATTAACCCTTAAACGGTCCAAACGTATATATACATTTTTTCAACATCTGAAAGTATGTAAAAAAATGTAGATCTTCTTTTTTTGTTTTACATTTGAAAATGTGTAAAAAAACTTTTATCTACATTTTTTTTTTGTTATACAATGTAGTATTTGAAAATATGTAAAAATAAGTAGATCTACTTTTGGAGCACTACTAATTTGAACGTCAATCTGTTTGGACCGTTTAAGGGTTAATTGGGATATCATATGAGAGAGGGAAGCAAGATAATGATTATTGAAATAAAATGCACTAATTTGTGTCAATGAATTATTCCACTGGTATAACTAGAGGCTTTGAACAAAGAAGAATTATGCATGGTATTAGTAGAATAAAGTTTCTCACGAAGCATTTATGAGTTGTAAAATAATAATTTGCTTTACTTAACCTAACAAAGAATTTATTGTGTTTATTAACCCCTTGACTGTCGCAACCCCCAATCCTGAGGTGTCTTCTGGTGTCGCAAAATTTAAAAAAAAAAAAATATTTTTCTTATGAAATGATAGAGAATCTTTTCCCGATTGTAATGACACCAAAAGAATGAAATTTGATGGAAAACTGATGGAATTACGCTCTTGGGAAGTTAGCGACCTGGGCGATATTTACAGATCGGCTATTTTGCCCACTTTGAGACCTATTTTTGGCTAATTCCATTAATCCAGTTGACCAAACTCATAGCTATTTCTTTAGAACTCTTTTTATAGTAAAACCAATCAAAATCACCTCTATTTCTATAATATGTTTTCCATTCTATCAAATGAGACCAAGAAAATGAGAATACTGTGTGTACAACTATAAATACTATACGAAAATAGACCACAAAGTCGGCATTTTAACCCTTTCAGGGTTTCGGATGTACTAGTACGGCTTATGCACCAGGGTTTTTGATGTACTAGTACGCCTAAATTCTAGCGTCCTCAAATCTAGTGAGAGAAAGCTGGTAGGCCTACATATGAAAGAATGGGTCTATGTGGTCAGTGTGTGCAGTATAAAAAAAAATCCTGCAGCACACAGTGCGTAATGAGAAAAAAAAAACTTTGACCGTGTTTTTGGATTAAAACAGTGACTTTGCACTGTATTTTTGTATGGTATTTATTGTTGTATTCTAGTTTTCCTGGTCTCATTTTATAGAATGGAAGACATATTACAGAAATTGAGATGATTTTGACTGGTTTTACAATGAAAAGTACCTTGAAATTGAGCTCAAAGAAGCAGATGTTCGATTTTTACCAAAGTTCAAAAGTAATCAAATCATGCCAAGCGTCCAATACATGTCAACTGGTGAGTCTAATATTCTTTCACAAGTGCGCTGATATTATTTATACCATTTCTACACTAATGCAGTAGTCTGCATAACAGTAAATAATTTTTTTTTTTTTTTTGAGAAAAAAAATTCGAAGTGGAAAGCAAAAGAATGTAAGAGGGGTATGGGGATGTGACTAATGAACAGAGGAAATGTTATTTTAGTGCCAGGAATGTCATTCTTGTTTATTCTGGACCCTATTTGGAAATTGGCATCTTTTGAAATTTGTGTGAAAGTGGCAAAATTGCTAAATTCTGACCACTGTATTGGATAGTTGAAATCGGTAAATGGGTGGTTTCTTGTACTCATTCGATAGAAAAAATGGAGTTCTAGCGAAATAGTTATAATTTTTGTCGACTAGTACACTGGAATTGGCTGAAAATAGGGCTCAAAATGGGCAAAATCGCCGATGCGTAAACATCTTCAAGACCACTAACTTCGCGAGAGCATAATTCCGTAAGTTTTCTATCAAATTTCGTACTTTTGGTGTCATTATGATTGGGAAAAGATTCTCTATCTTTTCATAAGAAAAAATAATTTTTTTTTTAAATTTGGGCGACCCTGAGAACAAGTTTGGGAGAGGGACTTGGGACCCTGAAACGGTTAATTAAAAAATGGTCGGAGTTTTTTTTCTCATTGTGCACTGTGTGCTCCAGGATTTTTTTTTACATGGTGCGCACTGACCACACAGACCCATTCTCTCACATGAGAGAATGAGTATATATACGTCAAACACGGTGGCTCGTAAGACGTACATATACGACCGAAACAGTCTGGCGTCTCTTTAACACTTCCCTAAAATGGCCCAAGACTTTGTCACTGTACATATTTCTCACCTTCTTTACCACAGGCTTGGCACAAAGAGCTTTCTTTGGAGCCATGGTAGCTTATTTAGTACTTGCAAGCACTAAAATGAGTGGAGTAGTATTATGAAATATTTCGTAGGAGCACTTGAGGGGACCTTCACTCACTGGTAAACAATGACAGACTGGCTGGGTAGGGAGGCCACCCCGGCTCACACCGTGCATACGCGTCCCGGACGAACTACTATTCGCGAGTCAACCTATGAAAAGCGAGTCCATGTTTATACGAAAATACCCCTATGATTGGCGAAATTTACGATTGCCAAGAACTATGAAAAGCGAGGGACCACTGTACTAGTACGCCTAAATTCTAGTGCCCTCAAATCTAGTGGGAGAAAGCTGGTAGGCATACATATGAAAGAATTGGTCTATGTGGTCAGTGTGCGCAGTATAAAAAAAAAATCCTGCAGCACAGTGCCTAATGAGAAAAAAAAACTTGGACCGTGTTTTTGGAATAAAACAGCGACTTTGCACTGTATTTTCGTATGGTATTTATTGTTGTATTCTAGTTTTCTTGGTCTCATTTTATAGAATGGAAGACATATTACAGAAATTGAGATGATTTTGACTGGTTTTACAATGAAAAGTACCTTGAAATTGAGCTCAAAGTAGCAGAAATGTTCGATTTTTACCAAAGTTCAAAAGTAAACAAATCATGCCAAGCGTTCAATACACGTCAACTGGTGAGTCTAATATTCTTTCACAAGTGCGCTGATATTATTTATACCATTTCTACACTAATGCAGCAGTCTGCATAACAGTAAATCTATTTTTTGTAAGAAAAAAATTGAAAGTGGAAAGCCAAAGAAATATAAGAGGGGCCTGGGGATGTGACTAACGAATAGAGGAAATGTTATTTTAGTGCCAGGAATGTCTTTCTTGTTTATTCTGGACCCTATTCAGAAATTGGCATCTTTTGAAATTTGTGTGAAATTGGCAAAATTGCTAAATTCTGACCACTGTATTGGATAGTTGAAATCAGTAAATGGGTGGTTTCTTGTACTAATTCGATAGAAAAAATAGACTTCTAGAGAAATAGTTATGATTTTTGTCGACTAGTACACTGGAATTGGCCAAAAATAGGGCTCAAAGTGGGCAAAATCGCCGTTGTGTAAACATTGTCGAGACCGCTAAATTCGCGAGAGCATAATTCCGTAAGTTTTCCATCAAATTTCATACTTTTGGTGTCAATATGATCGGGAAAAGATTCTCTATCTTTTCATAAGAAAAAATAATTTTTTTTTTTTAAATTTGGCTGACCCTTGGAGAGGGCCTGTCGACCCTCAAAGGGTTAATGGAAATGTTTGATTTGTGCCAATATTCCAATGCCAATAAGCATCCAACTGGCCAGTCTAATATGCATTTAGAAATGCACTGTCATTATTTATACAATTATTACAATAATACAGTAGTCTGCATAAAATTAAATTTTCTATTTTTTTGTGTGAATAAAAATTCAAAATGGAAGCAAGTGCAATATAAGAGAGGCCTGGAGATGTCACTGAGGAGCAGAGGAAATGTTTATGTGGTGCCAGGAATGTCTACATTGTTTATTCTGGGCCCTATTTTGAAACTGGCAGTTCTTGAATTTTGTGTAAAATTGGACAAATTAATGATTTCTGATAACTTTATTGGGTAGTTGAAATAGGTAAATGGCAGTTTCTTGTACTCATTCAATAGAATAGAAGGAATATTAGCAAAACAGTTATGAGTTTGGTCGACTTGAACAATAGAATTGGCCAAAATTAGAGCATAAAGTGGGCAAAATTGCTCATGTTTAGATATTGCCGAGAGTGCTGACTTTGCAAGAGCATAAGCCCATAAATTTTTGCATCAAATTTTGTACTTTTGGTTTCATTACCTTTGGAAGAAGATCATTATTTCATAAGATAAACTAATTTTTTTTTTTAAATTCTTCAACCCTGGGAGCAATTTTGTGAGCAGGGGTCGCAACACTGAAAGAGTTAATATCTTGGGATTATTGGTCATCATGTTTCATCTCACAAATTTATTCATGGCATAAAAACAATTTAGCACTGCACAATGGATATAACTTTGAAATGCAATCTGTTACAGAGTGTATCATCAGAAATCCAAAACTACAAGGGTCAGATTGAAAATATTCGTGACACAGCTGTGGATCTGATTAACCATGGAGTTTTGTTCCAAGCTCGCATACAACCTGAGTTAGTACTTATAAATCAGAGGTGGGAAAATATCTACCGAACTGTGCAGGTAAGTTTTTTTTATTTAGACATCGAGTCTTTTCCTACAAGGAAGGAGCAGTTTTCAAAGTATTTTTAAAGGAATGATGTAAGCCTTATTTTTGAGTAACCAGTTACTGTAATTTCTAGTGTTTGTTATATCACTCATTATCCTTCCTAGTTAATATCACATGCTACAGTTTTCAACTTTTAAGGCTTGTGTTTATTAATATACAGTAGTATGTTGCACTGTATGCTTTTTTTTTTTTTTGGACATGTCAAGTTTAGTGATGAAAGTGGATTCAGAATATAATTTATATTTTTCAAAAGTATTGTTGCTCTTTAGTGAACTTCTCTGCTGCACGATTTATTTACCTAATGTATGTTGCAGATGGTTAATTATTAACCAGTTTGGCAAAGTACCAGAAGCTGCTGCTATTGTCATTTTGTCAGTGTTTAAGTGGTGTCAGCCTGTGCATGATGCATGTGTTGCTTGGAAGGCTTTGCACTTTGGCTATTTCTTTGACTGTATTAAACTTTCATCCTAAAGTAATTGTGTTTCTCTGATTTTTTTTTTAATTGAATTTGTGAAATTAGATAAAATATAATTGCAGTTAGCTGATAAGTAAGTTGACTGATGATTTTCTTTTCACCTCCAAATATTTTTACTAAATTATTCTGCGGTTTGGAAATCTAACCATACTAATATCTTTATGTATATTTCATTAGCATTACATACTAGCTTTTTACCAAGAAATTTATCAGTACTCTCTTATTATTGTATATTAGTCTTTTGTGAGACAACTTCTTTTCTATAAATATTTATTTCTGTCTTTAAGGATATTCTGTGTTTTGGGGATAATGTGGCTTTATGTGGGTAATATGATTTTCTATTTCTATGTTTTTCTGAAAATAATTTTGCATAATGCATATTACATTGAGCATTAGATACACAAATAAGCTTTGAAATAGCTGTGAACCTTTTCAGTTATGTTTGAGGAGTTTAATCCACTTTCCTTATAAGTATACAGTATTTCATTACTCTCAAAATGAGTATATATTGTACCTCACCTCTGACACCAAGTCCTAATTAGAAGCTATAGATTAGTGCATAACTTGAGGAGATGAAAAAGTCAATGCTTGTGCTAGGATAGTGTTGTGACTTAGGTTACGTTTGCTTCAAAACTTTTGCTCTAGTGTATATATGTGGAGTTTTGCTGGTGAAAGGTGACAAGGGAGTTATCCATCGTCCCACTGATTCACTCTTTTACTACTCTGTGTTACTTGTCTAACATCCCTCTTCATGGCTCTATCAACACTACATGCGGTGTCTGGTCTGTTAACCTTACTGCTTCTGCTGGACTAGAATTTACGGCAGCAGCTTGATCTCACCATACTTTTCCAAATGAAGGTAGTAATTAAATCTTAGCAAGTCAGCAGATTTCAGAGTTGGCCTGATTTTAATACTGGTGAGAAAGATCCAATGTATATCTTTTCAGCATTGTCTCCTGGATACACAAGACACAGGCATCTCCATAGGTTTTCCCTTGACCTCAGAGACACAGGGATCACAATCAACAGACCACACCAACACCAATTCTGCTCTCTCTACCATCATTGCTTCTGTTAATGAAACTTCTGTTACTGCCAGTCTAACCCATGACTCTTCACAGCTTTCTCCGTCTACTGGTATATCTCCAGTGTTTAGCAAATTACAAGCTCCATCTACTCAGCAATTTGATGAATTGAAGTCAATACAGTTCACCTTACAAGATGATACTGCTGTTATAGACACAAAGGTTGATATGTCGGGAAAAAATATCCAAGAAGGAAATGTTGTGCTAAGAAGTATTGGTCTAGTTCGCAGTGTTATGAACACTACAACAACTATTACAACAACTTCTACAAATGTAATGTCTTCAGAAAGTGCTGAATTAACAAAGGTGGTATCATCAGGTAAATCAAATTTATATGCTGAAAATGTACATTGTCCAACAGATGTACAGGATGATCATTTAATTGGCGAAAAAGAAGGAGCAGAATCTGGGGAATCCCCTGAGATGTATTCCTCAGCAGACAGTAACATGTGGGGAGATTCTTCTCTTATTGACAGTGTTGTGAGGGTTGAGCCTAAAGAACACTTAAGTCATCAAGATGATCATAGTGTTACTGTAGTCACCAACAGTGTTACAACAAAGATAGACTGTCTATGTACCGATGGAAAGGAAGACATTGACAAGAAGACTGAACACTACTCATCCGATCAGCAGGCACTTGACTCTAAAATCACAATCTTAAAAGATCAACCCAAAAAGATCAGCCTTGTTGAAGTTGAGGAAGTGAAAACGACAATTTCTCACTTATCATTTAACATCCCTGGTACAGTAACTGAAAGGAAAACAATTTGTTCTAGACAGACTGATGTGGTTTCACATGCTGATGGTGAATCATCTGTGTTTTCACCAGTCGATGGATCACCAGTTTCAGAGTTGCATCTTGTTTCAAATGATTTAACTGTTAATGATTCACCAGCAAAGGACCGTAAGAGAAAGATGAGTGAGGCTGAAGCTGATCTAGATAACTTTGATGAGCTTATTGCAGGTCTCAAAGAAGTAGCTGAAACAGATATAGATTTAACAGCAGTAGAGAGAAATCGAAGGAGGGCTTCCATTAAAGATCTTGATCATGACCAGAGTGGAGATGAGAGGTTTTCTCTTCTAAAGATTAGGAGATGTGATGATGATGATTTAGAATCCCTTGCATCAATTGATACTGACATGGCCCCTGCTTCAGAAGCAAGTAGAGATCTAGAAGGAACTTTTTCTGATCTTGACTCTGTATCAGAGAGTGTGTCCTCAAAAGGTGATAGTTTATTCTCCCCATCCACAACTCAAGGTATTGAAGCCTCAGATTGTTCTAGGATAGAGGAAGCTCATACTGTGGAACTTGTCTCTCAGCAGAGTCGGGTAGTATCTAGTGAGGCAGTCTCTCATGTATACATTAAAACATCTCATCAGCTAGCTTCACCAACTGAAGCAAAAATAGATGCTAATATTGTAGACAAGGAAATTAGTGAAGATTCAAGTTGCAATGTACAACTTAATTCTAACAAAAATAATATTTATCCACTGAAACAAAAAGAAACGAATAAATCTGAGCAATCTAGAGATGAAGCTGCAAGCCATACCATGAGCTATGATCAGCTACCTGTGGAGAAACTGCAAGCTATGATAGCTGAACTTGAGGAGGTCATGAGTGATACAGTATTAAGTGATATGGATGATGAGAATAGCAACTCAGAGAAAGAAAATAAAGATATCAGTTTACCTGTAAATGAGCCAAATATATTATTTGAAGCACAGCATACAGAAGATGAAGTTGTAACTACAGCATCACCTCAAAAAATGCAAGAGAAAGATGATTCTACCTCCAGTTTACCAAATAAAATTCCCACATGTGACATAAAGCATAAATCTCTTCCTATTGAATTCACTGTGCAAGAAGTTCATGTTGCTGGTGATATTGAATTTGCCCAAGCTAAAAGTTCCATTGAGGAAAGTGAACTTTTGCCCATTGAAATGCCAAGAATTTTGGTTACAACCACTACTTCAGTTCATGAGGATACTGTTCAAAACATTACAAATGTTCCACCTGTAATTAGATATGAGCAAAAGAGTGTAGTCATCCCAGTAGCAACGAACCAGAATTCTTCTACAGCAGTACAGAAAGTGTCAGTGCACAGTTCTCAGGTGGTGCATGGGATGACTCTTGTGGCCTCCACTGAAGATCATCTTCCAGAACCTGAGAAAGCTGTACTTGTCACTTTAATCTCCAGACCTAGCTCAGTGGAGGCCCTAAACACTGCTTCAGAGTCTACTGGAAATAAAGTTATTGCAAAAGTGGTAGAAGAGGAAAATTTTGATTCAGATGTGAAGTCCTTGCTTAGGGATGAAAGGAAAGATGCGAAAGAAATGGTAGAAGAGTATAAAGACTCGTCAACTGTGTACAGCTCAGGCGATTCTTCAGAGGTTGATGTCTCTGGAGAGAAGGGGAGACAACCAACTGTCAGTGAATGCCCAGACTACTCAGAAACCTTGGAGGATGAAAATGCTGAAGAAATTATAAAGGTAAGTTACATTTGTAGAGCACAAGTGTCATTTTATGGATAAGCTTTCAGGTGGTTTTATTTGGTTGTAATCCTAACATGGTGTCACATTATTCTCGAAAATCAGAATATCCTCCTCTGGTGAAAGGGGGCCAACATTTGGCCAAAACTGCTGCTGCTTTAATAACTTTAGTCTGCTGCAAAATCCTTCTCATATTTGGTAAATGTATTCAGTCTGTAACGTCCATTTGGATGTTGTAAGACTCTTCCACTCTGCTTTCAGGTAACTTCAGCATGTGAGATAGACAGCTCTTCAATAGACTCTGTCACTAGGTCTTCTACTACAGGGCTGACTTCAGTTTTTCCTACTATCTCACCTGTCACTTCTGATCATGTCCAAACATGCCCTTACCATGTTGAAAGCTCCAAAAGTTTGCAAGGCATTGAAAGTCCTGGATCAGTAACTGATTCAGGAGCAACAGTAACTCATATAGCAAGTGGAATGTCATCATCAATGTTAGATTTTTTGTCAAGGCACAATGTTGTGATTGTAGACCCAGATGCAAAGCTAAATGAAACACTTGACCAACAAGCTATTGGGTCTTTAGGTGTACATACATTGGAGGTAAATATCAATGAAGGGATTAATTCTCTGGGAATTAGCACATGCGAAGAACCTATTCAGTCACTCTTACCCATTGCTTGTTTAGGTTCAGAAATTAAGCAGGAGAGGAGTGCCATTCTGCAACCAGTGGAAGATTTATCTGTACCTTCATCTAGTTCTGTGTCATTCATCAAAATGTCAGATATTGCCAGTTGCCCAAGCAGTTCTGATAAGCAACATAATTTATTAGAAAGTATTCAGCTTAAGAATTACAAAGAAGCCGAGAGCCAGATTTCTATTGAAGATAAAAATCCTAAATTGGAAAGCAACATACTTGAAGCATCTGTTGTGCCCTCTGAGATGACCATGGAAATGGTTAACAAAAAATTACCATTAGGGTTTGAACATAAAATGAAACATTCAGCTGAATTAATTAGTGGTTCATCACCTGAGGCTCTGATGATGCTGACTCAAAATATGACAGTTCCAAAGATGGAAACCGTGGAGAAACCAACTGGACTGCCAGGACATGCTTCAGATGACTCTGTTGTAAATGCATGTCACATGGAAGTTATTAATGCTGCTGATATTGAAAGTGGATCTGTTATTGAAATCACATATCAAGTTGAAGATCCTGAGGAAAAGATGGATTTGCCTCTGTTACCAGAGATAAGAACTAAGACTCAGTGCAGTGACGGCAGAGAGAAAGATAACACACATTTAACTGAGGAGCTGAATGCAAGTTTATCACCAGCAGCTCATGCTTTTTTCAAAGAAGGTATTGCAACTTATACTAACAGGAAAGTGTTATCACATAAAGAAGACAGTTTGTTAACTGAATCTCAGACTACTGTGGTTGCCCCACACAAGGTCATAATGGACATTGAAAGGCAAATAGAATCATCCTCGTATCAGACTGCACAAGATGTTCATAGTATTATAGGAGAAAATGTATTGTTTGATGTTGAAAAAGTCAAATCTGTCTGTATTGAAGAATCAGCTTTAGACTTTTCAAATCATTCAGATGACTTCAAGCGTAAAATATCAACTGCTTCTGTTGAAATTGACATTTCTGCAGAAGAGGTTGCTACTTCTTTTGATTCATTAGACTTAACAGCTGGCTCTTTTGCTTTTGAAAGACAAGCTGCAGTAGCACTTGAGGAATATTCTACAGACAACATAGTAACAGTGTCACATACAGTACAGTTGATTGATGGGCATGTTTGTGCAGAAGCTTCATTTCCCAGTGGAAATGCGAGAAACCAAGTTCATAAAATATCTATAGCTTCATTGGATATAGAGCTTGTTGGGGATGAAATTGCTGGTATTCTTGAGATGTCATCTTTCCCTACCCAGTCCTTTGCTGATGAAAAGGAAACATACATAGCAACTTCTCCATCATTTACTGATCAGGTTGTAGCATCTGAAATCGTTTCTCTTACTGCTTCGGGTAATAAGGACATTGTTACAACTGAAAGAAAAGCCTCTACTGTATCAGAAAAATATGTCATTTCTCCACAAGATGCTATATCAGCTATATCTGCTCCACTGCTGCAAGAAGAAGCATTCACATTTCCAGAAGAAATGCATGTTTCATTGGAAGAGAATTTGGAAACAAGAATTGCTGTTAGTGATGTAGTTCCAATAAAAGATTTAGATTTTAGTGCTGAGATTGTAGAAAAAAGCTTGGAAAACTCTTCACCTTTAGCAGGTACCACTACAGTAACAGATAAAACTGAAAGGAAGTTATCTACAGCAATTAAAGATTTTGAAATAATGCCTCAGGAAATAACCGAAGATTTGGGAATACAAGGAGTAAATGTAATGTCATTTGCCATGAAACGGAGTGTATCAGAAAGAGCCATGGAAGGCCTGAAAGAGGCTATTCTCGTATCACCAGAAACAGTTCTTCAAGGTTCTCCATATCGAGATGAAAATGCCACTGTTCAAGGAGAACAAGTATATTCAAATAACCTCTGTGATGAAATTAATAGGAAAATATCAACAGCCTCAGTAGAAATGGAATTTGCTCCTTCTGAAATACTGCTGGAGGAAGAGCAAACTCTTTGTATTGAAAGATTTGCTTGTGCTAAGGAAGTTTTAGCAAGTGGGCAAGAAAGTTGCTCAGCGAATGTTGTACTAACAACCGTCAAGGCAGTTATTGCTGGCACTGTAACAAAGGAATCAAATTCATCTGAAGTAAGTGGAGAAACTCTGGATAATATGGAAGTGACATCAGAAATCTCAGAGGAGGGATTGCCTTTAGGTTGTGAAGCTGCATTGATAGATCCTTCAGTAATCTCAGGCTATGTGATTAACAGCCAGTCAGGCGAGGGAAGTGATTTTGGAGAAATATCAACTGGTGATATTGCATTTATTCAAGGTATAAAATCTGCCATACCCACTGGCTATACATTCGCAACAAATACTGTGGAGGATGATTGTTTGTCTGAGGCTCTCTCATATTTTGATATTGAAACCTCTGTAGATGTCAAAGATAAGTATGGTGTGGCAGTTACTGTCATAGGTACCCGCAGTGATCTCAACGTTTCAATAGAAGACACAGAAGAAAAACAGATCCCTCATGAGGAGGGGGGATTGGAGGAGTTAAAAATGGAATCTTCACTTGATTCTCTTTTAAATAGTTCACGTTATTCATCAAGAGGTAGAAGCCTTGATAATCTTTTAATGGATATAGAATATAAGGAAACAAAAGAAATGAAAAAAGATTATGGCATACCAGATGATTCAGTCAATAGGGGCACTTTCCTTACTGAAATTTTAAGTTTTACTGACAAGGAATACATAGAAAAAGCACTACAAAAATCTAATTCATGCACTTACCACACAGTAAGTCAGAAAACTGTGAATGGAACTTTGGAGAAGTCTGAAATTACTAGAGCTTCATACACTGCCAACTTACCAAATTCAGTTTGTGATAAAGATAAAGTTATTTCTGTTTCCCAGTCCTCCAAACAGGACAAAGACATGGTAGATTTGGGAGGTGAGGAGACTTCTGAATTATCTTTGAGCCTGGATAAATTGCAAAACATTCCTCAGACAATATCCAGTGTGAAAGATGTTAAGAAAGCAGAAATAGAGACAAAACCAGAAGTAGATAGTAATGTTTCTTCTTTGCTTTCACTGATTAAATATGATATTGTTAAAAAAGATGATAGTAAGGAAGAGCCCAAACCCAAATTTGCTAAAACTGTTCTAAACCAAGACAAAATAACTAAAGTTCAGTACACACCTAAATCTCAGGTAACCAGAGTAGAAGATAAAACTTGGAAATTAAAATCTGATATTGCAGTAAAGCTTGAAGAAAAGCATGATGAGATTGTTTGGTCTCATTGCACTATGCATGAAGATGAATTACCTATTCAACAGGTCAGTGATTTACCTGAAGCTGCTGGTATAATACAAAAAGAGGTTGATGTAAACCCAGAAGAATATTGTGCAGAGCAGAAATCTTCAAGTAAATTACCAGTGACAGCTATTCATTATGTTCCTTATGTTCCTGTGGATACTGAAATGATTTTTCAGGAGAAAAAGTCTGCATCTCAGCAATCCTCTGATAACTCAAGACTAATCCCACAGGAGACAAATATAATTAAAGAAGAAACTTCTACAAGGGTAATTAATGAGACAACAGAAATAGTAACTACCAGACAAATGGAAACTAATGTGAGTACAGTACAAAACAAAGAAACAAAAATCCATTATGTTCCTCATGCTCCATCAGATATATTAAGAATGATACCAGAAGAAAAGTTTCCATCTCCGAAGGAAATTGTTCCAAGAATTAGTAATTCTAAACAGGAACAACCAAACATATATTCAGTACCAGTTAATTATGAAGATAGAACAGTTCCTGAGAAGTATATTAAGTCCTGTCAAGTTCTTGGTAAAGTGAGTGCACCTTTAGTAACAACTGCAGAGTCTACTAAGCCAGAGGAAATTAAATTCACAAATAAAGAAAGTTGCATTAAACAAGAAGACTTGGAAGGCAAGAAAAGTAAAATTTTATATGTACCTCATGTCCCAGTTTCTCCAGTTACAGTTACTTTGTCAAAAGAACAGATGATCAAAAACCTGACCAATAGAGAAAGCAGTTTAAGTTGTATGAAGGAAACTGATATTACATCAGATGAGGAAGAGAAAATAACAACTTTCCCTGTTAAAGAAGTGGAAATTCAAAATAAAAAAGCACATGATATCACCCTTCATTATGTTCCTCATGTACCAGTAGATCAAGGAATCCCTGAGGTGATAGCAAGATCAGAGAACATGGCAACTGATAATAGTGAACAAAAAACAATAAATATTAAGGAAATTGTAAAATCTGAGAAAGTACAGAAATCAGTTGAGTATGTATCTCAACATCAAACCTCAGACAAAAAAACAGAGAGTAACATTGAAGCACAAGTTCATGTTCCAGTCTCAGAGAGTAAGGATATTAACTATGGCACTAAACTTCCTGAAAATCAAAAAAAAGAATTGTATGCTATTCATTACGTACCATGTGTAACTGCTGACTTCAAAAAAACACCTTCAGGACCACAGCCTACAGAGATTCACTATGTGCCTCACTCTCCTGCAGATCTTGAAAACTTTAAATCAGATAAAACAAATGTTAAGTTCCCTGACATTCCCTCAAGCATCATAACTTCCCCCTCCACTTCTAAATTTGATGCTGTGGTAACAAGTTCTTCAGATATCTCAAAGAACCTTGTAAGTACATTGATGTTCATTGCAAAACAAAGTGAGTGCTGCATGATGTTTAAAAATTTTAATGATTTTATTGGTATATTCGCTTAGTAATCATAAGATCCATTCATTGCCTTCATAGAGCTGGGATGAATTTAGTTTCTTGACACATTTAGAGAAGTACTTTATAGGACCATTTTATTTCAAATGCAGTATTTATTTCTTAATTTCAAGATACAACTTATAATGGTGGCTCTTTTTGTATTTTGATAATGTATAAAGTACTGTATGTTGAGGAATACATCTAGAGAGCATTGATGGATCGAAGAGTGATTTGCACCCGCAGACCTTAGTGTTAGTGCATGGAGTGGCTACATTCATTAAAACATTGGTTTGATCTTTTAAAAATTTCTTAATACTGCTCAGTAACTATCTTTGAGCAAGTCATTACATATGTACGTACTTAAATGACGTGCTATACTGTACCATGATTGTGGTCATTGCCTTCCATATTATATGTGAAGCACTTTTTTTTTTTTTTACCTCATTGGCCATCTACCATGGCAGGGTGACCCAAAGAAGAATACACATTCACCATCATTCATTCAGTCACTGTCTTAGTGTGCTGACATCACATTTCAGATTGCTCTCCAACTGCAGCTTCCTCACCCCTCCTTCAGAATGCAAGCACTGCTTTTTCAACCTCCAGAACTCGAGTCTGGCTAAACATTTTCCCAGACTCTCTTCTTGAAAGTTACCTTTCTCCTCATTCATTAAAAATCACTTGTCTCCATTCACTCCTATCTGACATGCCCAGGCACCCAAAACTCAAAGCCTCTTTTATTCCCTCCCTCCATCTGTTCATAGCAACAGCTGCGGGGAGACTGACACACATTGTTTCAGGCAGGAATACCCACACATGTGACCTGTCTTAGCTTACATGTTCTGGCAGGTCGTGTTTGTTTGGTCGAGTGCCAAGCAAATGGTTGACTACCGAACAATTTTTTTTACTGAACAAAGCATTCGAATACCGGAGCTGTTCGAGTACCGAGGTACTACTGTACCTAAATAAATCTACATACTCCATACTCCCTCTTTCCAATATGATATCCAATCTTATCATTGTCTAGACATTTAGTTACTCTCATCATCTTGCTCTTTTCAATGTTCGCTTAGTTTCTTTCTTTTTACGTGCCCTCTCAGGTTTGCCCATCAACTTTTGCAACTTATCTTTAGAATCTCCCAGAAGAACTGTCACTGGCAAAGAGAAACTGCTACAACTCCCACTTTGTATCAGATTTCCACATCTCTCTCCAAACACCTTAGCATTCACTTCTTTGTCTCGTCTATAAAAATGTTAAACAACCAGGGTGACATTATGTAATCTGATCTAAGTCCTACTCTCTTTGGGAAATTGTCCCTCCTTTTTATACCCTAACCAGAGCCTCTCTCTGTATACAAAAAGTTTTTACTACTTTTAGTAATTACAATCTATTTCATACATGTAACATTTGCCATATTGCTCCCCTATCCAATCTGTCATCTGCCCCGTCTATAAATAATTTGAACAACTAAGGTGATATTATGTATTCCTGTCTTAAGTTCTAATCTTAATGGGAAATTGTCCCTCCTCTTTATACCCCAACTTGTATCTCACTTTCTGTAACTGCTTTTAGTAGTCTACCATATTTTCCATACATTTGCAACATTGCTCCTCTATCCATCCTATCATATGCCTTTTCTAAATCCAAAAATTTAGTGAACTACTTACCCTTTATCTAAGTACTTCTCACTTAAATGGTTTGATGTAAACACTTGGTCTACATGTCCCCTATGCTTTCTAAATCTTTGTTTGTCAAACATCCTACTTTGTTAGTAATAATTTTACCATACACCTTACCTGGTGTACTTAGCAGACTTATTCATGTATAATTCTTATGATCTCTCTTTTTTTTTTTCCCTTATTCAGAGGAACCATGCATGCTCTCTGCCAGTTCCTAGGTAATTTTCCTTCTTTTATGCATTTACTGAATAAATACACCACATGTAAAATGTTTCATATTATATACACAGTAATGGTAATATATGTGGATTGAGGGAGGGGGTATAAGAGGTTTTGTGTGCAAGAGGTCTGGACATAAAGTAGGCATGTGTGATCGTGTTAGGTAGGAGTGAGTGGAGACGAATGGTTTTTGGGACCTAGCAAGCTGTTGGAGTGTGAGCAGGATAGTATTTTGTGAAGGGATTCAGGGAAACTGGTTAGCCAGACTTGAGCTGGAGGTGGGAAGTACATTGCCTACACTTTAAAGGAGGGGTTTGGGATATTTGTTGTTTGGAGTGACTTCTGAACTGTCATATCTGCGTGCCTCTGCAGAAACTGATTATGTGTGGATGATGATGAAAGTGTTTCTTTTTTTTTCTGATCACCCTGCCTTGGTGAGAGAAGGCCAGTGTATTAAAAAAAAAAAGTGGATGTGGCAGTGAGGTGTAATTATCTTGTATCAAGTTTCAGCATTGATGTACATAAGAATCATACCATTGCAGTTTATATCAATATAAAATAATAAAAAATAGAAGCAACTTGAATTTTTAATGTAGTAATCAACATTTATTTTTTTTACAGTAAAATTCCTGTTATCCAACTAATTTTCTAGCTTCTCATTTAATGTCCCAGTAAAATTTTTATACTTTGGTAGTCTGTAAGTGAGTCACTAGAGACAACTGCTGTCCCTTGATAATTGGTGTTGTTAACACTTGATTCATTGTTGTATAGTCATCCTTGTTATTTAATTATATCCATGAAAAACATAAATCCCTACATCATATCTGTTAACTATATGGTTACTGTGTCAACTGTTAATTGCCATGAAGTTAACAGTTCTTTGTTGGCAGACAACTCAAAGGAAATAAATTATTTAGCTTTCAGCATTTAACAGAAAATGAAATTATAAAATGCATGGAACAGAGTATTACTAGAATATATAAAGAGCATAGGTTAACATTGGGAAAACAGTTGTCATTAGGGCAATTTTTTAAATGTTATAAAAAAAACTTCATAAATTTTATTTTTCAATAGAAAAGATAAGTTCTCTTAAAGAATGTGAAGCAGTTAGCAAGCCTCTACTAAGATGATAAAGTTATTTAGGAATGGTATAAGAAAAAGGATCAAAGAATAGGGGCATCTCTGTGCCTTCCTTAATGGTTGTCATAAAAAGTAAAATTTTCTGTGTTCATTGTCCATGAACCACTGATAGATTAGTAATCTGTTGGCAGATCTGTTACTGCGCCAGTAATGGATTCTATGTTCACTTTTCACTCAGTCTTCCAAGTTTTCTTTCCTACACACGAACACTTCCTTTTTGTCTGTACATCAATCGGTGCAAGCTTTAAGCTTGGATAAACTGCTTTGATTGATTATGAAAGCCCTCATATTAGTTACTTAAGGCAGTACTGTATGGCAATTATTATTCAAATTTGCTTATCTGTTTGCTCCTCTGAGCTCGGAAATGGTGACAAATAGTCTTTTTGTATTGCTCATAGGTAATGTATAGGGAAGAAACTGCATTGACAGAAATCCAGCAATGATTAGGAAGTATGTGAGGAAATGGCTTTTTTTTTTTTTTAACCATTCAGTGATTTACATTTAGAAGTCAGTTTTGTCACTCAAATAAATGATCAATTTCACAGCCTATTGATGTCAACTCTTAGGAAGAAGGCGATGAAGATGATTTATATTCTCCTAAAGTTATCTATTAGTTTCCACATCATTAGTGGTTAAGTTGAGTCAGCCTGAATCCTCAGCTGATAAGATTCCTTCTCCATTAACTGCCAAATTACTAATCAGCAAGGAATGTCTCCCTCAAATTCAAACCATTAAAAGATAGTAATGCAAGTAGTTAAATGGATCAAATCAAGAAATGTAAATTAAACACCAGGAATTCATTTCCCTAATAGGGTAACTTTTTCTTCAACAATTTTATCTCTGAAACTGCATTCATCAATCCTATTACTGTATTGTATTCCAGTCTTTGCTTATTAATTACTTTAGTTATTTAAAGCTGTATTTTTTATTTTTAAACCTGATTAAGTGTCCGTGTTTTATATATTTATGTTGTTTAATGTCCAGATTAGAAATGCATGACACATTTTTGTATATGTGGGGATTCTGTTTTGCATATTCTTTTACTCATTACAGTAAGCTAAAATATAATTTTTATCCTAAGCTAACACTAAACCATCCTAACTTTTTCTTAAATTAAAGGTACTTCCAGATATATTTGAAGCAGCTAATTTTACTGTCAGTGTTAGCAAAATGTGCATGTAACCATTAAGTGTTAACCACTAACATCTCAGACCTGGCTGAATGCACTTAAAACTCTTGCAGAATGATATTTTAGTCCTGAAACTAGTCTTTAGGTCAAATGAATATTAGAATATTTACTGTAACAGATAAAAATTAGCTCTGGCCTAGTTGCCAGTGTTGACTAAAAGTTTGAATAGACAATCACAGTTGAGAGTTTTTTAAGTTTTTTTTTAATTGGTAAGTCTTCTGTGGCCATGTATTTCTCTGGAAACGGCATGTTTGCATCATTATGCAAGACATGAATGAACCTTCACATTAGTCATTTTGTAGGACTAGATTTTGCTGGAAAATCTCATTTAGCCTTTTTTTCCTGGGCCTTTCTGACAATTTATGTATAATTGGGTGTAATTTGGAAACAAGTCTATTTTCAATAACTGTAAATGTTGAATTGTTATAATTGTACAAACGAACAAACTTTATTTCCATAATAAAGAGCATAGTATATTATACAGTTAGGGTGATTGTCATATATCAACTACTTTATAGAAAGCAACTTTTTATGCATAGCATTTCGGGCAGCCTTAAAACTAAATTAGGATTACAGTTATCCGAGAAAAGGAATACATAGTTTTTAAAATATTGGAGGCATTTTGTAATCTCCCCCTCCCCACAAAAAAAGAAAAATAACAATTGATGATATATAAAGGATAAGGCTAGGTGCATGAGTTGAAGGAATGAGAGACAAGGACAGGGATGATACAGGTTGAAAGAACTGTTCAGCAGTATTAATGTTGTTATGATCACATTAGGGTAAAGAGGTGTGAAGGATGACAAGTAGTTTTTGTAGCTAGAAGTGCTGTTGGAATGTCAGCAAGGTAACATACATGAAGGGAGTTGGAGAAACTTATTAGCGGACTCGAGTCCTTAGAGGTGGATAGTACAGTGCCTGCACTCTTAACCCTTAAACTGTCCAAACATAGATATACGTTCGCCTGCGCAGCGCTCCAAATATTTTGAAAAATAAAAAAATTGTTTTTTGTTTTTAAATTGAAGAGCTCATTTTTATAAATGTTATAGGATAAAAAAAAAATTAGGGTCAGTACTTACCGAGATATAAGCCCGCGAAGTTGGTGCTAAATGATGAGGTGTTGGCAACATGGAGCACTGCCGCTTGCAGAAATAATAAACATTTATCGTTTTTTCCAATTCTTTTCTATTTTTTGTTTTTATGTTATAATGATAATGTTTTGTTGCAGATCTTTTGATTTCATAGCCAGTTCTTGTTAAGACACAAACGTCTGGTACTGAATTAGTAATCATACTGTCACAAACACCCATGTTCACACTGATAAATGAATTTGTACACCTGGTTCAATCACATACTATTGTTTACATATATATATACAAGGTATTTACAAGTCCCATTTATGTTTCTAGAAGTCCACCACTGTATGGTACTCCAAGAAGCATGGATTCATACAGAGTGCCACCCCATATAGCTGACACATGTATCGTGTGTCTTTTCGCACTTGGGGTTGCTGTTTAGTGGAAGCACACACAACACACACTATCTGAGAGTACTTCTTCTTTGGAGTAGATGGTAATGGTACCAGGCAGTGACAGTTAGGGATTATTCAGTCGGGCACTTCCCCCTCATTTTGTGGAGTGACAGGTCGCTGTTGTGGGGTGACAGGTCGCTGTGGAGTGACAGGTATAGACGTGGTACCATACTTTTTCGCTATCTGCTTGATGATATTGAGGGTGAATTCTGCATATCGTTGTCTCTTCCCAGTCTTTATTTCATACATGTTGAAGGCATTGAGCATTGCAATGTCTACAAGGTGGAAAAAACTTTTATATACCACTTGCGACTCCTACACACACAGTCAACAAACCCTATCATCATGTCAAACTTGTCGACTAGTTGCATATTGTGCGTATAGTCGATGACAGCAGCTGGCTTTACAATAAGTTTATTGTTGAACCTGCTCAGTCTGTTGTTGTACCATCTCGTTTCTGTGGATGGTTGACAGCAACGTCACAGCCCGTTTGTCATGCCATGTCAGTGCCATGATGTCATTGGCATGAAATGCTTCTACTAGACTTCCTCCAGTGAACCTTGGCATGTTTTTTACTTCTTCTCACTGTTCCACACATATCATTATTGTTCACACATAGGAAATCTGCAAGCATAGGGCTTGTATACCAGTTGTCTGTGAACAATGTATGACCTTTGCCAAGGTATGGCCCCATCATCTTGCGAACAACATCCCCAGAAATGCCCAACATGCACCTGGTATCGCCAGTGTATTTTCCCTGTGCAGGTAATGATATCCAGTCTCAGTCACACATAACAAAGAGTTTTTTACCAAAGCGATTATGTTTGTTTGGTATATATATTGTTTGAATGATAGTCGTTCCTTGAACAGAACTAAGGACTCGTCGACAACAATGTTCTTGAATGGATAAAAGTAGGCACTGAATTTTTGCTTCGGATACATAAACAATTCCCGGATTTTGTATAAGAGGTCATTTCTATTTGGCATATTCCTGTCTGAGAAGTGCAACATTCGTAGAACAGTGTGAATCTGTTGCAGGGAAGGAGGTCATGGAAGACTGGAGTACTGATGAAGTGGTCTGTGGACCAGTAGTGTGCTATATTGTTCTTATAGGTGTGTGGCATAAGCATGACAGTGCCAAGGAATAAATAAATTTCAGCCACAGTTGTATCTTTCCATCTGTGCAGCCATGAAGACTCTGAAACATCTGTGTGGTCCGTTGTATGCTGGTTGTACATGTTGGTCTGGGTAACAATTGGGTCCATTATCGGCTCATCAGAGTACATATATATATGTATAGTTGAAAATAGTCTAACCCTGTAGACTCATTTGTGATGGGACAGTGTGGCAAAATTGAAAGGATGTGGCACAAATGGTGTACTTTCTGTCCAGTTCCATTTGAGGTCACATGGTGCAGGGTGTACCTGTGGCATGGGGTGTGGGGGAGCAGGAGGGGGGACAGGAGTAGAGGCAGCACGTGGTTGAGAGGGTGCCAGGCAGTCCTTTGTCTGCCCACCCACTGTGCCACGAGGTCCAGGCACCATGCCCCCCCCCCTTTTCCTCCATCCCAGCATATTCACCTTCATTATCACTGTCAGTGGCTGGGGTTTCAGATTGTGACCTGCCACGACCCTTGCCACCAACTACATATGGCACACTGCCTGAACATAGGTTATGATGCCTAAAAGTACGTTTCACTGGGGAAAAATGATAATCACTTTCACTCGACAAATCATCTCTCGGTATAAAATCAATTTCATCGTCGTCACTTACATCACTTTCACTATCGTCATCACCATAACGCATAGAGAATTATAATTTCCTCTTGCGGAGTTGCCTTTGGGAAGTAACACTTGCAACCCCAGAGGTACTGGGCTGAGGGTCTGGTATGGCCACACTGTCCACACTATCCACACTGGCCACCCCAGAGGTCATGGGCTGAGGGTCTTTTGTGGCCACACTGGCCACATAAGGCTCACTGACCACACTGGCCACCTCAGAAGTGCTGGGCTGAGGGTCTGGTATGGCCACATTGTTCACACTATTCACACTGGCCACCCCAGAGGTCATGGCCCGAGGGTCATCTGGGTTATCAACAAAAGTTTCACTAATTCCTTGATCTTCAGTGGCTGTATCGGAGTTAAAACCACTAAACTCGTGTTCTGTATCACTTTCCGGGAATAGTAGAGTGTTAATGTGCCGAGGTGTCAGTGAATCACGGGGGTTTGCCATGATGTTGATCCAAGATGGAGCTGAAACTAACTGGTGTTACCACGCAATACCCCAGCGTCCCCGATTTTTTTCATAGTGCGCCCATCCATTCTCTCATGTCTAGGTGACTCAGGCCTATTGCGCCAATTTTGAAATGAAACGAAAAATAAAACGTCAATCTACGTTCAGAGCCTGCTGCACGTGAACGTATATCAACGTGTGGACAGTTTAGGGGTTAAGGAGGAGTGAAGATGTTGCAGTTTGGAGGCTCATCTGAACTGTGATGTCAGCACACGTCTGGTAAGGTAATTATTAAATAAATGAAGGTGATTTTTTTTTTTTTTTTTTAGTTACCCTCCCCTGCCAGAAATGTTTAACAATTGTTCATAAATTGAAGACAAAAATCCATTCACAGTTTTCTGTAAAGTTCTACAGTATTTAAATTTAACTAATTTTTTCTGCTTTTTTTTGTGGTTTTTATACTGAAAATTAATTTCCTGGATAAAACTGGCAATCTTTTTGCCAGTACAGTGGACCCCCGGTTAACGATATTTTTTCACTCCAGAAGTATGTTCAGGTGCCAGTACTGACCGAATTTGTTCCCATAAGAAATATTGTGAAGTAGATTAGTCCATTTCAGACCCCCAAACATACACATACAAACGCACTTACTTAAATACACTTACATAATTGGTCGCATTCGGAGGTAATCGTTATGCGGGGGTCCACTGTATTGGGTTTAGCTCTTAGTTTTTATTATAATATTAATCCATATAGTATCAGTTGAACTATAGTCTGTAGTGTATCCTTGGACATGAGATGGGGAGGATGTCTTGCACACAAGAGGTATGCAGTGGAACCTCTGATTACGAGTTTAATTTGTTCCATGACCTAGCTCATAACTCGATCTGCTCATATGCTGAGTCAATTTTCCTCATTTAAATTAATTGAAATGCCATTAATCCATTCCAGCGGAATTCCTGCTCTTGGGAGGCAGGACAAAAATACTTCAATATGACGCTAATATCAACTCTACGACTTACTTATGCATCAAAATTCATCTAATAAGATATAATAAACAATATAATTAACATAGAAACATGATATATACACTAGAATAAATAAAAGAGGCCATAATATGGCGAGTGGTCGCAGCGGCAGCGTCCATTCCTTCTCCTGCTGACTATATCATCCCATGCTTTTATTATAAGAGAAAATGGAGTGTTTGTGAGGCTAACTGCACTAGTTTCATAAAAGAGTTTCATAAATAAGAAATATTGTATAAAAATATAATAGAGAATGTAAAGAAATAGTGGTTTTAACGAAATGTACATACGCTGGCGGAGGTGGAGAGTGGAAGGTAGGCCACTTGCTACTAGCTCCTGCTGCCACCCCCTCGCTTGTTTATCTATGATTTCATGCTGTAATTCTATGGACATCGTCCTCTTTTTCTTCTCAGCACTGTCCTTTGCACTTACTTAGGACCCATGATTAGAAAAAAAAAATTTGGCAATAATAACATTAGAAATGCTTCCACGGTGACATTAACACATTGAACAGCTCAGCTGATGTTGTGGCGGTGGCTGTGCCACCTAGTGGCGATGTTCTAAAACTCACTCACTATTATTATTATATATTATTATTATAATGATGGTAGGATTGCTGGTGTCTTTTGTCTGTCTCATAAACATGCAAGATTTCAGGTACGTTTTGCTACTTCTACTTACACTTAGGTCACACTACACATACATATACAAGCATGTATATATACACACCCTTCTGGGTTTTCTGTTATTTTCTTTCTAGTTCTTGTTCTTGTTTATTTCCTCTTATCTCCATGGGGAAGTGGAACAGAATTCTTCCTCCGTAAGCCATATTGTCGTAAGAGACGACTGAAATGCCGGGAGCAAGGGGCTGGTAACCCCTTCTCCTGTATATATTACTAAGTTTGAAAGGAGAAACTTTCGTTTTTTCCTTTTGGGCCACCCCGCCTCGGTGGGATATGGCCGGTGTGTTGAAAGAAAGAAAGATTATTATTATAATTATTATTATTATTATTTTTATTATTTTGTAGTACAGTGGTCCCTCGTTTTTCGTAGTTAATCCGCTCCTGGAGTTGCTACTAATATCAAAATCTGCGATTTTTGAATCAATTTTCCCCATAAGAAATAATGTAAATACAATTAATCCGTTCCTGACACCCAGAAGTATTAAAACAAAAAAATTTTTTACATGAAATATAGATGTAGTACATAAACAATACAATGGGAAATGATGAATGAAACATTAACAGCATAGCACTTACCTTTATTGGAGATTCTTCTTAGTGTATGGGAGACTGGAGGAGGAGAGAGATTGGATTGTTTACAGTTTGGAAGGGCAATCCCCTTCCAGCAACACCTCAGGTACCAATTGCTTTTCTGGGATTGCTTCTCTTCTCTGTTTCTTAATGCCACTAGGACCAGCTTGAGAGTCATTGGAGTCCTGTCTCACAAAATAACTGTGGAGAGAGCTCTGTTTCTGGCGTCTCTTTAACACTTCCCTAAAATGGCCCAAGACTTTGTCACTGTACATGTTGCCAACATGGCTTGCAACAACCTTGTCAGGGTGATGTTTCTCCATAAATCTTTCCATCTTACCCCACATAGCAAAAATCTCTTTAATTTCTGAAGAAGGCACCTTCTTCCATCTCTCTTCCTCCTCCTCTGCAGCAAGATTCTGAGCTGCGATCTGTTGCTGTTCTTGCTGAAGCTCTTGCAGCTCCTCAGTGGTGAGCTCTTTGTTGTGGTCTTCCACCAACTCTTCCACATCCTCCAAACTCACATCCAACCCCATGGAACTCCCCAGTGCCACAATTGATTTAACAAACATAGGCTCATCAGGGTGAGTCCCAAACCCTTCAAAATCCCTCTTGTCGACACAATCTGGCCACAATTTTCTCCAAGCAGAGTTCAAAGTCCTGATAGTCACTCCCTCCCAAGCCATACCTATAAGGGTTATGCAATGGAGGATGCTGAAGTTCATTCCAAAATTCCCTTAGGGTCAAGCGAGTGTCTGTGGTCACAGTCAAGCACCTGTGAAACATTGCTTTTGTGTAGAGTTTTTTAAAGTTTGCAATGACCTGCTGGTCCATGGGCTGGAGGAGAGGAGTGGTATTCAGGGGCAAGAACTTTACTGTGATGAGCCCAAACTCTTCGAAAATTAGGTCATCCAAGTTTGGAGGGTGAGTAGGTGCATTGTCCATTACTAACAGACACTTGAGATCCAATTTCTTTTCCAGGAGGTAATTCTTCACACTAGGGCCAAACACTTCATTGAACCACTCGACGAAAATTTCCCTCGTGACCCATGCCTTACTATTAGATTTCCAAAACACACACAATTTACTCTTCATAACATTGTTTTTCCTGAACACTCTGGGATTTTCAGAATGGTACACTAGTAATGGCTTCACTTTGAAAGCCTGTCTTTCATAGGCTTGTGTCCTGGCATTGCCTTTTCCTCCTGTGTAATGAAGGTCCTCTTTGGCATTTTCTTCCAAAAGAGGCCTGTTTCTTCACAATTGAACACTTGTTCAGGTTTCAGTCCTTCAGCTTCTATGTACTCCTTGAATTCATGCACATATTTTCCAGCCGCCTTGTGGTCCGAACTGGCAGCCTCACCATGCCTTACCACACTGTGTATGCCAGTTTGGTTCTTAAATCTCTCAAACCAACCTTTGCTGGCCTTAAATTCACTCACATCACCACTATTTGCAGGCAGTTTCTTTACCAGATCGTTGTGCAACTGCCTAGCCTTTTTCACAAATAATCGAAGTCATAAGAGTATCTCCTGCTAATTGTTTCTCGTTTATCCACACCAATAGTAACTTCTCAACATCTTGGAGTACTGGTGATCTCATTTTTGTCAGTATAGTTACCCCCTTTGCAACAACAGTGTCCTTAATTTCCTTTTTCTTGGCCACTATGGAACATATGGTTGTGTAGGGTTTCTTATACATCCTGGCCAGTTCGGCTGCACTTGTGCCACTTTCATGTTGTTCAATGATGTTTTTCTTAAATTCAATCGTATTTCTCACCTTTACCACAGGCTTGGCACTAGGAGCTTTCTTTGGAGCCATGGTAGCTTATTTAGTACTTGCAAGCACTAAAATGAGTGGAATATTATGAAATATTTCTTAGGAGCACATGAGGGGACCTTCGCTCACTGGTAAACAATGCCAGACTGGCTGGGTAGGGAGGCCGCCCTGGCTCACACCGTTCGTACGCGTCCCGGACGAACTACTATTCGCGAGTCAACCTATGATTAGTGAGCCAATGTTTATACGAAAATATCCCTAAGATTTCCGAAATCTATGATTCCCGAGAACTACGAAAAATGAGGGACCACTGTAGTAGGTTGGTAGACAGGAACCATCCAGGGAGGTTTGTAGATGAATGGTTCAGAGAACCGACACGTTGATAAATTAGACACGTGCAACTCTTGGGTATCTTTATTGAGGAAACGTTTTGCCACACAGTGGCTTCATCAGCCCATACAAAGGAGAATCTTGAAGAACAGGAGGAGAATGAGGTAATCAGTCCCTCAGCCTTGAGTCGATGTGGTCAGTCCATCAATCTGGTTTGGTCATTTAGAGAGAATGGATCAAAGTTGTATGACATTGAGAGCGTATAAATCTGTAGGGGAAGGAAGGTGGGGCAGGGGTCATCCTCGAAAAGGTTGGAGGGATGGGGTAAAGGAGGTTTTGTGGGCAAGGGGCTTTGACTTCAGCAAACGTTTTGTGAGCGTGTTAGATAGGAGTGAATGAAGACGAATGGTGTTTGGGACCTGACGAGCTGTTGGAATATGAGCAGGGTAATATTTAGCGAAGGGATTCAGGGAAACTGGTTATTTTTGTATAGCTGGACTTGAGTCCTGGAAATGGGAAGTACAATGCCTGCACTTTAAAGGAGGGGTTTGGGATATTGGCAGTTTGGAGGGATATGTTATGTATGTTTTATTTTTTTTTTTTTTTTTTATTATCACACCGGCCGATTCCCACCAAGGCAGGGTGGCCCGAAAAAGAAAAACTTTCACCATCATTCACTCCATCACTGTCTTGCCAGAAGGGTGCTTTACAATACAGTTTTTAAACTGCAACATTAACACCCCTCCTTCAGAGTGCAGGCACTGTACTTCCCATCTCCAGGACTCAAGTCCGGCCTGCCGGTTTCCCTGAATCCCTTCATAAATGTTACTTTGCTCACACTCCAACAGCACGTCAAGTATTAAAAACCATTTGTCTCCATTCACTCCTATCAAACACGCTCACGCATGCCTGCTGGAAGTCCAAGCCCCTCGCACACAAAACCTCCTTTACCCCCTCCCTCCAACCCTTCCTAGGCCGACCCCTACCCCGCCTTCCTTCCACTACAGACTGATACACTCTTGAAGTCATTCTGTTTCGCTCCATTCTCTCTACATGTCCGAACCACCTCAACAACCCTTCCTCAGCCCTCTGGACAACAGTTTTGGTAATCCCGTATGTTTTATATATGCTTCTAAACTGTTGTATATGGGCACCTCTGCCAAAGCAGTAATGATGTATGAGTGAGGTGAAAGTATTGAATGATGAAAGTGCTTTCTTTTTGGGGATTTTCTTTCTCTTTACGTCACCCTGCCTCGGTGGGAGATGGCCGACTTGTTGAAAAAAAAAAATTGTGTTTTTTAGTTTAGGGAACTGGAGCACAAATCCATTTCCCTAGATCAAGAGCCTCTCATCAACATTAAGGAACCTCCCTTGAGGGAAAGCTCGCAACTTGAATTTTGGCTCATATCCAGGAGCAAAAAATTGACCGAGCTTGTATCCTGAAAAACCTGCATGGTGGGGCACTCGTAGACAGAGGTTCCATTGTACTTGTGATAATCCCTTCTTGATTGACTAACAAATTCTTATAATTTATAATCTCTGCTCATAAAATAATGCTAGAGAATACAGATTGCTTTACCAACAAATCTTCAGTACACTGGAAACTCTGTTTTCGTCATTAATTTGTTCCAGAAAGTCTGATGAAAACCAAATTCGATGAAAACTGAAGCAATATTTCCCATAAGAAATAATGTAAATCCAATTAATCTGTTCCAGACACCCAAAAGTATTAACAAAAAATACATTTTATAGAGAATAACTTTAGTTTTACATGCAGAAAACAATGAGAAATAAATATAAAGGACTAATGAAATGGATAAATGAACATTTAATATCATTTTTACCTTTATTGAAGACTCTTGTTGGCGTATGGGAGACGCAAGGAGGGGAGAGGGAGGAGGAGAGGTTATTGGTTGGAAGGGGAATCCCCCTCCATAAGAACTTCAGGTATCAAATCCCTATCTGGGGTTACTTCCCTTTGTCTATTACTGGCACTGGACCCCTGTCACACAAAAAAATCTGTCCAGAGAGGTCTGTTTCTGGTGCCTCTTTAAGATTTGCCTAAAATGGAACAAGGCATTGTCATTGAACATGTTGCAGACATGGCTTTCAACAGCTTTGTTAGGGTGATATTTCTTCACAAAACTTTGCAACTCACTCCACCTTGCACACATGTCCTTAACCATTTGGGGGTTTCGGACGTACTAGTATGGCTTATGCGCAGGGTTTTTTGACATACTAGTACGCATAAATTTTAGTGCCGTCAAATCTCGCGGGAAAAGGCTGGTAAGCCTAGATGTGAGAGAATGGGTCTGTGTGGTGGGTGTGCGCGGTAGAAAAAAATCTGGGACCCAGTGGTGCATTGTGGGAATGCCATCTTAGTAAACAATGTCCACCATGCCTCACAGTAAGAAGTTCCTCAATCCTCGGCGAATTGGGACACTTTTTTTCCCCAGTGACAATTCTAATACAGATGGAAGTGACAGTGAAGATGAGTTTCAAGGTTTTGGTGAGGTTTTGACCGAGACTAATGACCATAATATCGGTAATAGTGAGGAAAACCCAGACGACCCTCAGCCTTCCACCTCTGGTGCTGGGCCGTCTTGTTCACGTTCAGTTGTACCAGAATCAAAGAGGAAACTTCTATTTTCCCAAATCCCAAACTCAGATGTGATCATTTGTGATGATAGTGATAGTGATTGTGAACTACAAGCTCTTCAAACTAGTTCCAGTAGTGATAGTGAAGTGCAATATTCCCCAGTGAAGCGTCAGTATATACGATGATATATGCACTCTGGTAGCGTGCCATATGCTATTCCAAGGGAAAGGAGTACATCTCGGAGTACATCCCGTGGCTGTACAACAGGAACAGACAGTGAAAATGACAATGATAGTGTTGCAGTTGGGATGGAAAATGTGCATGGTGGTGGTGCCGGCCGTGAGGCACCAGCAGTGGGCCATGCTGCCACCCATGCCGCTGCCTCAGCTGATGAACAACAAAGGTCACCATCCCCCACCCACCCACCACACCAGCCTCCACAACCACAACACTTTGGTATAAAGTTATTTGTGCTTTATGATTGTTACAGTGGTCTGGTATTGTATATTATTTTGTACACTGGAAGTTATGCATTGCAAAATATCAGGAGGTTATTGGGCATCTCTGGTGATGTGGTAAGAACAATGATAGAACCATACCTTGGTAAGGAGCATATATTATATACTGATAACTGGTACACAAGCCCCTTACTTAGTGATTTTTTGCGAGTGAACATGACAGATGTGTGTGGTACAGTGCGTGCAAATCGGAAACACATGCCCAGGTTTGACGCTGGCACTTGTAGAGGTGAGGTGCAGACGTTTGCTGCCAATGACATCATGGCATTTCGGTGGCATGACAAATGAGATGTCACACTGTTGTCATCAGTTTACCCTAATGAAATGGCGGACACTGGCAGGCAGCATAAAGAGAGCAATGAACCCGTTCTAAAACCTGCAGCTGTGATTGATTACACCTTCAATATGCGTTCAGTGGACAAATGTGACATGCAGATTTGGTTTGTTGATTGTGTTCGCAAGAGTTATAAGTGGTACATAAAACTCTTTTTTCATCTTCTGGACATTTCCATGCTCAATGCTTATAATATGTATAAGATGAGGACCAGAAACAAACCACAATACGGCAAATTCTGTTTGTCATCAGACAAATAGTATTCAAGTACCAAGGAAGAACACCTGCAATAGACCGCCCACCAAATTTTCAACAACTTCCTTCTCGTTTGAAGCATGTTGATCACTTCCTGGTAAAACTGCCTGCTGCTGCTTTCAAGAAAAGGGCTCAGAAGAGGTGTTATGTCTGTGCACATACAAGGAAACGCCCACAACAACGCAGAGACACTCGTTTTATGTGTGAGGAATGTAAAACACCACGACTCAAGAAATCGTAATGACACGATTGCAAATAAACCATACCCCCGGCCGGGATTGAACCCGCGGTCATAGAGTCTCAAAACTCCAGCCCGTCGCGTTAGCCACTAGACCAGCTAGCCACAATAAGATTCATCCAACTAGGTATATTTCTACACCATAGGAAAGTTAGCACAGGCACCTCTGTGACCACAAATGCAAGTTTTTACAGACGAATCTCCAGCTAGCGTGGCCGTGACGAACTCTAGCTCAAGTCCCATCACTGCCGTCAACATGACTCGAGAAATCGTAATGACACGATTGCAAATAAACCATACCCCCGGCCGGGATTGAACCCGCGGTCATAGAGTCTCAAAACTCCAGCCCGTCGCGTTAGCCACTAGACCAGCTAGCCACAATAAGATTCATCCAACTAGGTATATTTCTACACCATAGGAAAGTTAGCACAGGCACCTCTGTGACCACAAATGCAAGTTTTTACAGACGAATCTCCAGCTAGCGTGGCCGTGACGAACTCTAGCTCAAGTCCCTTCACTGCCGTCAACATGACGTGCAATCGTGTCATTACGATTTCTTGAGTCATGTTGACGGCAGTGAAGGGACTTGAGCTAGAGTTCGTCACGGCCACGCTAGCTGGAGATTCGTCTGTAAAAACTTGCATTTGTGGTCACAGAGGTGCCTGTGCTAACTTTCCTATGGTGTAGAAATATACCTAGTTGGATGAATCTTATTGTGGCTAGCTGGTCTAGTGGCTAACGCGACGGGCTGGAGTTTTGAGACTCTATGACCGCGGGTTCAATCCCGGCCGGGGGTATGGTAAAACACCACTGTGCATGACACCATGTTTCAAAGACTTCCACAGGTTGCAGAACTTCTAGAAACATTCCCTGTGACTGTATATGTGTATATAAAATATAGAAAAATAGTAATAAACAACATTTCATATCGTGTTTAAATATTTACTGTAAACAAAACAATGACAACAGTGTTTACACTCTTACTGTGTAGTATTGAAAAAGAAAAAACTTACAAAATACTGATCATATTGGTCTCACAGGCCATAAAAGTTACTTGGAAAAAGAAAAATTAAAAATAATAGAAAATAGTACATAAAACAGTAAATAAAAGAATACTGGGTGACGGCAGTCGGCGATGTTGCCACATTGTGCCCCTTTTTTGTCAACTTCACGCCTCCATATCTCGGTAAGTATTGATGGTAAAAAATTTTTGTTTATCCTATAATGTTTAGAAAAAAAAAATTTCATAATTTTTTTTTTAATTTGTCCGACCCTGAGAACAAGTCTCTGAGAGGACCTGTCGACCCCCAAAGGGTTAATCACTGAAGAAGGAACATTCTTCCCTCTCTTCCTCCTCCTCTGAATATCGACCACACGTATGCCACTTTATTACTTTGCTACGAGTTCTTTCTTGAATTCTGTCATGTTTCTCGACTTCTTTATCAAAGGGCTGGCACTCGGAACTTTCTTTGGCCCCATGGTGGCTTATTTAGCAGTCACACTCAATAAACAAGCACAAAAAACAATGGATTATTATGAAGTGTTTTAGATGAGCATGCAGGGTAATGCTCACTCGATGAGAAACAAAGCCAGACTGAGTCAGAACATGTGGGATGCTTTGTGTGGGTGCGGGCAGGTGGACACGTTTGGCATGGTGGACCAGCGAGAACTGAGGTGACAAATGAAAACTGGGACAAAATTTTGACGAAAAAAAGTCGAAAACCGAATTCAATGAAAACCATGGCAAACGAAAACCGAGGTTATAGTGTAATTAATAATGTCCACTCAGATAATAATACCAGACTAGACAGTTTGTATATTAACCCTTTGACTTTCGGTCATATACACACGTCTTACAAGCCACCGTGTTTGAAATTTATATACTCAAAAATTCTAGCTTCTTCAAATCAAGCAGGAGAAAGCTGGAAGCCCCACATGTGAGAGAATGGGTCTGTGTGGTCAGTGTGCACCATATAAAAAAAATCCTGCAGCATGCAGTGCATAAAAAAATGGCTTGATAAAGCTCCTGGAGAGCGAAACGTTGCACAATAAAATGTCACATTAGTTGCACTTGTGTCCTTTCACTTTACATATTGTCGGTAATTCTACCAACTTTATTACAAAAAAAAACTCCAACCGTGTTTTTTAATTAAAATGCTGAATTTGTGGTCTATTTTCGTATAGTATTTATGGTTGTATTCTCGTTTTGTTGGTCTCATTTGATAGAATGGAAAACATATTATAGAAATAGGGGTGATTTTGATTGGTTTTACTATGAAAAGATCCTTGAAATGGAGCTCAAAGTAGGGGAAATGTTTGATTTTTGCCGATGTTCAAAAGTAAACAAATGATGTCGTTGTCCAATAAATGTCCATCTGGCCATTCTAATATTCAGTCATGAATGGGTTGACATTATTTATACAATTACAATATTCCAGTAGTCTGCATAACAGTGAATCTTCTATTTTTTGTTTGAATAAAAATTCAAAATAGAAAGCAAGAGTAATATCAGAGGGGCCTGGGGATGTGACTGATGAACAAAGAAAATGTTATTTTAGAGCCAGAAATGTCTGCATTGTTCATTCTGAACCCTCTTTTGAAGTTGGCATATTTTTTAATTTGTGTGAAATTGGCCAAATTGCAAATTTCTGACCACATTATTGAGTAGTTGAAATCGGTAAATGAGCAGTTTCTTGTATACTCAGTCGATAGGACAAATGGAGTTCTAAAGAAATAGCTTTGAGTTTGGTCAATTGGAACAATGGAATTAGCTGAAACTAGGGCTCAATTTGGGGGAAATCACTGATTTGTAAATATTGCTGAGGTTGCTAACTTCATGAGAGTGTAACTCCATAAGTTTTCCACCAAATTTCATTCTTTTGGTGTCATTACCATAGGGAAAAGATTCTCTATCATTTCATAAGAAAAAATAATTTTTTTTTCAAACATTTTTTGACACCAGGAGACACCTCAGGATTTGGGGTTGCGACAGTCAAGGGGTTAAATGTAAATTAAATGTAAATTTAGGTGATTATATTTATAATTGCTATTTATAATTGTGACATTCATCTTAAATCATTTTTAAGTGTAATAATTGAACCTCTTCTCATGCATACGTAATTAGGCTTCAAGTTTTAAGTGTATAATGCCAGGGTGAACCTTTGATTTCTTACAGCTTAAGCATTTTCATTTTAATCCTGCAGTTCAATAGTCTTTTACAGAACTAATGAAATATGCCATTCAGTGTTCAAAATTAGAAAGTAATTGAAATAACTTATTATATTGAGTTGTATACTTTCATTGAGTAAATAAAATATACAGTTTTCTTTAAGGAATATTTTTTTAGGTAATTCATTGGATTAGCATAGTAATAATAATAATAATGGATTTTGTTATGTATATCCTTCACTTCAGTATTGTAGATTCTGTATTGTATATCCTGATTATACATAGGCAAAGTTGTATTGTATTCATAGTGAATACTTTATTACAGAGTTGTGCATTGAATTCTTTATTTCATAGCACTTGCAAAAATGAATAGGATTAATGCAACTGTGGAGCCTAATTTTAATTTTTTGTATGTACAGAAGGGCCCCGCTTCACAGCACTGCACTTTATGGCGATTCACTAATACAGACATTTCAAATTACAACAAAAAAATTGTTTATACGGCTCCCTGATTCACAGTTACAGTGTCTGCACGCCACTCTGTTTGTTTACGTCCTCCTTAAGCTCCTTGTCTATCAGTTATATCTGGAAACTTTCCACAATTTTAAGTGTTTTATAGTTATTGCACATTTTATATATAGTACAACCTGTCTTCACTTTACGACGGAGTTCTGTTCCTAATACCATGTTGTTAAACGAAATTGTTGCTAAGTGAGGAGCATACTATAGTGGTAGTGGGTTTGTGTAAACCATCTTTGATATTGTTTTAATGCTACCTTTTGCACCATTTATAATATTTCTGGTATATTTTTAAATGTTTATACAGTAGTGTACTTATATTGAAGTAAACAGAATAGAGGAAATCAGCTGTAATATACATTATTTAGGTATAAATACTGGTCAGAGAGCCTGTCGTAAGTCTGATGCATCAGTAAACGAGTATGTCGTTAAGTAAGGAGAGGCTGTACTCTGATAATTGCACTTACACTGCGCTGGTGGGCAGGTACACATTAAAATTACTAAGAGTGTCTCTCTAGTGTTGACGCAGTATAAATAATAATACAGGTACCATCTGACTTACAATCAAGCTTGGTTCCGTCCAACCAGTTGTAAGTCAAAATGGATGTAAGTTGAACCTTACTACTGAATATCATCACATTTTTTGTAATGATTTTATTTTGTTTTATTTGGGTATTTCGTTTTTTACGTTACATTTCATGCTGTTAGTACAGTATTTTATACTGTAAGGTTTAGGATAAACACACTGTACAACACAAACAGTTGTTTATTTCCCAGAAATTTGGCATACAAGACATGGTCGTAAGTCAAGTAGGTCGTAAGTCAGATGGTAGGTGTAATCACTTTGGGGCACTTTAAGGGGGCTGTAGGGCACATTTCGTAACTCGTTTATTTACCGTCCGATTTTCTCCAGTTTTGGTGCACAAGACAAAGTGTTCTCACTCTTTCTTGAAAATATATCAAAAATATACCTCAAACAACAACTGAGAAAAGACTGATTTACTGAAAATGCCCTGTGGGTTGATGTCATTCTTATATGGGGCTACGTAAGGTTGTTTGGACACTTGGTGCCGAGAGAACAATGCTAATACTAATTCGGACTGTTATATTTCCCTCTAAATACCTTATCGTTATTTCACAAAAAAATAAAGTTTGTTAGTTTCTGGAATATTGCAAAAAAATCTGCCCTTTACTCCCACATAACTCCCGAAGTATTTGGAATATTTCCGAAAAATCAACAGTCAGGATAAGAGAAATCATTATTCTACAATATCTGTGAATATTATTCCATTTAATTAAGTAATAAAGGAACCACTTCGAATTATAGGTGAATAAGTTACTTCCGAGATATCGGCCGGGAACGCCGGCCGGCCCCCGTCTCAAAAAAAACAAAATTTTTTTCGCGAAAATCACGAAATGTATTTCTTAGTAAACTGATGTTCTAGTGCAGTTATCCTCTTCAAAACACCGTTTTCTCTTACTCAGAGACGACAGGGTAACCAGTTACACTTTTATATCGAAACATTCCCGATAATCTCTGGGCCATATTATGGCCTATTTTATTCAGTCTAGAGTATATAACATGTTTGTATGTTATTTAGAGTGTTTATTATATCATATTAGATCAATTCTGATAGACAAATAAGCCGTAGAGTTGATATATAAGCTGATATAAGCGTAATAATGGGCGATTCCTGGCTGGCACCTCGAGCACTGGAACACTGCCGAGCGTTCCCATCTGGTTCCCAGCTGTCGCTCAGTCTGAGGATAAGTCCCGCTTACTGTTTTATGATGCCAAATAGTCAGTTATTATATTAGAAAGAATAATGCAAGAAAAGGCGATAAAAAACAAGAAAATAACTCCAAAAAATATATAGGCCATGAGCAGACTCGCTACCAACATCGCCGTCACCATACCTGATATAAATGACTATAATTTCTTGTAGAAACATCATAGAACATTCATTCTGGTACCATTGTGTTGCCAAAGAGTTGAGCTATTTTTCAGTATATATAACTCAATTTCCATATTTTTTCGATTTTTCGGTGAGCGCGCGCGGAAAATTGCCCTACAGCCCCCTTAAATGTCGTATATTACATTATTACAGGTACTCCTCACGGCATGATTGAGTTCCATTCCTAAAAGTAGGTCGATAAGCAAGGAGCTACCCCATACTACTATTTCAGGCATACTGTACTGGTAGTGGGTTTGTGTCAGCCATCTTTAGATATTGTTTTAATGTCATCTTTGCACCATTTATAACATTTTTAGTATATTAAAAATAGAATTAGGCAGTAAAAAGCAATTTAAAAAGTGAAATACACATACAGTACACTGGTTGGAGAGCTGGTCATAAGTCCGAGTGGTCCTTAACCCGCTAACGCGACAGGCTGGAGTTTTGAGACTCTGTGACCGCGGGTTCAATCCCGGCCGGGGTATGGTTTGGTCCTTAACCTTTGACTGACTGTCGGTGTCATATATATACTACGTCTTATGAGCCAGTGTCAGTTATGTATTAATACGCCAAAATTCTAGCAGCTTTAAATCAAGATGGTAGGCCCACATGTGAGAGAATGGGTCTGTGTGGTCAGTGTGCACAGTATAAAAAAATCCTGCAGCACACAGTGCATAATGAGATAAAAAAAACTCCGACTGTGTTTTTGGATTAAAACTCCAACTTTGAGGCATATTTTTGTATAGTATTTATGGATGTGTATTCTCGTTTCCTTGGTCTCGTTTGATAGAATGGAAGACATATTACAGAAATTGAAATGATGTTGATTGGTTTCACGATGAAAAGGACTTTGAAATTGAGTTCAAAGCAGCAGAAATGTTCGATTTTTGCTGATGTTCAAGAGTAAACAAATGATGTAACCATCCAATAAGTGTCCAACTAGCCATTCTAATACGCAGTCATGAATGGGTTGACATTTTTTATACAATTATTGCAATAATGCAGTAGTGTGCATAACAGTAAATCTTCTATTTTTGTGTGAATAAAAATTCAAAATAGTAAGCAAGAGTAATATAAGAGGTGCCTGGAGACATGACTAATGAACAGAGAAAATGTTATTTTAATGCCAGGAATGTCTGCATTGTTTATTCTGGACCCTATTTTGAAATTGGCATCTTTTTTAATTTGCATTAAATTGGCCAAATTGCCAATTTCTGACCAGTTTATTGGGTAGTTGAAATTGGTAAATGGGCGGTTTCTTGTACTCAGTCCATAGAACAAATGGAGTTCTAAAGAAATACTGCAGCTATGAGTTTGGTCAACTGGAACAACGGAATTGGCCGAAAATAAGGCTCAAAGTGGGTGAAATTGCCGATGCATATATATTGCTGAGATCGCTATCTTCGTGAGAGCGTAATTCCATAAGTTTTCCATCAAATTTCGTACTTTTGGTGTCATTACCATCGGGAAAAGATTCTCTCTCATATCAAAGAATCTTTTTTTTTCCAAATATTTTGCGACAGAGAGAGAGACTTCAGGATTTGGGATCTTGGCAGTCAAAGGATTTTAAACAGGCAAGCATTTTCGTTAATCCATCTATGATAAATATATTTTTTAATTACAGTAGGGCCCCGCATTACAGCACTTTGCCTTATGGCGTTCCGCTAATATGGACATTCAAATTATGATCAAAACTCTCTATACAGCTCCTCCCACCTGGCTTTCTAATATGGTCACTGCATACCACCTGGTTTGTTTACATTTTCCATGAGCACATTTCTCCATGTCTGGAAACTTTCTAGCACACCACCTGGTTTGTTTACATTTTCCATGAGCACATTTCTCCATCATGTCTGGAAACTTTCCAAAATTTCAGTTGTTTGAAAGTTAATTCATATTTTATATATACAGCCTCTCCTCACTTAACGATGGAGTTCCGTTCCTAAGACCACATTGGTAAATGAATTCATCGCTAAATGAGGAGAATACCATAATGGTATTGGGTTTGTGTCAACCATCTTTGATATTGTTTTAATGTCACCTTTGCACCATTTATAAAATTTCTGATATATTTTTAAATGTTTATATAGTAGTGTACTGTATATTGTGATATACAGAACAGAGAAAATCAGCTCTAATATACATTATTTAGGTATGCATACTTGTCAGAGAGCCTGTCATAAATCCAAGTCAGTGGAAAACGAGTATGTCACTAAGTGAGAAGAGGCAATACTCTGATTATTATACTTATGTGTACCTGTACCTAAGTAAACTTATACACTGTGCTGGCATGCAGGTATACATTAAAATCACTGAGAGTGTCTTATTAGTCTTGAAGATGCCATATTAACCCTTTTAGGGTTGGTGCCGTACTAGTACGGCTTGCACACCAGGGTTGGTGCTGTACTAGTATGCATAAATTCTAGCTCCTTCAAATCTACCGAGAGAAAGCTGGTAGGCCTACATATGAAAGAATGGGTCTATGTGGTCAGTGTGCACAGTATAAAAAAAATCCTGCAGCACACAGAGCATAATGAGAAAAAAAAACTCCAACCATATATTTTCGTATGCTATTTATGGTTGTATTTTAGTTTTCCTGGTCTCATTTTATGCAATGGAAGTCATATTACAGAATTTTTTTTTTTTTTATTATCACACTGGCCGATTCCCACCAAGGCAGGGTGGCCCGAAAAAGAAAAACTTTCACCATCATTCACTCCATCACTGTCTTGCCAGAAGGGTGCTTTACACTACAGTTTTTAAACTGCAGCATTAACACCCCTCCTTCAGAGTGCAGGCACTGTACTTCCCATCTCCAGGACTCAAGTCCGGCCTGCCGGTTTCCCTGAACCCCTTCATAAATGTTACTTTGCTCACACTTCAACAGTGCGTCAAGTATTAAAAACCATTTGTCTCCATTCACACCTATCAAACACGCTCACACATGCCTGCTGGAAGTCCAAGCCCCTCGCACACAAAACCTCCTTTACCCCCTCCCTCCAACCTTTCCTAGGCCGACCCCTACCCCGCCTTCCTTCCACTACAGACTGATACACTCCTGAAGTCACTCTGTTTCGCTCCATTCTCTCTACATGTCCAAACCACCTCAACAACCCTTCCTCAGCCCTCTGGACAACAGTTTTGGTAATCCCGCACCTCCTCCTAACTTCCAAACTACGAATTCTCTGCATTATATTCACACCACACATTGCCCTCAGACATGACATCTCCACTGCCTCCAGCCTTCTCTTCGCTGCAACATTCATCACCCATGCTTCACACCCATATAAGAGCGTTGGTAAAACTATACTCTCATACATTCCCTCTTTGCCTCCAAGGACAAAGTTCTTTGTCTCCACAGACTCCTAAGTGCACCACTCACCCTTTTCCCCTCATCAATTCTATGATTCACCTCATCTTTCATAGACCCATCCGCTGACACGTCCACTCCCAAATATCTGAATACATTCACCTCCTCCATACTCTCTCCCTCCAATCTGATATCCAATCTTTCATCACCTAATGTTTTTGTTATCCTCATAACCTTACTCTTTCCTGTATTCACTTTTAATTTTCTTATTTTGCACACCCTACCAAATTCATCCACCAATCTCTGCAACTTCTCTTCAGAATCTCCCAAGAGCACAGTGTCATCAGCAAAGAGCAACTGTGACAACTCCCACTTTATGTGTGATTCTTTATCTTTTAACTCCACGCCTCTTGCCAAGACCTTCGCATTTACTTCTCTTACAACCCCATCTATAAATATATTAAACAACCACTGTGACATCACACATCCTAAGGGATGTGTGATGTCACCGAGATGATTTTGATTGGTTTCACAATGAAAAGTACCTTCAAATTGAGCTCAAAGTAGCAGAAGTGTTTGATTTTTGCCAAAGTTTAAAAGTAAACAAATCATGCCACGTGTCCAATACACGTCAACTGGTGAGTCTAATATTCTTTCACAAGTGCGCTGATATTATTTATATCATTTCTACACTAATGCAGTAGTCTGCATAATGGTAAATCTATTTTTTTGTGAGAATAAAAATTCAAAGTGGAAAGCAAAAGAAATGTAAGAGAGGCCTGGGGACGTGACTAATGAACAGAAAAAATGTTATTTTAGTGCCAGGAATGTCTGTCTTGTTTATTCTGGACCCTTTTTGGAAATTGGCATCTTTTGAAATTTGTGTGAAATTGGCAAAATTGCCAATTTCTGACCGCTTTATTGGATAGTTGAAATCGGTAAATGGGTGGTTTCTAGTGCTCATTCGATAGAAAAAATGGAGTTCTAGCAATATATGTAGTCATGATTTTTGTCGACTGGTACATTGGAATTGGCCGAAAATAGAGCTCAAAGTTGGCGAAATCACTGATGCATAAACATTGTCCAGACCACTAACGTCGCGAGAGCATAATTCTGTAAGTTTTCCATCAAATTTCATAATATTGGTGTCATTATGATCGGGAAAAGATTCTCTATCATTTCATAAGATTTTTTTTTTTTTTTTTCCAAAAAATTTCCGACCCAGAGAACAAGTTTAGGAGAGGGCCTGCCAACCCTGAAAGGGTTAATAATGATGATGATGATGATAATAAAATGCAATAATCATTCTGAGGTGCATTAAATGTCGTATATTACATTAACCCTTAACCTTTTGACTGTTTTTGACGTATAAATACGTCTTACGAGCCAATGTTTCTGACGTATATATACTCAATAATTCTAGCGGCTTCAAATCAAGCGGGAGAAAGCTGGTAGGCCCACATGTGAGAGAATGGGTCTGTGTGGTCAGTGTGCACCACATAAAAAAAATCCTGCAGCACACATTGCGTAATGAGAAAAAAACTGATCGTTTTTTTTTAAATAAAACGCCGACTTTGAGGTGTATTTTCGTATAGTATTTATCGTTGTATTCGCGTTTTCATGGTCTTAGGTGATAAAATGGAAAACATATTACAGAAATAGAGATGATTTTCATTACTTCGACGATGAAAATGACCTTGAAACTGAGCTCAAAGTAGCAGAAATGTTCGATTTTTACCAATGTTCAGGAGTAAATAAATCACACCACACGTCCAATACACGTCAACTGGGGAGTCTAATATTCTTTCACTAGTGCACTGATATTATTTATACCATTTTTACAATAATGCAGTAGTCTGCATAACAGTAAATTTTGTACTTTTTTGTATAAATAAAAAATCAAAATAGAAAGCAATAATAATATAAGAGGGGCCTAGAGATGTGACTAATAAACAGAGCATATGTTATTTTAGTGCCACGAATGTCTACCTTGTTTATTCTGGACCCTATTTTGAAATTGGCATCTTTTTTAGTTTGCGTGAAATTGGCCAAATTGCCAATTTCTGACCACCATATTGGGCAGTCCAAATTAGTAAATGGGAGGTTTCTTGTACTCAGCTGATAGATAAAATGGAGTTCTAAAGAAATAGCTATGAGTTTGGTCAACTGGAACAGTGGAATTGGCTGAAAATAGGGCTCAAAGTCTGCGAAATCGCCGATACGCATATGTCGCCGAGACAGCTAACTTCGCAGGAGCATAATTCCATGAGTTTTCGACCAAATTTCGAACTTTTGGTGTCATTACCATCGGGAAAAGATTCTCTATCATTTCATAAGAAAAAATAATTTTTTTTTTTCAAAAATTGAGCGACATAGAATGACAGTTTCAGAGAGGGGCCTGAAACAGTCAAAGGGTTAAACTGTCCCAACGTAGATCTACGTTCGCTCACATAGTGCTCCGAACGTAGATCTACGTTTTTTTTTTTTCATTTTTATGGAGAAAATCAAGGTCGGAGCGCTATGAGCGCAAACGAAGATCTACGTTTGGACAGTTTAAGGGTTAATATAAACATTTCTATTAATCCATCTATGATATTTTTTCAAAATTATATAATAAACATGCTACGTAACATATAAACATGATTAATAAACCCAATAGTAGAATAAATTAACATAAATATGAGATGTTTTCCAGTCAGCGTCCCGGAGTGTCGGAAAGAATAATGTTTTTTCTTGTCCAACACCAAAGAAAATATATATGCAATAGTATTATTGGGGGTAACTAGAGAAAATTACTCCTTTTGTATACCTTCACTCAGAGCGTCATGCCTTCTAAAAATGATGTTATGTGAGAATGGGAGTGTTGCTCGTTATTTATTCTACTGTACCAACATGAAGACAACTTGTACAAAATGTAAAGTATTTGTATTATGGTATAATACAATGGAAATGAGTCACTCCGTCTGACTTTTTTTTTGGGTTATTCTAGGTAATTTACACATATTCTGCTATGTATGATAATCTATGTAACTGCATCTATGTGTACTTTTACCAAAATAAACTTACTCACTCACAAATATGGAAATGAACTTGTATCAACCATAACCAGATGCGTTTGTCTGTTTACATACTCCTTATCTCTCTCTCTCTTTGTCTCTCTCTCTCTCTTTGTCTCTCTCTCTCTCTTTCTCTCTTTGTCTCTCTTTCTCTCTTTGTCTCTCTTTCTCTCTTTCTCTCTCTTTCTCTCTCTCTCTTTCTCTCTCTCTCTCTCTCTCTCTCTTTCTCTCTCTTTCTCTCTCTCTTTTCTCTCTCTTTCTCTCTCTTTTCTCTCTTTCTCTCTCTTTCTCTTCTCTTTCTCTCTCTCTTTCTCTCTCTCTTTCTCTCTCTCTTTCTCTCTCTCTTTCTCTCTCTCTTTCTCTCTCTCTTTCTCTCTCTCTTTCTCTCTCTCTTTCTCTTCTCTCTTTCTCTCTCTTTCTCTCTTTCTCTCTCTTTCTCTCTCTTTCTCTCTCTTTCTCTCTCTTTTCTCTCTCTCTCTCTCTCTCTCTCTCTCTCTCTCTCTCTCTCTCTCTCTCTCTCTCTCTCTCTCTCTCTCTCTCTCTCTCTCTCTCTCTCGCTCTCTCTTTTTTTTCATTCATTCATTCTATCTTGTTTGCTCACCTCGCCCTACATTAAGACTACAAATATTTTAAGGTAAGTAATGTACTGCATATGCATTTTATTGCTCTAGGGCGCTTGAAATGCGTACTATATTACTTGTGGGTGGGGTGGCCATACCTGTCGCACCTGACCTCTTATAATAAATACTACTCACCTCTCACCCTACATCATTAAGACTACAGATATTTTAAGGTAAGTTATGAGTGTCCTGTGTGTACATTTTACTTTTTATTGTTTTTAATGCCTGATTCTATTGCTAACTTAATATATGTTAGTGTAAACTTACATGAGCTGCATTTGTATGACCACCCACTACCTGTTCACTTTGTTTGCATTCTCCACATCTCCCTTGTTCTCTTTCATTTATGATGGCATCTTAAGTTAGTTGTGATAAAAAGAGGAGCCATAAGCCAAGTTAGAACTGATTAACCCGTAAACGGTCCAAGCAGATCTACGTTCACATGTGTAGTGCTCCAAAAGTAGATCTACGTTTTTTTTACATATTTTCAAATATAACAAAAAAAAGTAGATAAGTTTTTTACACATTTTCAAATGTAAAAAAAAAAGATCTACTTTTTTTACATACTTTCAAATGTTGAAAAAACATATATATACATTTGGACCATTTACGGGTTAAACTCAGTGAACAAGATGTGTCGATGGCACTAAACATAACAGTAATATAAAATACAGTAATAGTATTCGTTCTGGGGCACTCTAAGTGTTGTAAATTACAGTATTATTGATGTTTTCATTAATCCATCTTCAAACTCAGTGAACAATGTACATCAGTGGCAGTAAGCATAATAATAATTGCTGTGGGGCGCTTTCAATATTTTTCAAAGTTATATAAGAAATGCGCTACATGTCATATAAATTTAGAAAATATATATAGTTATAATAAAAAATAAATGTAATTGTGAGGTGTGGTAGCTGGGTGGGCAACCACACCTGATTTGATACAATAAATGCAACTCATCTCTCACCCTAAATTAAGATTGCAAATATTTTGAAGTAAGCAATGAGTGTACTATATGTGTATTTTACTTTTTTTGCTTTTTTATATGCTTAGTTCTATTGCTAATTTAATATATGATTATGTAAACATGTTATCAGGCATTTATATGTATTTAAAAGTGAGAAAAGGTGTGATTCACTTTATGGCAGTAGCAGAACCTAACCTGCCACGTTGGTGGGGCCCTCCTGTACAAGCTATTGAATTATTGTTTTAAAGATAATAACAACATAAAAATAAATGGTATAAAATACCGACACAATGGAAATATGAACACATAAGCAGTATAATGTGATCCTTTATTGACAACATTTCGCCCACACAGTGGGCTTTTTCAAGTCACAAACAGATCTATTTGTGACTTGAAGAAGCCCTCTGTGTGGGCGAAATGTTGTCAATAAAGGATCACATTATAGTGCTTATGTGTTTATATTTCCATAATAACAACATATAATTTTTTCAGAGATCATTTCTAACTTGATTGTTTAAAATATTGTTGTGTTGTATTGTTATACTGTACTGCACAGTGCTTTGAATAACATCTTTGGTTGTACTGAAAATTAATTAGTGAACTTTTAACCCTTTTAGGGTCGCCAGGCCCTCTCCGAAACTTGTTCTCAGGGTCACCCAAATTTCAAAAAAAAAAAAATTATTTTTTCTTAGGAAAAGTAGAGAATCATTTCCCGATCATAATGACACCAAAAGTATGAAATTTGATGGAAAACTTACGGAATTATGCTCTCGCAAAGTTAGCAGTCTCGACGATGTTTATGCATCGGCGATTTTGCCCACTTTAAACCCTATTTTCGTCCAATTCCAGTGTACTAGTTGACAAAAATCATAACTATTTCGTTAGAACTCCATTTTTTCTATCGAATGAGTACAAGAAACCACCCATTTACCGATTTCAACTATCCAATACAGTGGTCAGAATTTAGCAATTTTGCCACTTTCACACAAATTTCAAAAGATGCCAATTTCTGAATAGGGTCCAGAATAAACAAGAAAGACATTCCTGGCACTAAAATAACAAGTTCTCTGTTCGTTAGTCACATCCCCAGGCCCCTCTTATATTTTTTTGGCTTTCCACTTTGAATTTTTATTCTTACAAAAAATAGAAGATTTACTGTTATGCAGACTACTGCATTAGTGTAGAAATGGTATAAATAATATCAGCGCACTTGTGAAAGAATATTAGACTCGCCAGTTGATGTGTATTGGACGCTTAGCATGATTTGTTTACTTTTGAACTTTGGTAAAAATCGAACATTTCTGCTACTTTGAGCTCAATTTCAAGGTACTTTTCTTTGTAAAACCAGTCAAAATCATCTCAATTTTTGTAATATGTCTTCCATTCTATAAAATGCGACCAGGAAAACTAGAATACAACCATAAATACCATACAAAAATACAGTGCAAAGTCGCTGTTTTAATCCAAAAACACGGTCAAAGTTTTTTTTTTCTTATTACGCTCTGTGCTGCAGGATTTTTTTTTATACTGCACACATTGACCACATAAACCCATTCTTTCATATATAGGCCTACCAGCTTTCTCTCACTAGATTTGAGGGCGCTAGAATTTAGGCGTACTAGTACGTCAAAAACCCTGGGTCGTAAGCCGTACTAGTACGACCGAAACCCGGGTTTAAAAGCTGTTACATTCACAAATTATCTGACCGCCATCTCTCCAGCTAGTCCAATAATTCGACTTTGGGATGAAGTAACAAACAAAATAAATTGTCCAACCTAGCATTGTTTTTCTTGATTGTTTTTCTTGATGTTGGATGAAATGAATGATTTGATTAAACAGAAATCTACAAAGACAGATAAAATGAATTGGTAATGTATATGGCCTGGCAGAAGCACCAGTGATGAATGTTTTTTAATTTGGGGATAGCTCAGCCTATTGCATAAGACTTGAGGCAGGTCAGGTGACCTACCTCAGGTCTTTTCCTAGTCATATACTAAGTGAGTGCTGGCATTTGTAAAGACTTCCATTTGTATTCTGAAACCACTTTTTGAAAGCTTTGATACTGTTAAATGAAAAATGTGATGTTCAGTGCTCTTTTGTGACACAGCATACAAAAATTTAATCAAGACATTCTTGAAAAGCCAGATTAAATATAAGTACGTATATAATTTTGATTCATGTCACATAGTTTGCTTTTATAAGTTTTTCAAAATTTTATATCTGTATAATTACTTTTTTGTGTGTGTGAGTGTGTTCCTACATGACTTACTTTAGAATATATGTGTATTCACACATCTGCATTGTAAGTTTCATCTGTATGAATTATCTGTATTGTACATGTTACAGGTCAAATCTGTGGATTTTGAAGATACATTGAGCAATGTTTCCCAAAATGAAGATGATGATGACATATCTAGCTTTGGTATAGGCCCTGAGTTGTCTGACACAGAAATGAGTAATCATGAAAGCTTTGATGATGTGTGTAAGCTAGAGACAGAAGATGTGAGTTTGAGAGAGATAGGAGAGGAAGGAAATTTGGGTAGTGATTCAGCCAATTTTGATATTGGTATAAAAAAAAGGAAAAGATTTGCTAAGTTTTATGGAGAAACTGATGGTGAAATTATTTATGGGATATCCAAGAAAACAGAACAGCCATTACTGCAGAAATCATTGCCAGTGGATATTTATCCTAATCTTGAATCAAGACCCAGGAAGACAAAAGGGACCTCAGTTATAACAGCAGAGAGCCTTGGAAAAGCACTGTGCAGAAAAGGTTTAACCCCACGTGTAGGAGATGAAGAAATTTCAGAAAGTAGTTCCTCATGTAGATCAGGAAGCAATAGAGGGTCCTCATCAGAAGGCTCCATCGACTTTGGATCTGAAACTCGTGGTGCCATATCAGGAGACTGGGATGATGTCCCTATGCCTGCAGATTTAAGTGAACCCTGTCATGTTGCAGGTGATAAGCCAGTACACTCAGAGGATCTTAGCGAAGCACAAGAGCAGGATGTTCTTAGATTTAGCCTTGTCAGTGCCAGTAGCATTGAAACAGACAAAGATGAAGTCTTCACCAGTGAAGTAGATTTGGGAATGTATGATGATGCAAGAGCAGAAGTTACAGAAATAGACTCATCATCTTCAGATGAAAGTGACGATTTACAGGAGCCCTCAAAAATTAGAATATCTGCTGCTACTATATATGAACATGCTGTTATTCAGGCACTGGAAGGATGTGTAGAGAGGATCACTGGGAAAGAGAGTACTCATGAGGAGAGTTTCCTTGAATATTCAGAAGCTGATGTGCCAGAATTTAAAGTAGGTCACCATGAAGTTAATAAGCAGCAACAAAATATTGAAAAGACAGAGACAGAAAGGCAGGTAATTGACTTTGAATTAATATCAGTAGGGTCTACACAACCTTCTGGGGTGATTGTTAGTGAGAGAGAAAATAAGGTTGAAGCAGCATTGCCTGAAACGGTTTGTCATCAGTTTACAACACAAGAACATAAGGAAGAAGTTCCTGAGATAATGTTTGTATCACAGTGCAAAGAGGAATCCAATATTTTACTCAAAGCAATTAATGAAGGGAAAATTTCATGTGAGTCACCAGTGGAAGAAATAAGTGAGACAGTTGTAGAAGTAGTTGTATCAAAACAGTTTCCAGAAGAAGAAAATGTAGAATCCATGACCAAAATGATCTGCACAAATTTGACTAGAGAAGATTATATAGGACCACTTAGTAGTGCAGTATGCTCATGTCAAACTTATGAGGCAGATATTTCTAAAGAAAAAAGATATGAGGAGATACTTTCAGAGATAGGAGGGCCTAAAGAAGAAAATTATTTCACAGGTGTTGACAAAGAGTTGAAAAAATCAACCTTTACAGAATTGGAAGTTGATCACTCTTTCATAGAACCTCAATACAGCACCAGTGTTCGAGAGGAAATGGAACTTTTTGAAACGACTATTCAAAGCCCCTCAAGTCCATCTATTAGTATTAACCTTGTATCAGTGGAAGTAGGAGAAGAAACTTCAGAAATAGCAAGAATGACTGAAATAATAACTGATAAATGTGAGGAGTGCAGTGTTGAGACTGAGGGATTTGTCATGTGCCGAGATAATGAGTTGAATTATTTCCAAGAATTTTCTGTAGGGCTGAATAACAGCCAGTCACTAAACAAATCTACCGATGAATCGGTGCTATTTACTAAAAACTCCGAATTTGAAAACATGGAGATGTCAGAGCAAGAAAATCTGGCCAGTGAAATGAATATTGAGGAGGATACCACAAAAAATGATGAGCTTAACCTTAGAGAGATTACAAGGAAAATTTCTGTGTCTAGTAGCAGTTCATCAGGCAGCAGTTTTGAAATGGTGGATCATGAACTAGAAGCTGATTTAGAAGAGCAGTTGTCTACTTATAATGTTGAAAGTGATGAGAAAGCTTCAGTAGCAGAAAATGAAATAGAGATGGAAGAACAGTTAGACAAAATAGATGAACCTGATAGAGTAGAGGAGCAGCTTATCTCAGATATAGGAAATCTCTCTTTGGAAGTAAAGCTGGAAAGACATGTCAGTATTGATAGTTCAGTATCAACATTATCAGAAGCTGAAACAGTTATTCATGTGCCTATTAGTAATCTTTCAAAAAAGACATCTGATACTGTTTCTGTTAGAGATGACAGCCAAATTGGTGTTAAAACTTTGAAAACTGCAGAGGGCCAAGAATCGCTTGTACGATCAGTATCAGAGGAATTAATAACAAAGACTATCATTCCAGAAGGTAAGTCACACAGTAAGGAGTCATCTGAAGGTGTTCTAATGATTGCTGCAGCAAAGCAAGATTTCAGTTCGATGCCCAGGGAGCAAAATGTAATTACTATGAAGGAAAAGGGTAATAGAAATGCTCATGTGACAAGCATATGTAGTAAGGATTCTTTAGCAGATGAAAGTCTGAGCAAGAATATTTGTGAGGCAACATTGTTTGTTCTGACAAAAGATGATGAAGTTACTCAGCAAGATTCCGTAGCTGTTGAAGATGTCAATTTGAATAGAAAATCTAATCTAAGTAATCAGGAAACTGCTTTAACCCAAGAAAATAACAAACAAACAACTTCAGTAACCTCACAACTTGCCTTTGAAAAGGATGAAGAGGGTGCTTATTTAGAGAATTTTATAAAGCACACATCTGTAACAGAAAATATAGGAATTCCTGATACAGTTCAAGAGGAATATTTAAAGGGTGAAGAAGGGTGGACTGAAGTGAAAATTATAAAATCTAATATGCAAGATGCTCTCAGAATAGAGAGAAGAGTGAGTATTGATGTGGCTCAAGTTGTTGAAGCTACAGAAGTGATTGA